>CM059582.1:119522500-119860000 GCA_030407085.1 Trichopria drosophilae | reverse complement strand
CCACATAGGCATCGAGAAGCGACTACGATGTAGCAATAGCTGACCTTTAATGAAGGCATTCCTCACATGACAATACGAATGTGTAACAGCTAGTATTTTTCAATATTTATGATCTAATTTCTTAAGATCACGCATTCGAAAGTGACCGTTTGCAATGACCATCTAAAGGCAGGACATTTTTATAACAATATTAGGGGGGTCGGCGCCAGGTCTTTTGAATGCGTTCAGACTTGCTTAGCGGCTTTTCTGTATTAATTTCAAAATGGTCTTAGCAGTTTTAGGTGAAGGGACTCGACAGTTTTGTCTCTATTGAAGATCATTGAGATACGCTAATTAATATGACAGCAGCTGTAACCCTCTGTACCGTGATGCAATGAATACGTGTCCCCAACGATATCTTCATACCATTGGGAATGTGAGGATTGACTCTTGAGAATGAATTGATTTTGTCAATCTTTGCGATGGATTCTCGAATGAAGTTGGAAAAATGATCCTGAGTAGCGTCTTCTTCAAGAGTGTTGTAAACCTTTTTCAAGGCCTCTTCCCATGACGACAAAATCTTCTTGACATCTACCATATTGATGTAGAAATACAATATTTGAAATAGAGGTGTTTACGTGCTGTCAAACATAGACATAGGAACGCGACATTCCTTTGAATCGATATCTGGACCTGTATACAATTTCGAGAATTTCGGGAAAACAAATGTACGGTGAATAAGTGATCGACGGATAATCGAGGACCGTGAAAACGGTATACTGCTAATGTTAATGGGTGTAACAAAGAGTATGCGAGAGCGAGAGAGATGGTAGCAGGACGCACGAGGAAAAGGTCATTTTACTCACGTATGGCAATACTACATCGGAATGCTTCCCAATTTTAAGATATGACGAATGTTGTCTATGGGAAATCAATGACCCTGTAAATTGTTTACAAAAATGTTGTAATATTCTAACCATTTACCGAGAAACGAACCATCAAAACTTCTCTACACACGCACACGTTTAAAAATTTAGAGGTCATTAACGAAATACGGGTTCTGTAGTAAACAGATGGAAAACGTCCTTACAATTTTACGCTTGATTGCCTTAAATTTCCTAACTTACCGTGTATTTCTAAGACGTGTGGAAACCCTGACAACAAGGCCTCGAGCCGAAAATTGAGAAATGCTACGGACTGATTAATTAGATGTATTTAGAAAAAATATATGTGGGCCACGTCTGGTGTAGGTCTATTCGTACATTTCAAAAGTAATTACGTGGAGAATAGTACGTACGACGAAAAGATCCGGGAGACGCGTCATAACTTGTCTACAAGGGCGTACGCATTTGAAAGTTTAGAGGTACAGATGACGAACGTGGGGTATCAATGACCGTGAAAACTAAATGTTCTTGTCACGACAAATATGAGCTCGGCAATGAGTGCGAGAGAGAAGGTAGTAGTAAACAGCATGACGAGGACTTTTACGTATCACTGCGGTTCCTCGCGCATAGAGCGATCTGCGTTGGTATTCTTATAGGCGACGGGCTTGGGCCGCGGATGTTTATTCATGATAATAGTAAATTCTTAATAACAATTTGTTGCCTATGGTTGGATTAGGTCATTAATTATATGGAATAATAATATGTAGTACACATGTTTCTCAACCTTCACAATCTTCGATTATGAAATTGTTTACGAAATTGTTTACAATTTCCCTTTCACTCGCGACTTTGTCCCCCTACGCACCTGTCATGCGTGACATCATCAAATAAATAATTAATTGTTTAAATAAATCGACTGGGAGGTAGGGTGAGGGTATACGGGACCGGTTTATTTACACTATCGACTGGGAGGTAGGGTGGGGGTATACTGGACCGACTGGGAGGTAGGGAGGGGGTATACAGGACCGGATGGGAGGTAGGGTAGGGGTATAAAGGACCGGATGGGAAGTAGGGTGGGGGTATACAGGACCGACTGGGAGGTAGGGTGGGGGTATACAGGACCGACTGGGAGGTAGGGTGGGGTTATACAGGAACGGATGGGAAGTAGGGTGGGGGTAAACAGGACCGACTGGGAGGTAGGGTGGGGGTATACAGGACCGACTGGGAGGTAGGGTGGGGGTATCCAGGAACGGATGGGAGGTAGGGTGGGGGTATACAGGAATGGATGGGAGGTAGGGTGGGGGTATCCAGGACCGGCTTAGCTCCACTACTTGTTCTTGATGTTGATTGGAATGCAAAGGTGAGTAAAATTCAGTATAATGCGTAAAATGATTAAAAAATATGTGTTTAGGAAGGAAGTCATTCTTTTTACATCTAAGTAGAAAAATTCTTCTCATAATTGATGCCGCTAATCTGTTGTTAGTAGTTTTCCAATCCTTTAGAAGTGTTAAAGTGTTTTTTCATAATCCGATTGAATCATTTTATAGAACGTCATTCTTTAACCTTATGTATATCAATCTTCAAAATATGACAACTTAAAATATTCAATATATTAAGTTTAGAATTTCTTTTCTGATAAGTTTTCTTAAGTGAAAATATCCTTTTTTGATTTCTTCTTAATCAGAATAATTAGGGTGAAATAATTTTCAACAAATAACGTTTCGACCATTGATTTAGGTCCTCTTCAGATTTATTCTATTTTAACAAATAAAAAATATACATAAAAACAAATTACAATTCCTTAATTGATGCGATGAAATGAATATGTGTTTACAATATTATGTGAAAATTATGAAACATCTAAAGTGACACTTAAGAATTTGTTTATTTTTTTCTTTGAACTTTTCATTCTTCTTTTTTTAAAATAAAAATATAAATTTAACTATGAAAAAACTATATTCCAATGATTTTTAAGAATCAATTTCACAATATCAATAGAAATGTTTGTAAATAGTGATATAACATCCAAAGAGATAAGAGAAAAATCAGATGAAAGTTTGAAATTTTTTATTTTTGTATGGAATTCCCAGCTATCTTTTACTCTTTTAGATATTAGAGGTAAAAGTTTATTTCGGCTTGAGCGACTATTACTTCGGACCTGAGAAGATCCAAGCATCCAAATCCACTGCGTGCATATAATTGAAACGAAGCGAGTTCCGCGTAGCAGCGCGCCGGCAGTCAACTTTCGCGGTATTCCTGCTCGCGCCTGATTGCTCAAGAGGCGGAGTCTCTCGTGACGCGGCGAAAAGCGGTTGGAGAAGAAACGCGCCTTGAGTGGGATCGGAAATGTTGGTCAGTTTGGCCGCGCTGTCCCGACATGTCCGGCATTGTTGTAGAGTGATAGTAAATATAATAAACTCAAATAATACGTCGATAAAAGCGGTTCAGGAATGAATAAGAATTCACGGGAATAGATTTTAATAGAGATGCCATCCACTTGAGGAATTTATTCTTATGAATTCTTGTGGCTTTTCTGAATCGATTGTGCACAAGCTCCGTGTTCATACATGTTCACCCTGAAAAAAGTCTGCATTTTAAAATAATATATGTTTTTTAATATACTATTTGTAGTAATTTTCAAAAAATAATGAAACATCTAAAGTGACACTTAAGAATTTGTTTATTTTTTTCTTTGAACTTTTCATTCTTCTTTTTTTAAAATAAAAATATAAATTTAACTATGAAAAAACCATTAAAAAATTTTTTTTGGGAAATATGCATCTATTGTCTTACCTTGAAAAAAGTGAATAATCCTAAGTTTGTAAAACCATTTTATGTAGAAAAAAGCACTGAAAAAAACAAATATTTGGAAATGAATACATTTGTATTCAGTAAGACAATAAATATAAAAAAAGTTAATTTTAATTATAAAATACCCGTTATATGTTCGAAGTTTGAAACTAAAGAAAAGACTGGAAAGTTCAAGGATTACACAGAAAAGGAATTTTATATCAATAACCTTTCTATATTATTGTTTATGTTCATATATTAAAAAGGGGTAACGCTCTATGTTACGAAATAAAACTTCAGAACTTGTACCTATATTATGATCGTAGATAGTCAATTTTTTATGTACACAAGCTTCCCGTATTCCTGAGCGTAGAAAGATAATCAAACATTTAGAGAATGTTGTATTTATTTGCTTGAGACCCCTCTATCGAGACACCCCCAAAATTTTGTCAGTCTTACTGTTCTCGAGATATTTTAGAATTCATAATATTCGCTTGCACATCGATATTAACTAATTCGTCATCCTCTTCCGCCGCTAGACCCGAACTTCATTTGTTTAATTTAATTTAATTATGCTATATCATTCGCAGAAATACGATGTACAAAAAATATAATAAAATATTAACGGAACATTTTAAGTCTTAAGATTAAAACAAAATTAATGCAAGCGATGATCTAAAAAAATGACACAATATACTGTACATTAATTATTATGATAATTTATTGTAATAGCACTAATAATAGCATTTATTGATTTATTTTTTGCGAAAATGTAAAAACCTTACCAATTTGTAAATAAATCGGAAGTCTCTCACTTTTTTTTTAAATGTACTGTTTTTTAATATTGGCCGTGTGTCATTCTTTTAGACCATTGCTTGCATTAATTTTGTTTTAATCTTAAAAGCTTTGCATTATTATTGTATTACATTTTCAAATTAAATTAAACAAATGAAATTGGGGTGTAGTGGTTAGCGTGCGCATGCTTTGCGATGTTAGGGTCGCTGGTTTAAATCCCCCGAAGCGAAAGGTTTTTTTAATTTATTTTCGAGCGTTAATTATTATAAGAAAATAGGTTAAATTTAAATAGACAATGCGAGACTTTAATATAAAATATTTAAATTTATAAATATTAATCTACTTCCATGTTAAGGTCATGCTGGTGGCAAACTGCGCTGTTAATTTCTTTTGAATATATTTATGAATTAAGAAACGTTACGGTATTGGCGATGTAATAAATAAAATAATGAAATAAAGCGTTCTTCCTTTATGACTTTTAGAAATAAGATTTCATAACATAACACAATTCATTAAATATTTGTATCAATTAAACAAAATTCACATCCATTCTAATAAAATACACACCAAAAATTTCACATTCCGAGCGAGCGTTAGCGAGCGAGGAAATAACGCTTTGAAACGAATCGGAGTCTAGCTAAAATCCTCTGATCGTCCAAACATAAAAATAAATACATGTCAAATATAGTCAATCATTAATAAAATAATAGACAGGAATCGTTGGTTGCTGAAATAAATCATCGTCATTATTATTTTTAGTCATTCAAGTAAAATATATTTCTCTTTGAATTTTATAATTGATTGAATTCGTCAATAATATAATAATCACACACACTCTTACCAACATACTCGAGGTCAATTATTCAAATATAAAAACAATAAGCGTCATAAATAAAAAGGGATTATCGAGTCGTTGGTACGTCTGTAGAGTCAGTATATAAAATAAATGTCATTAATGTCGTCAACGAAATAATTTAACGCGGAATAAATTAGGACGACGCGGACACACATTCCTTTTGCACACATACACACATACATATATACATATTACATATAAATAATTTAGGGCGTTACCAAAAACAATAATAATTTATATACATATTCATTTTATTTAATATGCGAACGGAAGAGAAAGAGGCTTACGTTGTGTCTTCTTTCTTGTGGCGTCCTTCCTCTGCTTGTTTGGATTTCGGGTCCTCCATCCGTCTAAATGTTTCTCGAATCTTCGGCTGCTGTCACCTCGTGAACCTATTTAGGTGTCGCACTCCCTCGCGATCACGAGGGAGAGGACCAGCAGCCACTTTTGTCCTTGACGGACGGAGTGCCGTCGTCAGATCCTGGTGGTATTATCAAAAATTATATCCTCGCCGCCTCCATTGTATTCTTGAAATTTGATGCTGGCTGAAGAATTATGTGGGCCCACTTTTTGTTACGGAGCAGCCAGGTTCTCCAGAATTGAGGAGGCAGCGAGTCGACCCCAGGTTGGCACCAGGAAGTCCAATGTGCAAGAGAGTCCAAAATGCAAGAGTCCAAATGTAAGAGTGTTTGAGGGACACTTACCAGGTCTTATAATACCTCGGTAAGTATCCCTATGTCCAGTGATGTCGCCGAGTTCCATTTTTACTAAGAACCGGGACGGGAACTGTCAAACATTTAAATCTAATTTGCTTAATTTGAGTTTGACAGCCCGCCCCTTATTTGAATTTGGAGCGCCTGCGCCCCATTGCGGCGACACATGCGCTCCGAGCTCGGAACTCGGCCCGTTGTTGCCCACTTTTGAGGTTGCGCGACCAGGGCGCCGTTGCACCTCTTCTGCGCAGGTAGAGGCGCAGCAGCGCCAGCGCCATGTGATTTCGCGCGCATGTCCATCTCGTCCTTTGTATTCTTCTTAATTACTCGCGTCGATATAAATTGTAATGGCCCTCTTTCTCTCCGCCGGTCTTTCTCTTCCGCGCGGTCGAGTTAAACGGCTCGTTACAGCTTGTAAAATATTACTTCACCAAGTCAAAGAACTGACACTTTATCCCATAATTCTTTTTTTTTTTGTTTTTGTCAACTCTGTAGCGAACAAAATAGTTAAGTGGACTATTTTTATAGTTATTTGAATTGTTTAAAATGGTCGTGATTAATATTTCAATCGGTTAAAAGGATCAGAGCAGTTGGAATTGTTGAAGTGAGGAATTAAAAAAGTTATTTTAACTATTAATATAGAAATAATGCAAATATTGCTAGAAATAATGACAACATTTTGCAATCATACGGAAAATAGCCCAGACATTCCAGGCCACAGTTCTCGAGGACTAAAGAATAATAGCGTATGAATACCTCAGGGGGCCCTAATAATTAAAGCCATATGAAAAAAATACTTAAAATACAGGCGTATAGTAGAAATATAAAAAAGGAAAAATTATAAAAGTGTGGGCTGAAAAGTGTGTTTCAGGTTCATATTTTTGTACGATGATACAGATGGAATGGTTGGATTATTTAAGATTTTCGAAAAGAATGAGGATTAAAGTAGAAAGATTCGATCCTCTGGGAGATAAACCCAACACGGAGAGAAAAGTTAGGTATTTTGTATTTGTCTTTTGTATTTGTATTTATTTAAGCCTTAATTGCAATACATTGCGTTATCTTATAGCTAAATTAGATTATATATATATACATTCAAAAAATTAAATTAATTAATATTACGAATACAGTATATCCCGTAGTTTGATTTACATGGTTATTATAGTTAATACAATAGAAATAAAACAGGAATAATGGGTGTCATCTATGGAAATGGCAGATGGAAATTAGGCATATTTAATGATCTACATGCAAAGAAGATCTATCGGACGTTTTTTCATATTACATAAGAAAATAATGAAAATGAGATTTGAAGGTTTTTATCGACGGAGATGAGCGTATGGAGACCGGAATGGAGTTCCAAAGTCTGGCTGCCATAAGTGTAAACGACTTTGAATATGATTGAGACTTTGAGAAGGGAACCAGGAGGTCCCCCTGTGTAACCCTTGTTGTCCGTCGTGTTGTCGATTTACGATATATAAACAAAGCGAAAAGGTATTGTGGCTCTCCATAAGTAAGGACGTTATAGGTAAGGCACCCCATAAAAAATAACTGTCTATACTTCATAGGGAGCCACCCAAGCTTTCTACGATAAGGCGTAACATGGCAGTCTCTTCTAAGGTTGAAAATAAAACGGATACATTGGTTTAGAAGGCGCTGCCATTTGTCTTTTCGAGTCCGTGAAATATCACTATAGGCGACACAGCAGTAATCGAGTTTGGGAAAAATCAAGGTAATAACTATGTGTCTTCTGAGCTGTGTAGATAGTACATTTTTATTGAATTTCAGATGGTGCAGAATAGAATTTACCCCCCTCGAAATATGCTTTATTTGTGCATCCCATGTTAATGTTGCATCGATACGTAATCCTAGATTTACAATCTCATTAACAATAGGTACGGTGTGCGCACCTATTTTAATTTTTGGGAGGTCCAAGATGTCGATTCCACGTAGGGTTCCTGAGGTTCCTAATAAGATTGCTTTCGTTTTGGCAAGATTTAAGGTCAAGCCAGAATCGCTGGAAAACTTTGATACCATTCTAATATCAGCATTAATCTTGGAAATAGCAGTCGGGAGATCCGAAACTTTGCTTTGGATCATAATTTACAAGTCATCCGCGTAGAGCATATGGCTAGTGTGTACTAGAATATTGGATATATCGTTAATCAAAATAGTAAATAACAGAGGTCCCAAGATGGTGACACGATTTAATATCCGCGGACAAAATATCCGCGACAAAATATCCGCGACAAAATATCCGCGGATAAAATATCTGCGCGACAAAATATCCGCACGACAAAATATCCGCAGACAAAATATCCGTGCGACAAAATATCCGTGCAACAACATATACGAGGACAGAATATCCGCGATAAAAAATATATGGGTCTGGAACCTGTAATGGGTTCTAGGCAGAAAGTAGGGTTAGTTAGGTTAGGATAGTTTTTTTTGGGGGGGGGGGGGGGGGTCTGAGAGGGGGGTCTCATATTCTTTAACGCAAAACCTCATTTAAACTATAGTAGTAAAGTCCGCAAAATGACGAATACATACATATATATATATATATATATATATATATATATATATATAAATATATATATATATATATATATAAAATTGCCGTCCCTCCATTTCGCGGACCTTCTTTTAGTCATACAAAATTTAAATATGTATTCGTCATTTTGCGGACTTTACTACTATAGTTTAAATGAGGTTTTGCGTTAAAGAATATGAAAAAAATGATAGTTACGGGACTAATCAAAATATATATAGAATGTCCTGGAACTACGCGGTTCACATACTTATATTTGTCTGAGGATTTTTTGTCGCACGGATATTTTGTCGCGCGGATATTTTGTCGCGGATATTTCGTCGCGGCTATTTTGTCCGCGGATATTAAGTCGTGTAAAGACTTCTACCAATTCTGACAATTTACCGCCAACTCCAGCTACTGCCTGTTTGCGGTCTGTCAGATATGAGGTGAACCACTTTAGAGCAACTGAAGAGATATTGAGGTCTTTAAGTTTGCGTAGTAGTATGGATATATCGACAGTATTAAAAGCTTTGGAAAAATCAAACAATATGAGTATTGTCACTAATCCTTGTTCGATTTCTAATCGTATGTAATCTGTCACTAATGTGAGTGCTGTTTGAGTACTGCTGCCTCGACGGAAACCAGATTGTCTCAGATCCAAGAGATTGTTTAATTTTAGATAATTAATCAAGTTATCGCTAACTAGACGTTGCAACATTTTGGAAAGGATACACAAACCTGAAATAGGCCTATAGTGTTCAAGAGATGTAGGAGATGGTATTTTATTAATTGGTCTGATAATAGACTTTTTCCAATCTTGCGGAAAGATTCCGAGTTTCAAACTGTGGTTAAAAATATCGAGAATGGTGTTCGCAATGTAAGGCCAGGCTGTGCTGATGCAATGAAAGTCGAATCCATCATATCCTGCTGATTTTGATTTTATTGAGAGGAAAGGCTGCTTTAGTAATACTAGCGTGATTTCTGGCAAAAAGAATATGTCAGGTGTGTCCGAATACTTGAAGAATGAATGGGAAACGTTGAGTGGACTATGACAAAACCCACGATTTGAAATAGAGCAGAAATATTTATTTATTTCATCAGGAGAAAATATTAGATTAGGCGATGAAGGTTTTGGCTTAATTAAGCCCAAATGTCTGAGTTCTGACCAGATTGCTTTCGAATTGTTTAGTTTTTCCAGCCGTTTTGTGCAGTACTGCGTATGAGCATTGGAGATAGCGCGTCGTGCTTTATTTCGTGCTACTTTGTAATCGACATAGGATAGAACATCTCGTCTACGTTTATAACAACTTGTAACCTCCACACGCACTGCCGTAGCTCCTTTTGTGGTTTTGTCCTAAATTTAAGGGCCGGGGCACTTTTATCTATAGTTGCGGTCCTGAGGCTTTCGGGTGGGACCGAGCGGCGGTCATGCTCGTCATGTATTGTGGTGCGCATGCCCGATTCCAGGGAGAGGGCATGACGTCTTAGTCTCGAGAGAGGGGATAGGAGTCGACCTGTTCCAGGAAACTCTCAAGACGAGCACTTCTCGTCCAGCTCTTCGCTGAGAAGTGCCTGGCTTGGAGCCTCTTCCCGATCTTAGTCTCGCCCAGGACTCCCGCTGAGGGATACTGGCACGACTTCCTTGACTCCTCGCACTAGGTCTCCTCGCTGAGAGGGACTCTGGCGATCTCCATATCCAAGTCTCGCCCAGGACTCCCGCTGAGGGATCCCGGCACGGCTCTCCTAGATCCTCGCACTAGGTCTCCTCGCTGAGAGGAACTTGGGCGATCTCGGCGTGTAAATCGCATAAAAAAATTAATTATTTTTATTTTTTATTTTAGAAGAAATTAGTACTGTTCCGGACCCCGCTGAGGGCGACGGCTGGACTAATCCGGAAAATAACTCTCGGTAGCGCGATCGCTGAGGCGATCCCGTCGTACGCTAATTTTCTGGTCCACACTTAGTTACAAGCTGCTAATCCGGACTTGCAAATTAATTCCATTTATTATATTTACTAATCATTTTCTTTTCTAGATTCCGAGTATTCAAACTCTCATACACGTAGATTTAAGTAATCATAATAATATAAGGTTAAGGTCAAGGTCGTTATTTAATAAATATTTGGTTTATATAGTATATAAACGACTTATATTTTTATTTACAACACCTTTCCTTCTGCCGTCTGTGTGTGTGTGTGTGTATTACAGATCTACAATTGATCAGAGCCTGCAGATTAGATAATTCCGAGAATTATAATTATTAACCACACGGGAGAAAACGTGTAGGTTACAAACTATACAATACATTTCTTTGTTTTATAAGTTGTTTAGTGTCATTATTAACCCTTTGTCCCACTAGGGTATTCCGGCACCTTCTCTCCCACTACCTGGGTCGTTTGCGTCCTGAGGTATTTTAAAGTACTTAAGGTGCTTCAAAAAATCTGAAAAAATTCAGGTAGCTTCTTTCATCCTCGAACTTGAAATTTTAACAATAATAAGACGTCAAAAATTATTTTTTTATAATAAGTTTGTTTAAACAATGGAGCTACCTCCCGAAAAATCGCTTCTTCATTCAAAAAATCGTAACTTCAAGACAAATAAAGATATCGGAACGATTAAAAAAAGAAATTAAAGGTGACGAGTATAGCTTTCAGAAAAAAATTGTACATAGGATGTTTTTCGAAAAAAATTGCTTAATTTTTTAACCTCAAAATTGCAAAAATTAAAGTACCAAAATTACATGCAAACTTATGAATAAAAGTTTATAACGAGGGAATTAGTGAAAAAGTAAGTACAAATTATTTATCCGGCATGAATTTTTTATTTTCACACATATTTTACTCGCTGTAGCAGTTGACACAACATACAACACGGTGCTCTTCGCAGATGGGTCTCTCGCATTTCATACAACAGAACTGCGTTTTGTGGTCTTTTTCGGTCTTGCAAAAATAACAGCGTTTTCGCTTGGGCATTTTTTTGTACACCGAGATTCATATTCACGCAAAATATCTTCTCCCGTGCGACCTGCCATTTTCACTGAAAAATATATGAAAAAAATTTTTATTATTTTTTTGGCGTGCGCGGATGTTTTTTTCACATTTTTCAGACCACAATGAACAATTTTAAGCGAAAATACAAAAAAAATACTTATACTTTTGACACCGTATCGCCCACTACCTGGGTCAGGTTGACCCGAGAGCAAGTTCAAGTGCACCGTACGAAGGCCTGGGCGGTACTGGCGCGCTGTAACTCGGTAGAGGGGTTCTTGGCAGTAGTAACTTTTTTTACGGACGGATGGTGGCGCCCCCGCGCCCTTTATCGGAAGTTACAGAACTTTGAAATTTACGCTGGGTCAATCTGACCCAGGTAGTGGGACAAAGGGTTAATCCAGGGGTGGCGAGGTTTCATTGGGGCGACTTTCGATGTTGGTGCATTTAGATCGTAGATACTAAAGAGAATATGGGTAAGAAGCCTTTGTTTGTCATCGACTGATTGATCGGACTGATAAGGTGGCCAGTCTATTGCCCTAAGTTCATTACCAAAGCGCTCGGCTGAAAATCGTTTTAAGTTACGACAAATAAATGGTACTATTTTCGGAGTAACTACTTTCAAGTTATATTGCACAGATATTAATTCATGATTTGAGGTGGATGGTCCATTTGTTTGGCTGAAAGATCCCGCGTGGAAATTGAAGGTACCGGAAGAGTATGGGAAATATCTGGCTAACGGTATTGCATTTGTCTAGAATTAGTATGGGAGATGTATAGATCGAAAGTATGGCAAGGATCCGGCGTATGGCCGTTTCCCATATCCTCGCCATACTCTTAAATGTAGAAATACGATACGGATTTCGTATAAATATATAATATAATATAATACGAACAAACTGTGGCGGAAATATGGTAATATAAATTTTTGTCCTGGTACAAAAGTATGGAATGCGTCTGGCAAGTGTACGGCTAATGTATGGCAATAATACGAACAAACTCTGGCGGAAATATGGTAATATGAATTTTGGCCCTGGTACAAATGTATGGAACGCGTCTGGCATGTATATGGCTAACGTATGGCAATAATACGAATAAACTCTGGCAGAAATATAGTAATATAAATTTTAGCCCAGGTAAATTTTATGGAACGGGTCTGGCAAAAGTATGGCTAACGTACGGCAATAATACGAACAAACTCTGGCGGAAATATGGTAATATGAATTTTGGCCCTGGTACAAAAGTATGGAACGCGTCTTGCAAAAGTATGGCTAACGTACGGCAATAATACGAACAAACTCTGGCGGAAATATGGTAATATAAATTTTAGTCCAGGTAAATATGAAGGGAACGCGTCTGGAATGTATAGGGCTAACGTATGGCAATAATACGAATAAACTCTGGCAGAAATATGGTAATATAAATTTTAGCTTAGGTAAAAATTATGGAACGCGTCTTGCAAAAGTGTGGCTAACGTACGACAATAATACGAACAAACTCTGGCGGAAATATGGTAATATAAATTTTAGTCCTGGTACAAAAATATGGGATGCGTCTGGCTAACGTACGGCAATAATACGAACAAACTCTGCTGAAAATATGGTAATATGAATTTTGGCCCTGGTACAAAAGTATGGAACGCGTCTTGCAAAAGTATGGCTAACGTACGGCAATAATACTAACAAACTCTGGCGGAAGTATGGTAACATAAATTTTAGTCCTGGTACAAACGTATGGAACGCGTCTGGCATGTATATGGCTAACGTATGGCAATAATACGAATAAACTCTGGCAGAAATATGGTAATATAAATTTTAGCTTAGGTAAAAATTATGGAACGCGTCTTGCAAAAGTGTGGCTAACGTACGACAATAATACGAACAAACTCTGGCGGAAATATGGTAATATAAATTTTAGTCCTGGTACAAAAATATGGGATGCGTCTGGCTAACGTACGGCAATAATACGAACAAACTCTGCTGAAAATATGGTAATATGAATTTTGGCCCTGGTACAAAAGTATGGAACGCGTCTTGCAAAAGTATGGCTAACGTACGGCAATAATACTAACAAACTCTGACGGAAATATGGTAATATAAATTTTAGCCCTGATACAAAAGTATGGAACGCGTCCGGCAAAAGTATGGCTAACGATTGCGGATAATAGAAATTGTTTAGATTTTAATTTAAACTGTTCATAAATTCTAAAGGGTTAAGTGATAAATGGATTCATATTAAACGTTATTAATGTTAACGAAAAAGTAGAATAACACGTTCACGCTGAATGATCACTATTGTTGTAGTCGATATTCTGTGAATTTTTACCTAAATCTTACTCATGGCTTGAAAAATAGAAGGGACTGTACTTCGGTGGGATTGAAAGGTATTAAAACCATCAAAAAAATAGATTAACACATTCGTATAAAATTGGCACGATTCCGGGTATTCGAAATTCTTTGAATAATAATGTAAATTCCGTATAAGGTGAAAATATTTATGAGTATTTTTCAGATTTATTATAATTAGTAATACATATCTATCAGTATTTTTCAGATTGTAATATAATGTAACTATTCTCTTGAACACTATAGTGATATATAATTTATTCACTTTATTTACTTGGCGAGGACTATTTATTCCGTGGAGGTTTTGGATTTCTTATTGTTCCGCACATCAGAGTTATTGTCCGATTGAATTCTCTGTGAGTTAATTGTTTCTCACATTTCCGAAGAACATATACTGCACATGCGATCAATCAGAATAATTATATATGTATAATCACATTAAATAATAGTGTTTTCTACAGCTGAAATGAAGTAATATAATTTAAAATTGCTTACATTCCACAGCATTTTTTAATTGTATGGGAACTCCAACGTGTTTGTCGCAAGCGGACATGTACATTAATTGTTCAGGCTCAAAGTATTGACGAATTAAGAGTCTCACCATATCTTTTGGCTTATTTATGAACCTCTTAATCAACAGTAACTCTGTTTTATCGATCCATACGTTAGATTTTCGTCTCAATTCATTCTAAATAGCAAGGAGGTCTTTTAAATGGCTAAAAACTATGTTTAATTTCACATATACGTAGAGAAAACAAATTTAAGGTTATGTACGATGATAGATATTTATGTATTGAGAAATAGTAAATGTAACAATTTTTTATCTTGTGTAGTATAGAAATAGTTCATTTAACCCTTTGAAGCATACATTTTTCTTTACGCTGAAAGTAGGTGAAATTTGTTACTCGGGGGTTTTTGGGGTCGCTAATTACGAATCTGGCCTGGCACCGATTGAGGTGAATCTGGCTATTTCCGCCATTTTGAATTTTAAAAATCTGGGGCCTGATTCGTAATCAGCGATCCCGAAAACCCCCGAGTACCCAATTTCACCTCGATGTCGGCCATATTGGATCGGTCATATTGGATCGGCCATTTTGAATTTTGAAAATTTGGGGTCAGATTTGTAATCAGCGACCCCAAAAACCTCCGATTACCTAGTCTCGTCATATTTAAGTGACGTTTTCTTCTCCACATATATTTTTCGTAAAAAATTCACCATTTTTACACTTTATTTAATTTTTTTAAATAATATAACATAATAATTAATTTAAAATATTGATTTATTTACGTTTCCTAACATATTCTTGAAGTAAAGAAGCAAAAAATTGCAGCAAAATTAATTAATAATTACCTTAAATATGTAAATAATGAATTAGAAAAAGGTGTAGCATATATGCTACACCATGCTTCAAAGGGTTAACTAGTTTTTATAATCACGTGCTTTACTATTATCAAATGGTTCAATTAACTATTTTCTTTCTTTCTGTGTATTTTAAAATTTTTATCATATGTATTTTTAAATACCATGTCGTCAGTTGGTCTTAATGGAAGTAATGGTTCGCTTGAGTTATTTCTTGGTCCTGTATTTGCATTTATTGACGAATTACCTAACCAAAAATGTGGAGTAGGGATCAAAAATTTATTGTATATATATATATATATATATACAGGATGATCCAAAAGTCCCGGAACACCAAAATATCTCAGCGAGAGGAAATTTTCGGGGAAAATGTTTTAGACAAAAGTTGACGTTCCCTGGCTATTTAATGGCGACATTGAATTTGACCTTGAATAAGACCTTGAAGGTTATTTCAAGGTCAAGTTAATTTTTTTAAATGGAAACCCCTATTTTTTCTCACGGATTCAGAAAGAGCACAAAATTTTACGTCCGAATATGATATGGTCGATTTTCCCTTCAAGGTCATTTCAAGGTCAAACTGAAAAGTCCCGGAACTGCGAATTAACTCAGCGGGAGTGCATTTTCAGGGAAAATGTTTCAGGCAAAAGTTGAAGGATTTTTCTCTGGCTATTTAATGGTACCGTTGAATTTGACTTTGAACATGACCTTGAAGGTTATTTCAAGGTCAAGTTTAAATTTTTTAAATGAAAACCCCTGTAACCTTGCCGGAAAAATCGACCATATCCTATTCGCACGTCAAATTTTGTGCTCTTTCCGAATCCGTGAAAAAATAGTAGTTTTCATTTAAAAAAATAAACTTGACCTTGGAATAACCTTTAAGGTCATGTTCAAGGTCAAGTTGTATGCTACCATTAAATAGTCCGAGAAAAATCCTGAAACTTTTGTATGAAACAGTTTCCCCGAAAATGACCTCTGGCTGAGATATTTTGGTGTTCCGGGACTTTTGAATCACCCTGTATATATAATACAGTATACTAACAGAATAAATATAAGAAATAAAAATATATATATATAAAATGGGCAAAAAAATTACATTGAATTTTGAAAATAAAAACATTTATATCAAAAGTCTTTTTAAGAAATATTTAATCATCATTTTTAGTTCGTTTAAAATTTAAGTGTGTTTATTGGTTTTCAAAGTACGGAAGGATTACGGTACCACTATTTGATGCCTCCACTGGATCAGCCTGTACTAGCTCACTTTCTACCGAAAGGTTTACTGTACCCTTCTGAGAATTGTCCAACGAATCAGCTTGTAACAGCTCTGAGTTTGTTGGCGTATCAGCATTGTCATTTTCATTACATCTTTTCCTCTTATTTCCTTTCTTACCTATATTGGCATCATCAATTCAAAAATGTAAATATCATCAGCTTTCAAATTCAATACGTCTAAATATTTCAAAATGAAGAAATAAAACATAAAACATCTGAAATTGAAAAAAAATCAACAAAAATTATCAAATTACTGTATGAGACATTAGTTAGTCTGCTCTTTGTCAAAGTCATTTTTTAATGTAACACAAGTAGTTAGCATATAGCTAGAAATGATAAAATAATGGACACAATACATATATTTTTACAGAATAATTGAAGCTAACAAACAAATACAACAACAACTGACATTGAAGTTTGAGAAAAAAACACTGTTACCAAAAGTGGTTTTAAGAAATATTTAACCTTTATTTAGATCGTTTAAAAATTCAATTATTGTTTTTAAAAGTACGAAAGGATTACGGTATGTTTGTCAGAAGGTTTACTGTACCCGTCTTGGAATTTTCCAATGGATCAGCTTGCAGCAGCTGCGCATTTGTCGGTAGACCTGCATTTTCGTTTTCATTGCTTATTGTCATGTTTTTGTCTCTTTTACCTATATTGGATCGTTTAAAAAATGTAAATCTCATCAGCTATGAAAATCAATACGTCTAAAAAATTTCAAAACGAACACATAAAACATAAAAATATTTGAAGTTGAAAAAGATGAAGTGTCAAAACTGGTCGAAATACTATATGAGGGATTTGTTGGTCTATTCTTTGACTTTAAAGTAAAAGATTTTGTTTAATGTGACAAAAGCAGCTAACATGTATAGTGAGAAATGATAAAGGAATGAACATAATGTATACAGTTATATACATTAATCGAAGATAGAAAAAACGAAAGCAACAAGAGTTGACATTAAATTAAAAAAATAAACATTGACACCAAAAGCGGTAAAAGAAAAAAAATTCATAAGAGTTCAGTAATTTTTATGAAAACATTTTTTTACGTGTACATAGTGAACTACAGTTTGGAAAAATAAAAGTAAATTTTAGAAATGTTTAACCGCATGCATATTTAAAAAATTACATTCATTTATTTGCTTCAAAAGCACGAATGGCTTACGGTACCAGTATTTAAAGAAAAAGAATTGTTTTATAAGGCAAAGAGCGTTGCAATATTATTTTTTTGCTTTGTGAAAATTTAAACATCTTCTGGTGCAAAATTTAATGTAAACATAACAGGAATCAGTTGTAATAAAAATAAAAATAAGGTTAGGAAACTAACGTATTAAATATAACCTGTATCCTACCATTCAATTCACAATTTCTGGGTTTATTTTTAAGTACTTCCTGTTGACAGATTACATAAAAATTCACTTAAAAAGTAACAAATATTTCCGTAGATTGAAATTCTGTGAAAAATTATTTACATAAAAGGCTGGAAATATATACTGACATATTAAATGCTATAAAAAAAATTTGTTAAATAACGTTTAACATTTCTAAATTAAATTTAATCGAAAAATTATTCACAACAGAATTCACCAGTTTCTTCGAAAGGAGAGGAAGGTTAAATCTAAAGAACTATGGGTGCAAAGAAAATTTCAAATTGGTTCAAATTTAAATGAGAAATTCTTCCAGTTATCGTCATATACATGCAATTTCATTATTTCAATTATTTGTTATTTAATACTAAACCAATTTCAATTAACATTTTTATTTCACATTTCTTCAATACGAAGTTTGAAAATATTTTTATTTATATTTTTTTCATGTATAGGTTATGCAATGAAATTATCGAGATCGCGAGTGTTAGATTTGAAAAATTAAAAAATGTTAAATATACCTTGACTAGTATTTTCGTCAAAAATATTAGTTAAGTCCAGAATATCTGAATTTGACTCTTGTACGGCATTCAATTTATTATTTTTCTCCATCCGTTTTTTTTTCATTTAGGTCACTTTTTAGTTTTGAATTTTTATCCTTCTTAGATTTTGTTTTTTTGGTTAATATCTCCCCGTCAGTTGAAACGCTAAGAGAGTCCAACCATTCTCGATCGTCTAAATTAAAAAAGAAATTAATGAAAAGGATGGTCATTAATTATCCGAATATTACAATGCGAAACTCAAAATACGAACAAAATCTTTATTTCCCAATATCAATTTAAAGAAACAAAAATATTTTATCAGATGAAATGTATAAAAATATATCAACAAGAGCACGTAAACTACTTACGTCAACCTCGCCAAAATTACCTACCACTTATCTTAATAATCTTCGCTTTAGCGGATTTTTTTTCCATACGGGATCTTCGAAAAATGTCCTTCTTCAGCATTTTCCGGTATGTTTACCGTTTCCACGATACTCGTCGTTTTTTCTTTCCACCAAAGAACTAAGGAGAACATTTTCCATGACGGAACTTTTCACAATAGATTGTCAAAACTATCAGCAGTTTCGGATTACCGAAAAGACAACAAATCGTTGGGAGCGATAGCAAATGTTTAGACGAGGAGACAAGTTCACTTCATTTCTGAAGCCTTGAAGTGCGTTCCATTCAAGATTAAAATTAAATTCGTTGCCGGTGACATTTTTTGAAGTTAAAAATGCCGAAAAGGATTTTTCAGTTTGAAGACTACGCTCCTAGATCCCAAAGACGTCTCAAAACATTTTTAAGAACATCGATGAGAACAAGAGATGATGAAAGTAGCTCATCAAGTGATTCCGACGTGTCAAATGTAAGTTATATTATTCAAATTACATAGAATCACATTATTAGTTTTAGACAAGCACCACATGCATAGAGACACATATGATACATGCATCCAGCATACTTAGTCGCATACATATTTTAATATAACCAAGGATCTTTTAATTTAAATAGAGTGAGGACGAAAATCCCAGTACTTCAACATCAAATATACCTACACGGAGAGAATATTTGAATGATTTTACGTCAACTAGTTACAAGGTAAATAGCCCCAATGCCTCTTCGAGGCAAAAGCGGTTGATATTCGAGGCGCACCGCGTCGATAGCATATCGAGGCATCAGACCCCGACGATCGACTTCTCACGCCTCGACCGATCAGCGTAAAATCCCCCAAATCGCCGAGGTAGCGCCGCGGAAAGGAGGGGATGGAATGAAAAAAAAAGAAGGGATGGTGCCATCCCCTCCTTTCCGCGACGCTACCTCGGCGATTTGGCGGATTTTACGTTGATCGGTCGAGGCGTGAGAAGTCGATCGTCGGGGCCTGATGCCTCGATATGCTATCGACGCGGTGCGCCTCGAATATCAACCGCTTTTGCCTCGAAGAGGCATTGGGGCTATTTACCTTGTAACTAGTTGACGTAAAATCATTCAAATATTCTCTCCGTGTACCGTTGAAGACAACGTTCACGAGGAAGGCCGTGATGCAGAGCTACAATTTCAAACAGGCGATGATGATGAAAATGAAAGCAGTGGTAAGTTTTATAGTATACTTTCAGTTTTAATAACCTTAGTGAAAAATAAATTTTTAGATTAAACTCATCTAGTCTGTCCTTACTGTATTTTTAAATCAAATAATTTTTATATATGCACATTAAGTAAATAAATAAAACCACAAATATGCGATTAATCACTCAGTGTTATAATGAAAAATTCAATTATAATAAAAATAAAAAATTGTCAATAACTGAGTCAAAAGGGTAAAAGTGATAATCCTAAATTAATTTTTAGACAGTCAGTAAGTCAAAAATTTGTTCGACGTTTTGACAATCTTAGTTGTCATTATCAAGAACACGGAGTTTTAATGCCTTGTTCTTGATAATGGCAACTAAGATTGTCAAAATGTCGATCAAATTTTTTACTTATTGGCTGTTCCCAAAATTAATTGAGAATTTTCACTTTTACCATTTTGACTCAGTTATCGACAATTTCTAATTTATATTAAACATGAATTATATATTCATCTGTATTTATCTAAGCACATTTTTGTACCAAACTTATAACTGTAATTTCATTATAGCATAAAAATATTCTAATTTATGATATTAAAAATGCTAGACGTATTTTATTTTTGACAAATATTGTCATTTCAATATTACATTTTAAAATACCAGTAAAATATTTCAGGTCAATCAGCACTTAAATGTTTCATGGAATAAATGTGTAAAAGATATTGGAATGAGAGGAAAATGTTTGTTTGAAATTAGTATTCTGAGTATTGATTATTCTAAAATTTATATTGTAAATTAGAAATTACGAATTAATTAAATGCCTCTTAGAAATCTGTACAGAGTATGTCCAAAGTTTAGTTCGTATCTGAACGGCACTTTGAATATTTCAAAATACAAATTTTATAAAATCGAGAAAATTGTTTTAAAAATCTCTTGAACCAAACAGTTTCCTTTCATTGCATGTCTTCCGCAGTCAGTTCTTAGTAGGTTCCTTAGAAGTTGGTTTTGCATAATATTTTACGTTTTATCTGACCAAAGGCAGACTTTAGACATACTTTATACATACTTTTGCAGGAGTTGTATTGATTTATTATGACATTTACAATAAATATTTTCGTAAAAATTTATGGCCTAGCAATGTAGTTAATATCATTAAAAAAATATTTTAAAAAACGGGTCCTTATATATTTTTTCAAAATTTCTCTCACTTTTATAAAGAAATTCAAGATTAAAATAAAGAACTCTTGGTATCTCAACCCCCCCCCCCCCCCACTCAAATTTTCTTGAACCTTATATGAAAAGAAAGCTTAGCATTTCTAGTTTCTAGTGCCATGCATCTTTTTATAGAATTTTGATAAAATGATGAAAAACCAAACAGTTTCATAACACATAAAAATAAAATCATATTGTTTTTATTATTTGTTTATTCTGATCGATTAAATTTCTAGGTATATTTAAAATTTTGAGTAAAAAATTATATGTCATTATTTTTTAAAAAACTTATTATGCTATGAATCTTATTTTCATTCAGACTTTTTTATGAACTAAGTATAATACACTATTTCTGAATTGTTGTAACTCTAAAGCAGTAAAGCTATGTAGATCATTTACCAACGCATTTTTGAAGGTTTTTAAGATGAGTTTTGTAATGTTGAAATTTTTTAAAAAGTGTTAAGTGAGTAAACACGTTGCCAGTAAGTAAATATCGTTGGAATTGTATTAAAAACTCATTCGAAAGTCAAGAACTGTATAAACATGCGTTAAGTGACTACTTTATAACGCCAGCACATTTCTGAAAAATTTACGTTTAATTTAAAATTCTGCTTAATTTTACTATAGACCATATTCATTTTTTTAAGGAGAAGCCTATGACCTTTCAAAGCACTTGCATTTCCCTAGTTTGCAATTTAATTTCCTACCTTTACAGATTTACTTACTGATACATACATATATATATATATATATATATATATATATATATATATATATATACAGGGTCATCGAAAAGTATCGGATCCCCCTAATATCTTCAGTTAGAATGCACTTAGGAATTTTCTCCTATAGCAAAGTCCAATAGCAAATTTGTATGGTTTCAAGCGGGGAGTAAGATGATGACCTTGACTTTGACCTTGACCATGTCCTTCAAGGTCATTTCAAGGTCAATCTTATTTTTTTAAATAGAACCCCCTACATATTATTGCATATTCTTATAGCTTATCTCGAGAGCTTTCCAAAACACTATAATAAAATATTTTTTTATTAAGTACTTTTTGAGTTATAAAGGTTTGCCGTACAATACTTTGCTATTGGACATTTTTCCAAAATGCATTCTTACTGAAAATATTAGGGGGATCCGATTAATGTATTTTCTTTAAACCAATTAATTGGTCTCATTATTCCGCGCACAAAAGTATTAAGGTTATGATTACTGAAAACTAAATAATATTTTACAAGATATTCTACATTTTGTGTCAAAAAATTGTTAACTTCAAACCTTTATAACTCAAAAAGTACTTAATAAAAAAATATTTTATTATAGTGTTTTGGAAAGCTCTCGAGATAAGCTATAAGAATATGCAATAAAATGTAGGGGGTTCTATTTAAAAAAATAAGATTGACCTTGAAATGACCTTGAAGGACATGGTCAAGGTCAAAGTCAAGGTCATCATCTTACTCCCCGCTTGAAACCATACAACTTTGCTATTGGACATTTTCTCCTAAGTGCATTCTAACTGAAGATATTAGGGGGGTCCGATACTTTTCGATGACCCTGTATATATATATATATATACATATATATATATATATATATATATATATATATATATATATATATATGAATTATTTATATAAGACGTTATTTACGAGAAATAATGTAGATAGGTCGAAATTAACCAGCGTGTCGCAATTACCCCGTCTTCCCCTACATATTATTATTATATTTATTAATATATTATATTATTTGTATTAACTATTATTATTATTTTTTTTTAAATTTTATTCATTATATATTTAGATATTTATTTATTTATTTAGGTGATCGTCAAAAATGATTTACATACTTGATGTAAAAATGTTTTTAATTATAATAATAATCATAAAATTTTTAATTAGACGACTCATCTAATGAAGAAAATTCGACAGATGTGGAACTTGATGAAGAAGACGAAGAAGAAGAAGAACTAGATGTACATAATACCGACGTTGACACCGACCAAGACGGAAGCGAAGATGAGGAATTTTTTGATTCTAGTGAACGTGATTTTCATAACGATGAAAATGCTCCTGTATTTGCAGGAGCACCAATAACTATTATGGAAAGCATGCTCATGATTGTTTCATTCGTGTTACGTCACAAATTATCAAATGCATGTATTATCGACCTTTTGCAACTTATTGAAAAGCATTGCATTCGTCCCAATTCATTCACCACTTCACTATATAAATTTAAACAATTTTTTAAAAATATTAAAAATCCATTTAAAAAACATTATTATTGTTCAGTATGTTGGAAACCGCTTGAAAATGGATTATCAGAATGCCCGCGATGTTTGCACTCTTCAAATATTGAATATTTTGTAGACATGCCTATTATACCGCAATTGCAGTCATTACTAAGTCGTCCAGGATTTTTTGAAAAGTTGAGTCATCGCGATAATCGAATTAAATTAAATTTAAATAATTTTGAAGACATATACGACGGTAATATATACAAAGAATTAAGTAGCGAAAATGAAATTCTTTCAAACAAAGACAATATTTCTTTAACCTGGTATACCGATGGTGTAAGAGTTTTCGGATCATCCAATTTTAGTATCTGGCCTTTCTACCTCACAATAAATGAAATTCCTTATGGTGAAAGATTTGCTATACAAAATATTTTACTTGCTGGCATATGGTTTGGGTCCCAAAAGCCGCAGCCACATTTATTCCTGAGACCGCTTTACGAAGAATTGTTGAAATTATATAGTGGTATTAAATTTACAGTACAAGGTATGGAAATTTTGGTTAGAGTAATCACCTCATACGGTACATGCGATTTACCCGCAAAATCGTTATTTCTGAATATGTCCCAATTTAACGGAAAATTTGGTTGCTCAAAGTGCAAACAAAAAGGGAAACATTTACATCGAAGGTGCGTTTATCCTTATAAACGGAACTTACGCCTAAGATCTGATCCAGAGACCGAACTTCACGCAGCAGAAGCTGTAGAATCTAATTGTAGAGTTTGCGGTGTGAAAGGGCCCATTATATCACGTTTTGTTTACAAATCCATTAGGTCTACGGCAGTTGACATGATGCACAACGTATTTGGAGTTGTTAAACAACACATGAAATTGATACTAAATTCAGTTTACTCTCATGAGCCATTTTCAATTCATAATTTTCTAGATGTTATCGATACGCGACTTTTGGCAATAAAACCTCCTCATTTTATTCAAAGACGGCCCCGATCAATTGCCGAGCATTTGCCGTATTGGAAGAGTTCGGAATTAAAAAATTGGTTTTTTTATTTTTCTTTGCCAATTTTAAATGATCTTATGAATGATGTTTACTTTGAACACTTCAAATTACTTGTATTAGGTGTCTATTTATTGTGTGGGGACAGTATTTCAGATAATATGATAAATGAAGCTTCCCGATTTCTCCATAATTTTGTATGTAAATTTGAAATATTATATGGCTCCGAACATATGTCAGCAAATATTCATCACTTGCTACACCTTCCTGATATTGTTAGAGAGTGTGGCCCTTTACAAATTTCGTTGGAACAGTTGGAAAACCAGTTTCGTCCATATTAAAGATCTGATGTGGCTCAAAATGGTGTTCTTCCATCACAGAAACATATTGGTCGTAAAAGTTGTCAACATTTTCTTGACAAAAAGACTTAATTCTGTTCAAGCTTGTTTGTTCGGGCGATCGTAATGAAATATTTTTGTGACGCAACATAAAACCATAATACCACGATTTTCCGGCCATTTCTTCTTTATCCCAATTCTTTGGGTAAGTTATGTTGAGCTTGCGCGCGTATTGGTATGCCCATTTTTTTAATTCGGTTATGCTCAAACCGTAATAGAGTTGACAGCACCGCATAAGGTATTCAACGAGAGCCTTTTCCTGTTCTGCATTGAACACCTTTTAAAAAAACACATTTAATCAACTCATTGTAAAATGAATTAAAAAAAAAACAATGAAAATGTTTTACGCACCATGCTTGGTGTTGAATACGACGCAATTCGGCGAACGATAACCAACAGCTCAACGTCGGAAACTTCGGTAATATCGTTTACTTGCAAATCGAATTTCGTTACATAGCGCGCCAAACTAGTTTATCAATGTTGAATTCTCTAGCGGTGGATCGAATTCCTTTTTTTTCTATTTTAATAACTTTTAAGGCTTTAAGTAGGACATTATAATCAGATACACCACGGTCTGTCTTTCGTGTTCTTCGGGTAGTCATTTTTACTGCAAAAATAATGATTAAATGTTAAAAAATTGGAAATATTCAATCTAACATGATGTAATCGTTTAATTTAATTCGCTTATCAATGCGTATTAAATTCCCTATTTCATTATTCTATCAAGTAACGATTAATGAAAAGTAAACAAACAATACCGCTTTAATTAAATTCAAACAAGTATATGTCAAAAAATGATTATCTAAACAAAATGAATATTTTACTAAATGATAATAACACATACGAAGTTAGTAATTTTGAATATGTTAGTACAACCGAAAAAAATGTCAATATTTTTGTCAACAAACTACGAACGAAGGGATATATAGAGGAACTACATGCAAAAAGACTAAAAACATATAATTCTACAATTTCAAAAGCATATGGATTACCTAAAATTCATAAAATTAATAATCCTTTAAGAATTATCATATCAACAGTCAATTCTCCAACATATAAACTTGCTTCTTTTTATACATCAATATTATCATTTTTAATCCCATCATTCTCTAAAAGAATTAAAGATAGTTGGGATATATACAAAAAAATTAACAACTTCAAATTACCTAAAAATCATACTTTAATATCTTTAGATGTAGTATCTCTTTTCACTAATGTTTCAACTAAAATTGTTAAATTGATTTTAAATAAAAAATGGGATAGTATCAAACAACATACCAAAATACCACAAAATGAGTTTTTTGAAGGCTTAGACATAATTTTCAACTCTTTATATTTCAAATTTCAAAATAAAACCTATAAACAAAAATTTGGAGTACCAATGGGCTCACCGTTATCACCTTTAGTAGCAGACATATTAATGGATTATATAGAAAACATTTGTATTAATAAAATAAGATTTAAACTCCCCTTTTACCATAGATATGTAGATGATATTATTACAGCTGTCCCAAATGAACATTTAAATGATATTTTACCAATTTTCAATAGCTTAAATAAAATTAAAGGAATTTCAAACAGAATTAGCTTCACAATGGAAATTGAAAAAAATAAAAGTATTAGCTTTTTAGATTTATTAATTATCAACAATAACGATAATCTAATTACAGATTGGTATCACAAAAAAAATTTCTCCGGTAGATATCTCAATATTTATTCAAACCATCCATTAAATTACAAGATTGGAGTGGCTTTCGGTCTAATTGATAGAGCAATAAAATTATCACACATAAAATTCAGAAAAAAGAATTTAAATATTGTTAAAACATTATTAAAAGACAACAATTATCCAGATTATATTATAGAAGAATGCTTTAGAAAAAGAGTACATAAAATATATAACACATTAATCCCTACTAAAAATAATATCAAGTATAAAAAAACTATAAGTATACCATATGTAAATAGATTATCAGAACAAATCAAAAGTAATTTTAGAGAAAACAATATTAGAATTGTTTATAAACCAATTAATTTAAACATAGGTGGAATCAAACCATTTAAAGATAAAACAGACATTATGCATTCAAAAGATGTAGTATACCAAATAAACTGCGAAAATTGTAACGCCGTCTATATTGGTGAAACTAAACGTTTATTAAAAAACAGAATTAGGGAACATAAACATAATATTTTACAGGATGAAAATAAATATACTGGTTTAACTATACACAGAATAAATAATGATCATAATTTCGATTTCAAAAATGTCAAAATATTAGCTACCGAAAAAAATACTTTTAAGCGAAAACATCTGGAAAATTATTACATTAAAAAAAATAATAATGCGGTTAACATTCATTTTGAAAAATCAAACTTACCAGAAAATTATTTACCGTTATTACATTTTTCATAAAATCGACAAATTTAGAACAGAAACAAAAACAATGTCATAGATAGCAAACTCGTGTGTTATTGTACAATAAGAAATTTTCAGTTACCGAATAGCTTTACATCTGAAAAGTAGTTATTTATTTGAATTCAATAACTTTTACAAAATTTTATATTTTCTTACTGAATTTATATTCAAAAAACATTTTTTATTTTAATTACAGTGATTAAATAATTTTCAAAAACTAAGACTCAAGGATGTTGCTTATAAAAGAAGAAAACTCTACTTTTATAAGGTAAGATCATATAAAATAAAAACTAATAAAAATACAAATTCATACACTTTCCAAAAAAAAATTTTTTTTCTTTCTTCTTACAATAAACTTAGCTGAAAATTTCTTAAATTAATTTAATTTTGTATATATATTGCTTATAGAAATAAATCTCATTTCTGAAGAGGACCAAATTCTATGGTCGAAACGTCAATTACGACTATTATTATTATACTACCTGTCCAATCTGACTAAAAAGAAAAACTTTGAAATTATGATTACTTTCACTTAAGAAAATGTCAGAAAAGAAAAATCAAAATTAATTCTATTTAAAGTATATGTAATGCTTTACTTTATTATAACTTTTATTTAATGTCTAGAATTATATTGACAATTTATAAAATTTATTCAATATTATGTTTATATTTAAGGGTTATCTGTTTTTTATTAATATAAACACATAAATAAATTATTTAAATAAAATTTCCTGTAAATTCCGCACATAAAAGATCGTAAAAATATCAAATGCGTTAAATTCGAAAACTCACAATGACACAGAGTGTCTCAACCTGCATGCCTCAAAGTGTCTCAACGTGCATGAAACGTACTTTTTTTTTAATGACATGAAACTTTCAAGTTCATATTAACATATGTTCGAAATATCTTCAGAATATTAAAATAGAGTAACAACAATTACGGAAATGTTATATTTACCTTTTACTTCCACTGAAAAAGTATACTTTTTCCAACCGTGAACAATATTTTAAAACACTTTTTTCTTAACGAAAAATTTCGGTCGCTGTTTCGATCAGACAAAACTCGAAATACACCGTCTGCCCGCTATCAAAAGTGTGCTACTAATGATATAATAACATTATTGTACACAGGTTATTGTTTTTATTTACCATTTTCAAAATATCTCACTGTCTCAACATGCGTGCCGCCTCAACCTGCATGCCTTTCCCCTACATTTTACTGAATGGGTAAGATTAGACAAATATTTATTACTAATATCTTAATGTCATCAATTATTACATTATTATGCAATACTCACACTTGAAATATTGCTTAGGATTTCATATAGACGTTCAACATGCAATTTTCTATTTGAAAAGCATGTTCTATAAGAAATAGCAATTCTTCTTTTTCAGCATTATTTCTAGCTAATAAATGCACGAAGATGGTACGATAATTCACAACCTCGTAAGTATTGTTATTGTTGTTGTTTTTGCTATTATTATTATTTTAATAATAACTTAAACAACAACATTGATTTCTTATGTCGCTCAATCTGTCCGAAAAATTAGAAATTTTTTTGCTCAAATCTCTACCAGATTAGCGATAAATCTCACTGCAACCACGCCTCAAACCATGAGGTAGATGATTGCAGTGTCGATACCGAGTTCAATTCAACGCGCAGAAAATTGTCAACACGGGGACTCGAACCCAGAACCTTCGGAGACGTTCAAGTTACGAAACAAGGCGGACGCCTTAGCCATCGTACCATTTCACCCCCTTTTTTATTATTATTATTAATAATATTATTATTAAGTAAAGTTCAGTAATTATTTACGCGCATTAAAATTTTGTATAATTAAATATTTGACTAAACATCACTTTCAGGCGGATGTGCATAAACATTCACAATACAAATATCGTATTGTTCGATGTTCAAGAGTGATATGTACTTATATCCTTAATTAGTTGTGTGTTGAGTAAAAATCTAATTATTTTGAATTTAATTATTCAAAGTCAAGTACGTAGTTTCTAAATTTGTTCAAAGATTAAAATTCACTGAGGCTCAAAATGAAACATTAATAAGGCAATTTTTTCTACTTCTTAGGCCGATAAATTTTGATTATTACATATAATTAGTAACTTGTAAACAGTGATACTTACTGTGATGTATCACTTGATGGTCGGCAGGTATCGGCCATCATAAGTTTGAATATCATCAGCAATTTAAACTGTATGGAGTTACGCAAATCATGAGAAATCTTTTTTTCCTTAAATTTTAGCTTAAATGGTGTGTAAGCTATTAAAAATGTCATTCAAAAAGAATTTCCGTGGAAAGGCTGGTAGATTTTTGTAAGAATTTACAAATATTTTTAATTTTTTATCCATCGTATTAACGCCAGTTTGAATTTTCAAAATATTATACCAGATTCGTTTTCAGTAACCCTAATATCCATAACTGTATACTTTTTGTTTATTTCCCTATTGGATTGATGCGACTGAATGGTTTAAAGAAGTACTAAATAATTGGTAAAAATGTTGACTTTTCATAATTAACGATTATAATCAGATTTCATTTTGGAGACATATAACATAATAATGTTATATTTATTAATTTTTGTAATGTAAATAGTAAGTGTGAAAATTGAGAAATATTAGGTGTCAATGACAGAAGTTAAAAAAATGATTATTATAAATATCATTAAAGAAATAAGGAAATATTTTAATTACATGATAATAGGACGTTGACGGCTTTCCTCGTGTGAGCATATTGTAGAGCCCTATAATCTCTGACAGTTATTGCTCTCACGAGTCATGAAAGTGACTTTTAATTGTAACAATTTACGGATGGTCGATACCCTAAAAAGGATCTTCGAAAAATAATATTTCATACTGCATCTAAGATGTAAAATATTATTGTTCATGACTAAAGGAAAAAAAATCTTTTTATAAACAGAAATAAAAATTCGTTTATTTAACATTTACATTATTAATTAATTTAACATTGACATAATTAAACAATATTAATTGTTTCCTTCCTCATCGTAATAGTTCACGACCTGTGCTTGGCCGCTATTTAATAGAGCTGCTACCTGCTCATCTGCAAAAAATGATAAGATTTAAACAATGCAATAAGGAATCTCTGAATTATTGTTGAAATAAACCCCTTAAATCGTACATGTTTATCTTTAATCGACTGAAATTTGTTACTTGGAGGTTTTTGGGCTTACTGATTACGAATGTATCCTCAGATTTTCAAAAATCGAAATAGATCCAATATGACACAATCAAATAATATTGGTAACTCTCAGTCCCCTTATTGGGTCCACCGTCGAAGTGAATTAGAACCGACTACACTTAAATTTTGTATGGTTTTAAAATTGATTTCTGTTTGGTTTGTTTAATCGATAATATAATTAATAAAAAAAGTGTATATACATATATATATATAAAACTAAATTAACTTCAATGAAGAAATTTGCATGGACACATTTTGTATTTTTAATTTAACATTTCGTACACATTCTTGTGTAATTATTTGAAATAATCTATTAATTATACAATGTTTTTTTTCACAAATGGTGAAATTAATTATTGCTTTATAAGGAGGAAGCTGTGTACTCCCTAAAAAACGTTCGACTACAAAAACCACTAATATCGGAGTACAAACGGACTGGTTGGTTTGTGTCTCTGTTCCCATTATTAACTTTGTACTCTCGACTATTAACATATACAGGGTCATCGAAAAGTATCGGACCCCCCTAATATCTTCAGTTAGAATGCACTTAGGAATTTTCTCCTATAGCAAAGTCCAATAGCAAATTTGTATGGTTTCAAGCGGGGAGTAAGATGATGACCTTGACTTTGACCTTGACCATGTCCTTCAAGGTCATTTCAAGGTCAATCTTATTTTTTTAAATAGAACCCCCTACATATTATTGCATATTCTTATAGCTTATCTCGAGAGCTTTCCAAAACACTATAATAAAATATTTTTTTATTAAGTACTTTTTGAGTTATAAAGGTTTGCCGTACAATACTTTGCTATTGGACATTTTTCCAAAATGCATTCTTACTGAAAATATTAGGGGGATCCGATTAATGTATTTTCTTTAAACCAATTAATTGGTCTCATTATTCCGCGCACAAAAGTATTAAGGTTATGATTACTGAAAACTAAATAATATTTTACAAGATATTCTACATTTTGTGTCAAAAAATTGTTAACTTCAAACCTTTATAACTCAAAAAGTACTTAATAAAAAAATATTTTATTATAGTGTTTTGGAAAGCTCTCGAGATAAGCTATAAGAATATGCAATAAAATGTAGGGGGTTCTATTTAAAAACATTAGATTGACCTTGAAATGACCTTGAAGGACATGGTCAAGGTCAAAGTGAAGGTCATCATCTTACTCCCCGCGTGAAACCATTCAACTTTGCTACTGGACATTTTCTCCTAAGTGCATTCTAACTGAAGATATTAGGGGGGTCCGATACTTTTCGATGACCCTGTATATATATATATTTATAACAGTCACATGTGCATATATATATTTATAACAGTCATAAAGCAACCATTTGTACTCAGTTTGTAGTACGATATTAATGGTTTTTGTAGTCAAAAGTTTGTTAGGGAGTACACAGATTCGTCTTTGTTAAGCAATGATTAATTTCACCATTTGTAAAAAAAAATTGGTGTAATTCATTTATTACAAATAATTACACACGAAAGTGTAGGAAATGTTAAATTAAAAATGCAAAACAGGTCCATTCAAATTTCTTCATTGAAGTCAATTTATTTAAATATACACATTATTTCGTATCACAAATATTCTCTAAGGGCATTAATACGCCGCTTTGAATTAAAAAAAGGAATTTAGATGGATGTAATTGATTTTAAAATTTCAAGTCAATTTAATGCTCACCTGAATATGGGTTGCCTTCCTCGTCAACGAAGATAACTCCATCTTGGGGCAGGATTCCTAAAGAGTACCAAAGATTACGGAAATGTATGATTTTATTATATTTATTAATATGTACTAATTATGTCAAATAGACTTGTAGGATAACATGATATCATTGCTACAATATGTTATAATCAAATATTTCAGACAATGTTCCATGCCTACAATTTTTGTTATATCTTTGTTGTAAAAAGAATGGAAATATTATATACCACAATTTGATGTTTCTTCCCAAAAACCGGCAGCCACCTGTGATGTCTCACCAGCATCATTTTGGTCGTTAATACCTGTATGTGTAAAAGACATTGGTTACTGTTCAGCAAACGAAAATATATTGACAGTGGATAAAAGAACGTTAAATTGTAAACAATTTGTAAATAATTTTTTTGTTACTTTTTTAATGTACTTTAATACACAAATAATACTGTATACCTGTCAGAAGCTCTGAAATTCATTACGTGTACATTGACATCTATTTATGTCTTTATTAATTTACTTACAGTGCCGAACAGAAGTTCGTTAACGCTGTGAATTTTCGAACTCGCAAAAAAATGTGCATGTCTCCAAATCCTTATACGACAGGCAATATATTCATAGGACATGCTTTATAGTACAGAAATCAAGCTTTCAACTGATGCACTTAGATATACTATATTAATTTTATACATATATTTTATATTTATATTACAATAATTAGATGTACTATACAACTTTTTTAGTTGTTATATTTTTAAAATGTTGAATTTTGCAACTTTTTTCTTGTGACTTTCAATTCTAACAAAATCATTGAACATTTTTTTCTGCTTATGGCGATATTTTTTGGCATACTACAATTCAAGAGAAGACCTTCATGTCATGATTAAAATGACCTTCAGTGTCAATGACGGCTATAGCCGTAAAAAGGAAAGTGGCCAAAAATGTCGTGACTGCTATAGCCGCAACTAAAAACAAAGGTTTTAAAACTTATTTAATGTTCCTGAAATTTTCTACTCGGGGGTTGTCGGGGTCGCTGATTACGAATCTTACATCACATTTTCAAGATTCAAAACGGCGGATCCAATATGGCGGAATGATTTTTTCAGAATCAATAAGATTTGTTCGAAACTTGTTACTCGGGGTTTTTCGAGGTCGCTGATTACGAATCTGAAATCACATTATCAAGATTCAAAATGGCGGATCCAATATGGTGGAATGATTTGTCAAAATTGATCGAATTCGTTTGTAATTGGTGTCTCAGGAATTTTATAGGTACCTATTTATAAATCCGAAATTGGAATATTAAAAAGGTTGCACACAGAAAAGGTCTTTTTTCTAGCCCTTTTCTACTGCACCATCAGGAAATTTGAGGGCCTAAGTAATTTTTCCATTCAGGCATTCAGTTATTAGTGTTCTAATAGTAGGGATGTACTTATGGCACGATTTTGGAAATCCCAAACCGCACTTTGTACATTTTTAATATTAGATATCAGATTCGTTATCAGCGACCCCGGAAACCCCTGAGTAACAAGTTTCAAACAAATTCGATCGATTTTGAAAAATTATTCTGCCGTATTGGATCCGCCATTTTTTATTTAAAAAAAGTATGGTCAGATTCGTAATCAGCGGCACCGAAAACCACCGAGTAACAAGTTTGAAACAAATCCGATCGACTTTGAAAAATTATTCCGCCATATTGGATCCGCCATTATGAATTTTGAAAATGTGATTTCGGATTCGTAATCAGTAACCCCAATAACCCCGAGTAACAAGTTTCATAAAAGTCCATTAGAAATTTTTTTAACACTTTTGGTCAAAACAGTGAAAATTTTTCCGACGGCCAAGGGGTTAAAGAACTTGTATTGCAGCATTTTCACAAAAGTTGGCAATAGCCAGACAAACTACAATAGAATTTGGGGTATACGGAGTAACCGTCTTGCCATAATTTCTTCTTATGAGAACTTTTCTTGTGAAACTTCAATTCCCAAGTGGAGAGATAAATTGTGTCGTTGAAACCTTTAAGTAACTATTAATGATTCGATTGCATTGAGAAAATAATCAGTCTTTTAAAATTTATCTTAAAACGAAAAATATTCGTGTGAGACTCTTTGCGTCACAATATGAGTGGGGCATGTTGTGCCATAATTACAACCACATATCATACAAATTGCTGTACTCAAATGTGTGGACTGACAATATGAAGCTATGGGATTAATTTAAGCCAATATATATATTAGGGTGATTTAAAAAAAAAACAAAATTTGAAACTGACCTTGTCCTGGGTAACCATTGAAATTTTGACATTACAAGACAATACTTTTAGACAAACACAAGGATCACCCACCCAGAGCCAGTCCCCCCATTACTGCGCCCCGTAGAGCGACTTGACCCCTCTGTATCGCATTTGCACGGGATCTGGGAAAACTACGGAAAACCCAGACAGATACAGTCGACGAACTACTTTATCATCAGAGTATATCCTCTGATGGTAAAGCAGCTGTGTCTCCCACTCAGCAATCGGCCTGCTATCTTTGCCGTAACGGGCGCAACGCTCGTTTTTTTTATTTTAACAGTCACCCTTTCAAGTCACGATCCCCAATTAGGATGCTTTACTTGAAAGAGCGACTGCGTGTCACGCCGACCACAGGGCAATTGCTGTTGGTGATAGGTGAACAGTATCTGCCACGTCCACGTATTTGTTTCTGAGTAACGCTAAGAGCAGATAACCAAATCTTTGCCAATAATTCTTAAAAGACACTTTAACAAGTTTTGGAACTGAATTTTTTAAATCTGATCACAGAATCGTAATCAGCAACCCCGAAAACACCCGAGTAACGATTTTCAAGCCAACTGCATAAGATTTTTAAAAAGTCGTCCTCCATATTGGATCCGCCATTTTGCATTTTGAAAAACTATCATCGGATTCGTAATCAGCGACCCCGAAAAACCCCGAGTAACGGTTTTCAAGCCAATTGTCCAACAATTTAACAACGTTTTTTGCATATATTTTTGACACTCTTTTTGAAAAATACCCCTAAAATCTAAGGGTTTATTTGACCAAAACACGCCCGTTTCACCTAAAATCAATAAAAACTTACTTTTTCTACCTTAAGAAAAAGTTTTCAAGCGTTTAAATCAAAATCCCAAGGGGGCGAAATATAGTCCTTAGGGCCCCTAAGTATATATTTCTCCTCCTTTGTATTAATTAATTTCTCCTATTTTAAGTCGGAGACGATTAAAATTGGGGCAAGCGTCGTTTTTCGATTTCTAAGTCGGAGACGGAGGCAAATGAAATAAATAACGCCTTGCAGAACGTATCATGCGCATCTTCCGTTTTAAGCATGATCCTGAATGATGAAGAGGTCCCAATCGAAAGAGAAGTTTTACTGACGAATTTGTCAAATGCTGTGAAATTGTTGAGTGAATTGGTTTTCAATATGACTGAAGTGAGAAAATGTCCAGACGCAACCGCATCAACGGTACAAAAAGTAGGGAAGGTAATTCAAGCTGGAAGGCTTTTGTATGTGTACGGCCGATTGGGACAGATTAGTTGCATAACTTCCCAATTTAATTAAGAACAGAAGAGAATTAACGAATGTAGATAAAGAGATAAAGTGATTTGATAATCTCTATTAATGTAATCTCTCTCTCTCTCTCTCTCTCTCTCTCTCTCTCTCTCTCTCTCTCTCTCTCTCTCTCTCTCTCTCTCTCTCTCTCTCTCTCTCTCTCTCTCTCTCTCTCTCTCTCTCTCTCTCTCTCTCTCTCTCTCTCTCTCTCTCTCTCTCTCTCTCTCTCTCTCTCTCTCTCTCTCTCTCTCTCTCTCTCTCTCTCTCCTCTCTCTCTCTCTCTCTCTCTCTCTCTCTCTCTCTCTCTCTCTCTCTCACTCTCTCTCTCTCTCTCTCTCTCTCTCTCCTCTCTCTCTCTCTCTCTCTCTCTCTCGCTCTCTCTCTCTCTCTCTCTCTCTCTTCTCTCTCTCTCTCTCTCTCTCTCTCTCTCTCTCTCTCTCTCTCTCTCTCTCTCTCCTCTCTCTCTCTCTCTCTCTCTCTCTCTCTCTCTCTCTCTCTCTCTCTCTCTCTCTCTCTCTCTCTCTCTCTCTCTCTCTCTCTCTCTCTCTCTCTCTCTCTCTCTCTCTCTCTCTCTCTCTCTCTCTCTCTCTCTCTCTCTCTCTCTCTCTCTCTCTCTCTCTCTCCGGGTCCCGTTGGAAACTCCTGCTCCGTAAATTACACCTGTTCGCCACATCTCGCCACCAGAATTTTATTAATGAAGGGTGTTTTCGAGGATCATTCATCCATAGATAGTCGTGATTTGTGACATTATCCAATAGCTCTTCGATTTGGGCTTTCGATGGACCATTCCTGCGCGGTTTCTGCTCTTTTGGCCTATAAAAAAACAAAAAATAGAAATATATTATATATTAAATTATAATAAATGTATTATATTAAATTATATTACATTATAGGATAAGCAATCAACTCACATAATTGTTTCCTTCAATTCGCGTTAATTGTGTTACCGAATACGGCCTTCGTTACTTTACAGGCTATGATTATTGACTATCGTTGCTAAGGAATAACCTTTTTTTTTTTAAATTCTGACATGGCAATTTAACAGAGAACATTTTATTCGATGGGCTTAAATTTTAATTTCAATCGATATATTTAAGTGAATTAGTATAAAAGAAAATAATTTAATCACATTTTTTACAAAGAAAATAAATTAAAACTAACCAAATTTTGTAGTTGTTAAATTTGTTGATATTTACGCCGAAAGTAATTAAAACATGGATTGATCAAAAATTTAAAAAACTTTCACAAAATCAATATTACTTTCGTAGTAAATATAGAAAATTATAATTTTAAATTTAATTACTTCGTTAAAAATGTAATTTAAAAAATTCGAAATAGCTGTTGAATTATTCATAATTATAATCTTTTGGATATACAGATATGGTTCCAAAATTAAAAAACGTTGAAAAGCAATATTTATTTATATTGATTTTGTTAATGTTTTTGAAATGTTGGAGCAAATTCGGAACATCCAAAATATTAATATTAAAACTAATTCAGCAGCTATTTTAAAATTTGATTCGTGATGGTTAATAACTTAAACATATTTCAATTGCAGACATTTTCATTGAAATACTTTTATAATCGATCAAGAAAAACGGAGAAATCTAACTTAAAATCATATTCGGACTTTCCGCGGTTCTTAGGATATTACCATCACGTATCTAATTTCGAAATAGCTGCTGAATTAGTTCTAAATTAAATATTTGGCGAAGCCGGGCAGCAGGAGTGCGCTCCGGTCAGCACGAGTGCGTAAAATCGTATGTCAAAAAAAACATTAAGAAATGGAATACATATATTGATTTTGTTAATGTTTTGTAATTTTGGAGCAATGCCTGATCATCTAAAAGGTTTAATTATTTCGAAATTTGATTTGTGATGCTAATATCCTAAGAACCGCGAAATGTCCGAATATGATTTTAAGTTTTTTTTTCGATTTTCTTGATCGATTATAAAAGTATTTTGCTGAAAATTTCAGTAATTGAAATGTTTAGCTTATTACCTTCACGAATCAAATTTCGAAAGAGTTGCTGAATTAGCTTCAATTTTAATCTTTTGGATATGCAGACATTGCTCCAAAATTTAAAAAACACTAAAAAGCAGTATACGTATATTGATTTTGTTAATGTTTTTGAAATTTTGGAGCCATGTCTGTATGTCCAAAAGATTAAAAGTATAAATAATCTAACAGCTATTTCGAATTTTTTTAAATTAAATATTTACCGAAGAAATTAAATTTGAAATTATAATTGTCCATATTTGCAACGAAAAAACGATTTTGTTAATCAATATTAATTTCGTTTAAATATGGCCAATTATAATTGTAAATTAATTTACTAAAAATGAATGTTGCGTTTGTGTGCTGTTTAATGAAGTGCTTGACATTTTCATTTCAACATGGCTGATCAAGTTCGAAACCGCTTCGCAAATTATAACGAGGCAACTCGTGGACGAATCGCTGGATTGTGCGAGGCAGGCCTCAGCAATAGGCAAGTGGCAGCAACAGTCGGTTGCAACATTAAAACCGTGGAATTGTGGAAGAAAAAATTTCGACAAAATGGAACGGCGGATTTGGCAGACCATCGGGCCAGAAACCACGGCATAAGAAAAACCAGTGAGCAGGAAGATTTGCAAATATTATCCACCGTTGATGAAAATCCGTTCATGTCTGCAGCGGATGTTGTCAATAATATTGACATTAATGTCAGTACGAGAACCATAATTCGTCGACTTAAAGAAGGCGGTTTGGAATCTCACGTTCCAGCTCGAAAATGCTCGTTGACCGATAGACACAGGATGCAACGAGTAGCATTTGCGAACGAGCATAAAAACAAACCTCAACAAGAATGGAACAAGTGGATTTTTTTCAGACGAGAAGGTATATAACATACACGCAAACGCACACACACACACACACACAACTTTTGTATAACTTCAAATTTATTTTCTTCGTTAAAAATATAATTGAAAAATTTCGAAGTAGCTGTTGAATTAGTTATAATATTAATCTTATTGATATTCAGGTATTGCTCCAAAATTAAAAAAAAACGCTGAAAATCAATATACATATGTTGATTTTGTTTAGGTTATTTAAATTTTGGAGAAATGGCTGAACATCCAAAAGATTAAAATTCAAAGTAATTCAGCAGCAATTTCGAAATTTGATTCGCGATGGTAATAACCTAAGAATCGCTGAAAGCCCGAATATGATTTTAAGATCTTTTTTTTCGTTTCTTTTTTTCGATTTTAAAAGTATTTCACTGGAACAGCATTACTTTTTTAAATATATTGATTAAATATATTTTATTTACAGAAATTTTCAGTGAAATACTTTTACAATAGAACAAGAAAACGGAAAAATATAACTTGAAATCATAATCGGATTTACCGCGGTTTTTAGGTTATTATCATCACGAATGAAATTTCAAAATTAGTTCTAATTTTAATATTTTGGATGTTCAGACATTTCTTCAAAATTTAAATATTCCTTAACAAAATCAATATTACATTCGTAGTAAATACGGACAAATTATAATTTGAATTTTAATTTCTCCATTAAAAATGTAATTCAAAATGTAATTAAATAGCTGTTGAATTATTTATCATTTTAATCTTTTGGATATTAAGGCATTGCTCCAAAATTAAGAAAACACTAAAACTCAATATACATATATTGATATTGTTAATGTTTTTTAAATTTTGGAGCGATGTCTAAGCATTCAAAAGATTAGAATTAAAACTAATTCAGCAGCTATTTAGAAATTTGATTCGTGATGGTAATAACCTTAGAACCTCGAAAATTCCGAATATGGTTTTAATTAATATTTTTCATGTCACGTCGGTAAGTTGATAAAACAGTACTTCTTAAGTACTACCTAAGTACTACTTTACTACTCTTGTACCCATTTAAGTGGTTAAATATTGACATTATCGACATGATCTAATTATTTATCGTGTAATTTCTTTAAATTTACAGGTGTTTAGTACTGCTGAAGATGGCAGATTGCACGTCTGGCGTCCTAAAACACGGCTGGATCCAAAATACGTGGTGGAGGAGATGCATAGTGGGAGAATTACTTGCAGCTTTTGGGGATCCATTAGTGCATCAGGGGTGATGGAAATCACGCAAACATCACCCCGAATGAATGGTAAAGAATACGAAGGTATAATGCAGAACGTAATGCTCCCCAGCGCACGAAACAGATTTCCTCAAATAAACGAGGAAATTTTCTTCATGCACGACAACAGTCCGGTGCACACATCGAGGGTGGTCCGGACATGGTTCGACAACCACCCTCAAATAACTAAAGTCGATTGGCCCAGCAAATCTCCTGACTTGAACCCGATTGAAAACTTGTGGGCAATAATGATCAGGGAATCACGGTCAGGGGAGTTGAGAACGAAAGAGCGACTTATCCAACACGTCACAAATGTGTGGAATAGGCTTCGGGCACAGCCAGAAATTTGTGCCAATCTAATAAACTCAATGCCTAATAGACTGCAAGAAATAATAGATAAAAATGGTTATTGGTTGGCGTATTAATAAAAATAAATGGACGTGATATAATCGAACGAGAAGTTAAAAAAATTGAAAATGTTACAAAATGTTAAATAATAATTGTTCATTGTAAACATTTTCCAAACAACAATGTCAATATATGTGTTAAGAAATGTTTTTAATAATTAAATGATGTGAATGTAGAGAGAGAGAGAGAGAGAGAGAGAGAGAGAGAGAGAGAGAGAGAGAGAGAGAGAGAGAGAGAGAGAGAGAGAGAGAGAGAGAGAGAGAGGGGGAGAGAGAGGAGAGAGAGAGGGGGAGAGAGGGGGGAGAGAGAGAGAGAGAGAGAGAGAGAGAGAGAGAGTGAGAGAGAGAGAGAGAGAGAGAGAGAGAGAGAGAGAGAAGAGAGGAGAGAGAGTGAGAGAGAGGAGAGAGAGAGAGAGAGAGAGAGAGAGAGAGAGAGAGAGAGAGAGGAGAGACAGAGAGAGAGAGAAAGAGAGACAGAGAGAGAGAGAGGTGGGAGAGAGAGGGTTGGAGAGAGGGGAGAGAGAGAGAGATATTAGATTCGATTTATTTCCATGGATCGAATCCTAAAGGAACAGTGATCACTACACTATAACTTCAATATTTCGAAGTAGCTGTTGCAATATTTAGAATTTTAATCTTTTGGATATTAAGACACTACTCGAACATTAAAAAAAAACGCTAAAAATCAATATACGTATATTGATTTTGTTAATGTTTACGAAATTGTTGAGCATTGTCTGAACATCCAACAGATTAAAATTAAAACTAATTCAGCAGCTATTTCGAAATTTCATTCGTGATGGTAATAACCTAAAAATTATATTTTAATTACAAAAATTTCCATAACTCAAAATCATATTCGGACTTTCCGCGGTTCTTAGGTTATTACCTTTACGAAGCAAATTTCGAAATATATGCTGAATTAGTTTTAATTTTTATCTTGGATGTTCAGACAATGCTCCAAATTTCAAAAACATTAATAAGATCGATATATGTATATTGATTTTTAGCGTTTTTTAAATTTTGTAGCAATGTCTGTATATCCAAAAGATTAAAAATCTAAATAATCCAACAGCAATTTCGAATTTTTTAACTTACGTTTTTAACGAAGAAATTAAATTTTTGAAATTATAATTGTTTACAATATTTACAACGAAAGTAATATTGATTTTGTTTAAACAATATTGCTTTCGTTGTAAATATAGACAATTATAATTTTAAATTTAATTTCTTCTTTAGAAATGTAATTTAAAAATTTCGAAATAGTTGTTGGATTATTTATAATTGCAATCTTTTCAATATGTATAGTGGATTGTTCAAAGTGTATAGTGGATTGTTTTTTTGCTGTATAGGGGAGTTTATTTTCTTATTTTGCACGCGAGACATGAGTTTATTTATAAGTATAGCGAGCTCGTAAATAGTGATACAGTCGTAGGTATTATAATTAAAACTAGTATTGGCGTGGTGCCTCGCTCGCTTCGCTCGCTCAGAAACTTCGACCCAGTATAGAGTCGGCTATTCCTAAATACTCGTTTGTTTACTAACAGCTTTCAATTATATTATAAAATTATATTGATATTTGGGGTCCAATCATATTTAGGTCCAAGTGGCTTCCATAGATATGTTACAACAATATATAGTTTCTTATATATGTGAAAATTGAAAATGAGCATTTTCAAAACTTCGACCCCGACAACAGGCCAGCCGAAGTATTAATAAATAAAAGTTGCAAAACACTTACTTCAAGCACTTGTATTGTAATAGACTATTCGATGTATATTACATGTTTACAGTGTTTTACTAATTCCTGTCTGTATCATTATGATCTTATATATGTAGGATATCAAAAACGTTAAAAGTTTTTAATTTTGTTCGCCTCCGATAGGTAGCGCTACTCTAGCGTGACATGCGAGAAGAACGCGAATTGAAGTCAGTCTGTTGCTAGCTCGCGCACGATTCGGTTCCGGCGTTACATGATTTTATATGTAATTCTATGTAAACAATAAATAAAACCTATATAAATGGGGGCTCAGCCGGGATTGTCCAAGACCGAAACCGACGGATGTGCGCGAGTTTAATTAAACAACCGAGAAGACGCATCATTCGACGATACGGATCTCGATCGCCGATCGACGGGACGAGGATCCGGGAGATGCGACGCCATTAACGGTGAGACGAAGAGACGAACTTTGCACAGAGACGAACATTGCGAAGGGACGAACGTTGTGAGGAGAGCCCATCGAGACGCGCTCTTTGTTCGCGTGAAGACGAAACGCGATTCGAAATTGATACGCACTTTTTGTTCGCGTGAAGACGAAACGCGATTCGAAATTGAGACGTACTATTTGTTCGCGTGAAGACGAGCGTGAACTTTGGACGCTAGTAAAGAATTACGCACGGAAGTAATTATTGTGGGGATCCAATAGTGACGAATTTTAAGGTGTATGTTCAGTGGTTATTGTGCATAGTGAATTATTGCCGTTGATTTGTACAACGTATAAGGCTGAACGTTCTAGAAATCTCCAGTTAGGCGGCCATTGGAGGTTGCGTGCAAATAGGCGAAGAAAGACGAAGTTCGCCGAACGACGCCGGAAAGTGCCGAGGAGAGGCGTCACGAAGCTCACACCTCATTCGCTGTAAGCGTAGCGAAGTGCTGTGTGGATTGAAAGCCGCCTGGTAACGAGTTTGACGTTTAGGAGAAAAGGAACCGTAAGTGTTTTTGCGTAGTGCTCCAGTGATAAAACAGTGCGGCTACAAAGGTGAGTAACGATCCTATTCTCAACGATACATTCATAAAAGTATCTAAATACTTGTGAGATGGAGAATTTAAATCAAATTGGACACATCCGAAATAAAATTAAAACGGCTTCACGACTTGTAATAGTAGCTTTCCACAAGTTACTATTCAGAGAGACTGGAGATAGAAAAAATCGGCAAAGAATAAGAGAATTCTCCGGTTTTAGTTTTGCTGAAGATTCAGAAGAATTTCAACAAAAATTGAACGACGCAAGTGCTTTAACCACGGGTGATCTTATTTCGATTTGTAACATTTTGGGATTGAATTACTCTGGAACCAAAGAGGAATTACGACAACGTTTAATACGGAGTTTAATGGACATTGATTCTCTAAACGAAACCCTCGATGAGACGGAAGAGGATGAAAGTCAAAGTGACAGAGAAGAAGACAAAGAAGAAGAAGAAGAGCATCCTATAAACGTTCCCCAAAGAAACGAAACATCTAAATTTTCAATGTCGTATAAAGACGTAGAAGACTCCATTAGATCGTTTAATGGAACTGATAATTATCCAATTGAACGTTGGATTGCCGACTTTCAGGAGGCAACGGAATTGTTTGGTTGGAATAATATACAACAATTAGTTTACGCCAAGAAATCTTTGTCGGGATTGGCAAAACTCTTTATTTTTGGAGAAACGGGAATAAAGTCGTGGACGATTCTAAAGAAAAAACTTTTAGAGGAATTCTCGTCGAAAATAAACAGCGCGCAGTTGCATGAACTCTTATCGAAGCGAAAAATGAAAAGTACAGAAAAACTTCAAGAGTATTTTCTGTTGATGAAGGAGTTGGCCTCCAGAGGAAACATCGAAGAAGAATCACTTATTCGATACGTAATCCAGGGAATCAATGATGACGAAAGAAATAAAATGATCCTATTTGGTACAAAAAGATTGCGAGATTTCAAGGAGCGTCTTAAAGCATATGAAGAGATCAGGGAACAGACGACAAAAAATCATCGACCTAAGGAAAGGGCAGTGCAAGGAACTGCTGACACTGCTTCAATGACTAAGAAGAATACGAAGACCTGGAAATCAAGCTTGCGATGCTTCAACTGTGGAGAATTGGGTCATCAGTCAAGAGACTGTGGTTCTAAAACGTTAGGAAGAAAATGCTTCAAGTGCCAGCAATTTGGACATGTAGCGAGCGATTGCAGCGTCGAGGTGAAAAGTAAGCAAACAAATCGTAGGGAAGTATTAAGTATAAACAACGTTTCTGTATCTTTAAATGACGGCGTTTTTAAGGATTTAGAAATTTGTGGAATCAAAATTCGCGCTTTGCTTGATACCGGTAGTAGAGTAACATTTGTTCGAGAAAGTATTTATAAAAATTTGAATTCGCCAGAGGTACATTCCGCAAAGTCGGTTTTGGTCAAGCAGAAACGGTACCGATTGGTTATTTCCAGACAATTGTTACGATAGACTTTGAAGATTTTCCCAGTACTGTTTATGTTGTCCCTGATAAGACTATGACATTAGATATGATAATAGGTCGTGACGTTCTTGTACAAGCTACCGTACTATACTTGTACTTACTATAAAGGAAGGCAGAGCGGAAATTGCAAAAAATGAGGAAGCGATATTTTTAGCGCGTATTGACATACAAGAGAACTTGCCTTTAAATATTAATAATAACGTCGATCAAAACTTCAAGCACGAAATTCATAAACTAGTATCAAACTACGTTCCAGATAAAACTAAAACTACGAATGTCGAGATGAAAATCGTTTTAAAGACAGATGAACCAATTTACCAAAGGCCGCGAAGATTAGCCCCTGCGGAACGCGAAATAGTAGAAAACCAAGTAAGCGATTGGTTAAACGACGGTGTAATAGAACCCTGTTCATCTGAATACGCTAGCCCGGTGGTCATAGTGAAAAAGAAAGACGGATCGCCACGGCTATGCATTGATTATCGTATGCTAAATCGCGTAATGGTAAAAGATAGGTATCCTCTCCCTTTGATCGATGATCAACTCGACAAACTTCAAGGCTCAAAAATATTTAGTGCAATTGATCTCAAAAATGGATTTTTTCACGTTAATGTTGAGAAAAATTCACAAGATTATACTGCATTTGTGACTCATTGCGGGCAGTATCGTTTCTTAAAGGTTCCATTTGGAATGTGCAATTCACCTTCTGTCTTCCAACGGTTTATAAATTGCGTATTTGTAAATGAAATCAGGGAAGGTATAGTTATTCCTTATCTAGACGATTTGATTGTTATTGCGACAAATGTCAAGGAGAATATCGCACGTTTAAGACGTGTTTTCTGTGTTGCGAGGGACTCGATCTGAATATAAAGAAATGCCAATTCTTGATGGAGCGCGTTGTATTTTTGGGCTCCACGATCGAGAACGGAAAACTTTTACCATCAGTCGATAAGTCTGAAGCAGTTGCTTTATTCCCTGAGCCGAAATCCTTGAAGGATGTCCGTAGTTTTCTTGGACTTGCGGGATATTTCCGGAAATTCATAGCAAATTATGCAAGAATCGCTAAGTCTCTAACCGACCTGTTACGGAAAAATGCGGAGTTTAGATTCGGAGTCGAAGAACGCAAGGCTTTCCATTCCTTGAAAGATGCTTTAGCTACTCGACCTGTATTGAATATTTATAATCCATCTTATGTAACGGAACTACATACAGATGCTAGCCAAGATGGTTTTGGAGCGGTCTTGCTCCAAAAATCACCTGATGACGGGCGGTTGCATCCGATCCATTATTTAAGTAAAAGGACTTCTGACGCAGAACGTAAGTATCCCAGTTATGAATTGGAAGCCCTTGCAATCGTGAACGCTCTAAAAAAATTGCGTGTATATTTATTGGGCATCGAGTTTAAAATTGTAACGGATTGCGCGGCATTTCAGAAAACTATGGACAAGAAAGAACTATCATTAAAAATTGCAAGGTGGGCTCTGTTTTTAGAGGACTTTAGATATAATATTGAACATCGAGGTGGCCCGAAAATGCAACACGTTGACGCGTTAAGTCGGTACCCGATTTTAAGTGTATCTGTCGACGAAATCTCATCTAAAATAAGAAATGTACAGCGAAAAGATGATGCGTTGATACCGATCTTTAAAATATTGGAAACGCAACCGTACGACAATTATTTCATAAAAGGCGATTTACTTTTCAAATTTGATAACGGTAAAGATCTTGTAGTTGTACCTGAATTACTGAGCAGAGACATCATCAAGATGATTCATCAGAACGGACATTATTCCGCAAAAGTTACGGAAGAACAAGTGAAGCAGGATTATTATATTTCAAATTTAAAATGTAAAGTCGAAGAATGTATCGCCAATTGTATTGCGTGTATTCTTGTAAAAAAGAAATGTGGTAAACAAGAAGGTACGCTTCACCCTCTTCCGAAAGGTTCAGTACCCTTGCAGACATATCACCTAGATCATTTGGGTCCGTTGCCCACAACAAACAAAAACTATAATCACATACTTGCAGTTATTGATGGGTTCAACAAATATGTTTGGCTGCACACTGTAAAATCGACAACGTCTAAAGAGGTTATAACCAAATTGGAATTACAAAAGCTTTCGTTCGGTAATCCCGCTCATATAATTACCGACAGAGGTAGTAGCGCGTTTACTTCTACTGAATTTAAAAATTATTGTGACAGAAAATATCAAACATACTTGCGTAACAACCGGTTTGCCGAGAGCGAACGGTCAGGTCGAGAGACTTAATCGGAGTATAATCTCTATTCTAAGTAAGATAGCCGTAGATGAACCAGAAAAATGGTATAAGTACGTAGGTCGTATACAGCTAATTATCAATTCGTCACATCATCGAAGCATAGGTATGACACCTGCGGAACTATTATTCGGTGTTAAATTGCATTGCAATATTGATTCACGCCTGAAAGAATTGTTGGATCAGGAAGTGCTGGAACAGTTTACATCCGAGAGAAATATATTACGCGATGACGCGAAAGCTCAAATTGCAAAAACGCAAAGTGAAAATTGTAAAGCTTACAATCTGCGCCGTAAGAAAGCTATCGTGTATCAAGTCGGAGACCATGTAGTGATTAAAAGAATACAACAGGGTCCGGGGTTGAAACTTAAACCAAAATTTTTGGGTCCTTATAAAATAACGAAAACCAAGTCGAACGATACCTATGACGTTGAACGGTTTGGTACCCACGAGGGTCCGTTATGTACATCTACATGCGCCGAATACATGAAACCATGGGTATCTACAAAATAATATTCTTCCCGAGGCGGTCAGTAATCAGAATGGCCGAGTGTAGGATATCAAAAACATTAAAAGTTTTTAATTTTGTTCGCCTCCGATAGGTAACGCTACTCTAGCGAGACATGCGAGAAGAACGCGAATTGAAGTCAGTCTGTTGCTAGCTCGCGCACGATTCGGTTCCGCCGTTACATGATTTTATATGTAATTCTATGTAAACAATAAATAAAACCTATATATATACAGTATATATACATATAATTCGTCAAAGATATCTTGAAAGTGTCGAAAAGATCTCTGACGGATATCTTTTAGATACTATAAGACATCTTTTAGATATATCGATTATTTTCGTATCAAGGGCGTAAAAGAACTTATGCGTCCATAGGTGATCACCGCGCCCGAGGGCCTGGCGAAGACTACCTTTGGGGGTAGGTGGTCGAACGTCAAAATTTGATGAAAAACTATAGGGTAAATTTTTTTGCCGATGTGACCAAATTCAATACTTTTTCAGACAATAGTCATAAGCATTTTAAACCAGTTTTTATGGCATTATCGTTGACTTTAGGAAGAAAATGTATACAACCTTTTTTGTAGAGAATTTCATGCTCCATCTTTTTTGTTGGAAACATTTTTTAATAAAATTTGTATTTTTCAAAATAAATGCAAAAAACTACGAAGAAACTTAATTGGGGCTATTTTTTGTAGTAATGGACGGATGGATCTGCGCCGAAATCTAATCAGATCTAAGTTATGCCAAGACGCGTATTTTAAATAAAAAATTATGTCAATACGCTTATCCGTTCGCGAGTTATCGCGAGACAAAAAAACGGGACGTACAGACGTACGTACGTACAAGATCACGGACACAAATTTTTTTATTGTTGATTTGGGTTCCTTAGGGTCTGAAACGTCGACATTTGATGAAAAACTATAGGGTAATTTTTTTGCCCGAAGTGACCAAATTCAATACTTCGTCCAGGCTTAGTCTGGGTCGAAGTAATATATATCGCTCGTTTAAAACATAAAATAGCTATTACTCGTTTCGATTCAATGAAAATTGAAGTCAGGAGAGCCTTTGAAAGTTGCGCATTGCTACATCCCACCGGTGACTGTCGAGGGATGAAAAGTGGGACTTCCAATTTCTTTCTTGGACACAATTTTTCTTAAATAGAAACGACTGATATCTCAAATTGAAGGTATTTTCAATACCTACAACTTTGTCCAAAGCTGCAAAGTATTCTATATTAAGTGAAACTGACTGTTACTACTTTGGATCAGTTCAATCGCCTGACCTGGTTTAGCACTCGGATCCTCAGTTATTTACTTTCAGAACGACAATTTTACAAGTGTGATTTTGTCTTGATGTAGGTGTTGATGAAATTATATTAATCTGCAAAAATCACCTTTGTAATTAATAACTATTCTCTATTATTATTTTATTCCCTTTTGAAATCAAAGACAGTGTATGTTTCATTTCATTATTTTTTCCTTTTAAACGAAATTAACTGATGCTAATTTGACACGAATTTCATCTTTTCATGAACTGTAGAAATAACACACTTTATTAATAATATTATTACGTTTAATGCAGTATATACCATGCGTATGGGTATTGATGGAGGCCATGAAGGCCGAAGATTATACAGCAGTCTTTAAAGAAATTTTCGCCACAACGGACATAACGCAGAAATCGTTTAAAGTTATGTGCGATTTCGAGAAGGCTATGGCTGCTGACCGATCTGCGCGAGAGCCGCATGCTGTAAATATTGTAAACAACATAATCGCTTCGTTTTTTGCAGGCTATAACTATCATAAGTTGACGTTATTTGTGTCTAATTAATCGTACAGTTTAAAAGAAAGCTAAAACATAATATATATTCCAAGCTGTAATAAACAACCTGAAATATATTCTGCGTTACCAAAAATAATATTCCCGTTTTCGTAAAAATTATTTATCTCGTTTATGTATAACGACGAATAATGTCGACGACAATCTCTCCACAAAGAGGAAGAAAAAGAAGAAGAAATGAAAGTTCTTGGAAACAAAATGAAATAAAAGTTGCTAGAAATAAGGTATTATTTTTATAATTTTCTAAATAGATTTGCATAAAATTCCTTTTCTTCTTCTCTGTTTGTTTTCGTAAGTGAAAAAAATTAATTTGTAACTCTTACTGAATACCTTAGGTATTCACTTTTTTTATATTTTTTAGTTTCAGTGTTCAAATTTTGGATTTTTTAAACATCAAAGATGACAAATTTTAAGTTTTATCCAGGTAAGATGTTACTGTCTTTTTTCTGATTTTGTTTGATTTCCCTTCACTGCTACATACTTTTTATTCTGAAAAGTTTATAGGGTTAAAATTATATCTTTGTAATTATATCTCATTTTTTTCATCCTCTCACTAAAGAAAATGTAACATTTTTTCATCTTTCAAAAAAAATTTTTTTGTAAAACATTTTGTAAAAAGTTTTTCTTTATTTTTTTGTGCAGAATAAAATACATCTGATGAGGGCCGCAATTTTTGGCCGAAACGTTAATAACTTTTGTTATTTTTTATTATATGACCTAGTTGCTCTGTATTATGCAAGAAAGACCTTTAAGAATTTTTTTCACTTACGAAAACAAACAGAGAAGAAGAAAAGGAATTTTATGTAGTAGATTTGCATAGGTTAAAAAACAGTGATATTTTATTAAGTAACTTTAAAGTCAAATTTTGAGGTTAGTTTTCATGAAAAATTGCGAGTATTCTCCAAATAAAATTTTATTACCTAAGATTATTTTTTGCTATTGCAGGGAGATTCATATATTTCTTCTTCGAAGAAAGTAGTTTCTGCAAAGCAATTTAGCCCCGTTCAATGTTGCTGCCCAAAAAATTGTTTCGACAAAGTTGATGTACCTGCACAAGAATCATTTTTTAATTCATTTTGGAAGTCTGCAGGAGACTATAAATCACAGAATATTATGCTCGCTGGATTGATTAGAAAAAAGACTCATAATTTAAATGAAAATGCTCAAAAGAATATTATTTTATGGGAGTATTCATTTCATTCTATGACTCATCACATCGTCGTCTGTCAGAAATTTTTACTTACCTTATTAAGTATAGGAAAAGGGCGGTTTACTGGCATTCAAAAAAAGCTTTTCAATAATGAATCGCTCCAAGATAATAGAGGTTTGCATAGTAAACATACGGTTCGACTAACAGATGAGTTAAAGCAACTAATACAGGAGCACTGTTTACAAATACCACACTCACCGTCTCATTACAGATTAAATAATACTCAATTATTTTATTTCGACCATTCCGATTTAACATTGACTAAATTGTATCAATTATTCATTGAATATTATGCTCTTAAAACTGGAAATTCTGAGTCCCCACTGTCGGAATCAACATACTCAAAATATTTCAATCATAATATAAATTTTACATTCTCGAATCCACGCACTGACGTATGTAATTTGTGTTTTGAGAACAAAAATACTGCCGAAAATAATATTGAATTTGAAAATCATTTAAGACACGTTAAAGAGTATAAATTACTAAAACAAGCAATGCTTTCAGAAAAAAACGTTCCATGTTTAGAGTTTGATTTTGGACAAAATTTGCCCATGCCTAAAATTCCAGTAAGCGAACAATTCTATAAGGGACTCATTTGGCTACATGTTTTTAATGTACATGTGTTTGGAAAGCATAAACGAAGTTACATGTATCTTTTTACGGAAGGTAATTTTAAGAAAGGTGGCAACACAGTTTGTAATTTCCTTTATGTCGCTTTAAAACGCGAGTTGGAAGTAGATTATTATGAACAAATTTATTTATTTTCGGATAGTTGCGGTGGCCAAAACAAAAACTATTTGGTATTATCTTTTCTATCACTATTATCGAAAAAGTTACAAGTTGAAATTCGGCATACATATCCTGTTCGGGGACATTCTTATTGTTCTTGTGACAGAAATTTCGGAATGTATGGCCAAAAGAAAAAACAAACAGAAACGATAGAAACAGCTTCAGAATATATTGAGCTGATTAAAAGTGCGCGGAATCCACCTTTCATAGTAATTGAGGAAACAGAAATTACTCTTAATGATTTTGAACTTCTTATCCCTAAAGAAGTACATTTTCAAAAAAATGTGCAAATAAGCGAGGCGGTAAAAATTACGTACTTCCCAAATGGGCAATTTAATGTGTACAAACTTACACCAACGGTCCGATTGAATTTTTGTTAACATCAGCGATAGAATTCGACGACTTGCTTAACACCAGCAGAGCACGTCCTGTTGGGATTAGCAAAGAAAAAATTAATGACGTTCAAAAGTTATTTCGATTCTTAAGTCCTGAAGGACAAACATATTTTAAGGATTTAATAAAAATCAGCAATATCAAAGCCCCAAAGGTGACATTAAATAAAAAAAAAATCGTAAAATAAAAAGATGTATCACGAATTATTGTAAACATTATGTATTCTACTGTTTGTTAATAAAGATTATTCTATACCTATATATATTATTAAATTGTATTGATATATTGATAATTTAAAAATATTAAATAATGTAATAATTTGGAAAAGTTGAAGTATTACATTATTTAAAAACTGCATATTTATTTAGCTAAAGTGAAGTACATGTGGTGATGATAATAATAAGTACATAACTAAGCGATTGTGTTGTATGTAATATTTACAGCATACGGCCCTTGCGCAGATCGGACAGCTGCTGCGTGGCGCGGAGCGCTTTTTCTTAACAATCGAATATCTTTTTGAATTTTTAATCTTTTGATCTGAAATCTTCATGAAAAACTTCTTTGAACTGTAGGGAACAAATCTCTCACATGAAATTTTTGCAATTCTTCACCGAACGTAAACTGGCCAGCACATGAAGTTGGAAAACCGTGTTTCCGACGTTCTTCGCTTTGAAATTAATTATTATTAAACAATAGATATATTTCTATGTTTTTATTATTTCATAGGCTTCGCTATGATATACTGCGTAAGTGGAGCAAATTTCAAAAAGTTTCATGCATAATTGACCAAGATTTATGTTTTAAAATATAATTACATTCACAAACTTTTTTTTTCACTTTTTCTTCATTATTATTAAAAATATACATTGAACAAAAAAAAAAGTATTTAGAAAAAAGATGCAGATTGTTATTCTTAACAAAGTTACCCATTTAGAATATCAATTTTTTTAACTTTAATTTTTTTCCTTCAATATCGGCGATGGGCCAACTGATTTCGAAGGTTCGAGAGCTCGTCGAGTTTTATGATCCGGGCGCTCAATTGCTCTAAGTGCTCACGATGACAAGCGATATCTTCTCTCTGATACCACCGACACTCTTCCCTGGGGACATTACGGTATCAAGAGAATTAGTGCCCAGCGAGTAGAGGGGGGGAAAGGATCAGGTGGAGGGGGAGGATGTGAGTGAGAAAAACTATAGTTTGTAGCAACATAATGAAGAACACTGTGGGGGGAGTTTCCAAGTAAAGGTAGGGGGGAGTCTACTATAAAGCAGTCACACATGAATGATAAATTCATTCTAAAAGTCGGCAGCGAGCAAGTCGTTGTCCCAACATTACCGATTATAAGCTGATTGAGCTATCAAAGAGTTTCTTTTATATTTGAGGTACATATAAAAATATAACTTACTCTTAAATATATTATATAAAGTATTTGTTAATAATGAAAACTAAATCTTATTTTATCTATGTTTATAGGAAGAAAGAGAGAGAGAAAAAGAAAATGGACTTTGAAAAAATTAATAGTTTTGCTCGAGCTCCAACCTACTTACCAATAAAGAAATTTATTGAGATGGAAAAGGGGAGAAAATATAAAATAACTCAATTTCAACAAGTTGAAACTAAGTTTGGAAAGAAGATACGACTCATTCTTGACAATGAATTTCAGGTTTATTTGCCAGAACGTGCATCATCGCAATTCATTAAGGATAAGACCTTGCTGGATTCCACCATTTCAGCAGTTCAAGCAAATGAAGCATGTTTGATATACCATGGTGCAAGTGGCAAAACGTCGGACATAGAGTTTTGTAAAAATGAATGAAAATAGAAATTAATGTTTTATATATTTATTGAAATAAACTTTAATTAAATTTGCATATCTGATTTACTTATCCAGCTATTGTGAGAACTATCAAATCCTAACCATTTTACATACAACTGATTTTTCCGTCGTTTAATTACTTTTTCTACGAGATATACGTCTGGGTATTTGGTTTTTTGAAGTTCTTGTTCATAGAAGCAGCCCTGGATGTGTTGATCTTTATAATCCTTTAACTTATACGTGACCGGCACCATCTTTAATACGTTTGAGATCGTGAATACTTCGGTGGACCAATTGGGAGTATAGCCTTTCTCGAATACATGTTTCATCTTGCTTACTCGAACCTTGTCGTCGATTTTAAACTTTGGAGTATTCCTCTTCGTAGATTTGTTTTGCTGTTGTTGTTGTTGCTGTTGCATAAATCTGTTCAAGACCTTAATTTGATTAACACTCGTAACGTCTTTCGGCTTCATACCAGTAGTTCGGTGTTTACTTGTGTTATATTCACTCACTAAATTATTCAAGATATCGATCCACTTGTAATTACCTCGAAGACTAAACTTTAGCCACATTTTATTTTTTAAGGTGCGATTAAATCTTTCACATATAGAAGCTTTGAGATTGCTAAAAGTTGAATAGAGCTTTATATTATAAGCCATCATGAGATTTTTAAAACTCGCATTGTAAAATTCCTTACCCTGATCGGTGTGTAAGAGTTTTGGCACACGTCCTTGACGAAGAACACTTTTCAGACCTTCTGCAACATCTTCACCTGTCTTCCGTTTCACTGGAACAGCCCATGCATACTTAGAGAACACATCAATGATTTTGAGCATGTATCTATAGCCCTTATTCTCGCCAGCATATGGTATCATCTCAACGAGGTCGGTTTGCCAGGTCTCGTCAATACCTCGCATATTAAACTTTCGACGTAGATAATTACGGCGAGCGGGTTTATGCAGCTCTTCTATCAGTACTTTTTTTTGTTTATTATAATTCATTGCTTATTTAATTATTAAGTTCATAGTTCATCATGCAATCGTTGGGTATTCTTTTCTTCTTTGCGTGAATCCACAACCTTGCTCATAGTTATTTCAACAATTGTATCAAGTTTTTGAAATTTTTCTTCACACTCGTCTTGAATGCTTTGAATTTTTGCTTTTAAATTATTAAGTTCAAAATTCACACGTTCGAGACTTTTAAGATCGACTGCATCTGTGAATTCTTGTGGAGCAGCAAGGTTACACAATCTCTTATTTTCCAAATCATAGTGACCTTGAGCATTAAGTTTATACCCAACACCGGCTGGACCGCGTGACAATGATAATGAATGATCGATTCGATCAAGTTTACGTCCAAACACATCGATACTCATTTTAAAACTGATGCGCTATTAGCAATTCATTCTAATATATAATACCTGCCTCACGAAGTTCCTCAAGGATAGAATGAATCTCATTTATATGACTGGGATTTCCTGCTGATTTTTCGGCTAATAGTAAGCGAAGACGCTCAACAAGTTCATTAGGGTCATCCCAATAGACATAGTCCGTTAACATACCTGTTCGCGCTATTTTAAAGGGAGGTATGCTGTTTATTCCACCACCACTTTTTGTAGATTTTTTCACATCAATATTGAACAGTGGAGCGATAAAATTGTTAAATTTTTTACTTTTCTGCTTACGAATATCTTCATTCGCGCTATATTTTTTCTTGTGCCCGTTCGAAGTTAAAAGGATGCTGCGATAATTTTGTCTGTCAGAGGGGCTGATAACATCTTCGTTAGGATCCATTCTGAAGAGCAATTCGAGTAAACCCGTAGTTAATGGATAGGTCTCATTGTTCACACTAACATTTTCATTATCAAAACGAATAAATGAATCTCCAATCATAATTTTATCGTCTTTCTTACGACAGCCATAGAGGTTGTCTAAATATTTTTTACGATTCATACGTAACATATGGAGATATTTATTCGTGATTTTCTTTCACTTGTTTTATTATAATTTTCTTCATCATCGTTATCTGCGTAAGACTTCGCAGTGACGAATGATTTATATTGTAAATCATCATCATCATCATAGTAGAGACTCTTATTTTTCCTTAGTGATTCATCAAATTTGTAAATTTCACTTTCAGGTGTCATTGGATTAGCATCTGGAAATATACTTTTTTCTCGGGATATATCAACGAGCTTTTTAAGCGGTTCTACAACGGGTTTAAATGTTTCAACTAATGCTCGCTCGGCTCCATCTTTACCCATCTTGAGCAATCTATGTTTTCGTTTAATTGCTTCTCTGGTTTTTTTAATCTCTTGAAGAATATGACGCTCTTTCCGGAACTCAGCCATGTTTTGCTTATAACAATGTACGATATACTGATACATCTTTAAACGCTGTGTGGTATATTTATAGCAAAACAGTCGAATCCTTTTCTGAATCTTCCGCTGCTAATTCCTCGGTCTTTATCTATAACAATAAATCCATACTTTTCATCTTTCCAACATATTGAACATAAATTTTTGAATTGAGAGTACGTCATATCAGAATTTACACGATCATCGTAAATATGTTTGAGATTTCCATCGTCTTGCCGAAATATTACTAATAAATTAACATTATCGCGCACGAGATGTTTGGGAACACGGGCATACGACTGACATAGATAGAAACAATCAACACTTTTGTGTCTCCCCATGCAAAAGAATGCTCTTATATTATCTTGCTTCTCGCAAGCTACATCGTCAAATATCATAAGAGAATTTGGAAGTGTATTCTCTGGAGCTATTACCGATTCTTGTTCGCTGAACGGAAAGTACTGCATACCATCAAGCGGTTCGAGTAAATCTTTCAAAAACTTATACTTTGGTTGATTTAAGGATTTGGAGTAAACATATATATTTTCGAATCGTACTCCATTAGGGTGTGCTATGAGACTAAGTAGTGTGTTCGTTTTTCCACAATTTGAGGGACCGCAAAACACGGCCCTTATACTGCTAGGAAGTAATTCCCCATGACGTCTGTTTATTTCTTTCTGCTTTGCAATAGTGTCGAAATTCGTCACCGGGAGCTTCTTATGTTGTTCTTTAAAATTCATGTTTATACAGCGCTGGCTGGCTTTTACGCGACTGGATGATTGAGTATAAATAGCGCGTATATAAATGTTTTCTATCAGTTCCATGTCAACACTGAACGCTCAATGATCATGCATCAAAGTAAAGCACATAGTGATCGAGGTTTCATAAACAAAATTATAAACAAATTACCTGTTGAACTTCACGTGCCTGGTTATCAATACTGTGGACCTGGAACTAAATTAACTAAAAGACTTGCTCGAGGAGATACTGGAATTAATCCTTTAGACGCGGCGTATAAAGAACACGATATAGCATATTCTCAGAATCGCGAAAGTATTGCTGCAAGAAACTCTGCAGATAGAGTTCTAGCTGATAAAGCCTGGCAACGAGTCTCAGCTAAAGACTCAAATTTTGGTGAAAAAGCTGCCGCTTACGCCATTACTAATATCATGAAAGCGAAGTCAAAGCTTGGAATGGGATTGTCACGGAAGGTGACGAAGAAGTCGCCTAAGAAAAAAAGAAATCTTCTATTAATCTAACAAATGTAGTTAAAACCGTTTCCCATTCCATAGTTCCAAGTAAAAGTGCTCGTACAGTCATTCGTTCAGCACTTGAGAAAGCTCGCAATACTGTTAAGTTAGCAGGAGGTAAGAGAAACGTGAAAATTCCACGAACTCTCAGTATACCTCCAACAATAAAACAAGGTGGCGCTTTACCCTTTCTCATTCTCCTCTTGGCTGGCCTTAGTGCTGCCGGTGCATTAACCGGTGGTGCTGCTGGTATTGCAAAAGCGGTCAATGATTCGAAAGCAGCGCAAGAACAATTAGAAGAAGCAAGACGGCATAATAAAAAAATGGAAGATATTTCTTTAGGCAAAGGCCTTTATCTTAAGCCGTATAGACAAGGCTTTGGTCTCCAGATAAGAACGCATGCGGAAAAAGCTTGAAACAAAAAAAAAAGCAGCTCGAAATAAGATTGCCTAGGCGAGCGCTTACCAATATCGAATTACTGAAATATGCAAAAAGAATGAAAATTCCTTATTTTCGAGGAGTATTTATGCGAAATGATTTACCAGTCAGTGGTCCACGCTTTCGTGAATCAGCTATTGTAAATCTCGATGATAAAAGTGGTCCTGGAACGCATTGGGTCACATACAGAAAAAATGCTAATGATATTGTGTACTTTGATAGCTTCGGTGATCTTCAACCTCCCCTTGATTTAATGTTATATTTAAATACTAATACCGTAAAGTATAATTATGAAAAGTTTCAAAAATTTAATACATTTAATTGCGGTCATTTATGTTTAAAATTTTTGTCCAACAAGCTTGACTGAACATACATATATATACAGGGTCATCGAAAAGTATCGGACCCCCCTAATATCTTCATACCTAGCAAAGTTGTATGGTTTCAAGCGGGGAGTAAGATGATGACCTTGACTTTGACCTTGACCATGTCCTTCAAGGTCATTTCAAGGTCAATCTTATTGTTTTAAATAGAACCCCCTACATTTTATTGCATATTCTTATAGCTTATCTAAAGACCTTTCCAAAACACTATAATAAAATATTTTTTTATTAAGTACTTTTTGAGTTATAAAGGTTTGAAGTTAACAATTTGTTAAGTGGGGGATAATATTAGGGGGATCCGATTAATGTATTTTCTTTAAACCAATTATTTGGTCTCATTATTCCGCGGACAAAAGTATTAAGGCTATGATTACTGAAAACTAAATAATATTTTACAAGATATTCTACATTTTGTGTCAAAAAATTGTTAACTTCAAACCTTTATAACTCAAAAAGTACTTAATAAAAAAATATTTTATTATAGTGTTTTGGAAAGCTCTCGAGATAAGCTATAAGAATATGCAATAAAATGTAGGGGGTTCTATTTAAAAAAATAAGATTGACCTTGAAATGACCTTGAAGGACATGGTCAAGGTCAAAGTCAAGGTCATCATCTTACTCCCCGCTTGAAACCATACAACTTTGCTATTGGACATTTTCTCCTAAGTGCATTCTAACTGAAGATATTAGGGGGTCCGATACTTTTCGATGACCCTGTATAATATTATATATAGAGGTCTGATGTGATAAACGCATCATTATTAGTTAAACAGACATGGAAGAATCATTTACTCTGACACTATCCGGCAGATCATCTATACTTGAAGCACATTATTTTCCACCAATTGAACTTTCACCGAACAAGAATTACGTACTTGGCTTGGTGGAACTTTTTACCTTCAATTCAATACCTAATATCGATATTGGCAACAACAAATTTTATGTAGGTGATGAAATAATTGAAATACCTACAGGTAGCTATGAAATTAAAGCTATAGAAAGCTATCTTCAAGAGATTTTAGTTCCAAGAGATATTACAATCAGCTTGAAACCAAACAATAACACCCTTCGCAGGGTGATTAAGTGCAGTCAGAAAATCCAGTTTAAACGTGACTCAGTTGGGCAACTATTAGGTTTCACTGACCGGACTTTAGCTCCGAACGTGTCTCACATCTCCGACATACCAGTATCTATTCTAAAGATAAACGCATTGCAAGTTGAGTGCAATATTACTAGCGATGCATATATAAATGGGCGGAAAGTGCACACGATCCATGAATTTTTTCCTGCAGTACCTCCAGTATATAAAATCTGTGAAATTCCATCGCAAGTCATTTACCTTGCAGTTACCGTAAAGGGCACCCAGAACTACTTCGGGTACAGGTTCAGGTTCAGGTACTGGTACTGGTCGGGTAATTGTCCGGTCCTTTTTAGTACATTAGAGGAGCACCTCCAAATGTACCTGGCGGTAAAAGATGGTAGTGCGAGGAGCACCTCGACGCTACGTCTTTTTAGTTTTGCGTGATAAAAGGAGCACCTTTATATCACGTAAAACGACGTTTCACAGTTGGAATAGAGAGGAGCACCTCTACTAGGCCGACTGTCAAACCGGTCTGTCTAATTGTCGAAAAAGCGGTCTATTTATATGCATACATTACATGCATTCATAATTAGAGGCGGGGATAATTATTCGCGCGACTAATTACCGGCCGCCGTGACAGTTCTATGTCCGACTACTTGCGACTCGCGCCGAATATTGCCGAGTCTCGGAGCCAGTGTCGTAACGCGAATATTCCCGACTTCGACTCGCTCTTTTTCGGTTTCCGATCATCGGGTATTCTTATCGCGACTGTCTTCGCGCCGCCCCTTCTCGATGTCGATTTGCTTGCGGATAAGCGATGAGTCGAGTCGAACCGATTTGTGCCGAACGGTTCCGGATTCTCTGTTACTCGCGTAACCGTGGTTGCTTTCATACCGTACTCTTATCTGTCAGTTACGTATGAATACGTATATGTGTTTAGTAACGGAGCACGTGCTACCGTTACATACTAATCTAACGTCTAACGCAATCTGTCATTTATTTGATGAGGCGCGGTATGAGTTGAATGGTGTTGAAATTGATCGAAATAGAAATGTTGGTATTACTAGCTTGACGAAGAGGTATCCTTCTTACACGCCAAATGATGAACCGGTTTTAATTAATGCAGGTTGGATATCTAGTTCAAATATAAAGATAACAAATGATAATGGTTATTTTGATGTGATCATGCCTCTGAGTATGATTCTCGGATTTGCTGAAGGTTATCGTAAGATAATTGTAAACGCGAAGCACGAATTTATTTTAACAAGATCTAAACATGATGCAATTATACAAAATGCAGAAGAACATTACAAAATTGAGATGAATAAAATAGAATGGTTAGTTCCATATGTGACGTTGGCTGATAGGGAAAGGATACAGCTGTTACGTTTCATTGAAAAAGATCCTTGCATATCTTTAAGTTTCCGTACATGGGAACGTCTTATGAATATCCTCTATTACCGGTAACATCATCCCACGTGTGGTCTGTGAAAACAGCGACACAATTAGAAAAGCCACGATATATTATTATCGGCTTCCAAACAGCATCAAAAAATGACAAGGCGAAAAATGCTAGCCTGTTTGATCACTGTAACATTAGTAATGTTAAAGTATTTTTGAATTCAAAATATTATCCGTATGGTAATTTAAACCTTGATATTGCAAATAATCAATTTTCATTATTATACGATATGTATATCAATTTTCAAGCTAGTTACTATAATAAAAATGTTAATGGTAAACCTATATTGAATAAATCAATATTTTTAGAAAAAGCTCCATTAATCATTATTGATTGCTCTAAGCAGAATGAAGCTTTAAAACACGCACCTGTCGATGTGCGGCTCGAATTTGAATCAAATGAAAATTTTCCTGCAAACACTTCTGCTTATTGTCTAATTTTACCTGATCGTATTGTAGAATATAATCCCATAAGTGGAAATGTAAAGAAGTTGGTTTGAGAGGCGGTTAGCCATTATTGCGCATGCGCTAATTAATGAATAAAATATAGTCATACTTTAATTGCTAGTGAATCAGTATCATACGAAATGGAATACATTGTAGACGTGCAGGGATTCCGCGGGACTGGTAATCGCTTCATACCCAAGGAAATGTCTATAATGAATATTTTCGTCGGTGAAATTGAGACTTATGTGTTTAAAGCGCCATATCAATGGGTGTGGTTACCGTTATACTATAAAAGAGTGAATAACTGGTTAATACATAATTACCACGGCTTACCATGGCAATCCGGTGACGTTCCCTTTAATGCTATAAAGGAGACTTTGGAGGATGTCGTTAAATGTGCCAACAAAATTTATGTAAAAGGAGTCGATAAAAAATGTTGGTTGGAGGATATATTAAACGCTGAAAATGTTATAGATCCGACGTTTTGGAATTGTCGGATAAATGTAAAAGTCATAAGATTAATGGAACTTGCGCTAAAAAAATGTACAAATACTTACAAATTGGGTACTAGAAAATCTACTTAAACAGCCTGCACCTCTTCAACGTTCATTAAGGATTTATTACGAAGTCAAACGTCTCGCATTGATGGAAACAAAAGATATAGAATGTCTACCGATGGATTTCATCTGCATGTTTGCTGAATGACAAATTGAAGAAGCATGGACCTGCTTGCCACCTGCTATGCAAATGCATCCTGAAATACTGAAATACGTAAATGTCGATGATGTTACAAACATTTCGATCAAGCTATGATACAATAGATGGTGATCCGCCTATGATTAAAGACTGCATCAGTTGTCAAATTAAAAGCGATGCATTAGTTGACGATATTGAAGATATAAATTTTATGTAATAGCTATTTTATATTCTTATGTATAACAATATTTTAACCAAAAAAATTAATGTAATGTATGAATATGAATGTGAAAAATAAAATTTATTAAAAACATCTTCTGTATTTTCTTCATCTTCCGCCCTGCATGATATTCTACAAAAAATATTTATGAAAGAGTCGATGATCGGCGTAATGATTAATGGGTTTTACAGCCGAGGCGTTGCGATGGTGGTAATGGGTACGGTTTTCAATAGGAGGAGAGTCGAAAACGAGACTTTCCACCTTATGAATGAAAATCTGTGTTTAAAATATGTAAGTCAAGAAGGATTTCGGAACGTCATGTCACGAAACGAGAAAATGAAAATATAGATGTTAGATGGAACAAATTTTGTAATTGATAGGTAGGATAAACGGACCTGCCGGGTTCACGCATCAGGAGGTCGACGTCAGGTCTTTTGAACGCGTTGAAACTTGCTTAGAGGCTTTTCTAAATTAATTTTAAAATGGTCTTAGTAGTTTTGTGTGAAGAGACTCAGCGGTTTGTAATAATGACGACATTATTGGAGATCATTGAGTTACACTAACGGTTTGTCAAGACGACTGTCATATTGATGGATAGATTTCCCCGACGAGAGAAAATTCTGAAAGGTGAATTCAAACTTACAACATGGCAAGGGAGAGGTCAACGCCCTGATCGCAGGTTTTTAAAATTTGTGTAAGATTTAAAAAGTAGGTCGTCGTTTTACGGGATTGCGCTAGACACCTTCAAACTGGTATTTAGACTAATGGAAATCTACGCTTTCAATTCATCGAAAAAGATATGTAACATCCGAATTTCGTCGGTAACGGTGTGCCATATTGAAAGAGAGATTTCCCAACAGGGCATATTTAAAAGATCGAAAGATATATGCATAACGCTACAGCATTAATCTTCGAAAACTCAATAGGACCGTACACGAAGTCCTTGCGTCATCTTAATGACCTCATTAGTAACGGTCAGATTTCCCAGTGAGAGAGTCTTGAATTAAGCCCGCGTATTAAAGAGCAAATAAAAAATGCGAATCAATTCGCGAATCGGCCCGCGAATTAGTCCGCGACTCAGTCCGCGAATTAGTCCACGAATCAGTCTGCGAATTAGTTCACGAATCTACCACCTCGCCTGCTGCGACAGCGCCGCGACTGTGGCGACGCATGGTGGCGGCGGTGGAAACGAATCGTGCGCCGCCCCAGCTGAACTACTGTCATTTGCGACTTCAGTCCTCTTTGTCTATCTTTGACAAAATGCAAGTATTCAAATTTTACACAGGCTATCTTAAGAGTGTTTGTCAAAAAGTGTATGCAACTATTGAAATTTATGGTTAAAATCGACGATGCCTCTTTTCCATTCGCATTCTTTGTTTGGATCAGTATTAAGAGGCAATCCATTGTCCGCGAATGCCTTCGGCATGAGGTCGTGTATTGTCTTGTTTTCTTTTCCTCTTTCAACGTGTTTCAATATCTTCTTTAAAACTTCTTTTACTGTATGCATTTCATTCATAAACGGTGGAGTGCTTGCATGAAGAATGCTTCCATAATTGTAGTCTACTTTGTCCGGAACATCGCAGATCGATTTATCTGTAGATTGCAGAAAAATTTCCGTCTCCATTGTCCGATCCCGTTCTTGATTACCGTTATGATATTGTCGTCAACATCGAAAGGAGTAAGAGTAACATCATCTTGTAAAATGGCTATTAATTCTTGCACACTATTGGACCTAAGATTATTGGACTTTAAATTTCCATACCTATCTGTACCTTCAAGAACATCGACAAGTTCTTGTTCGGTCAATCTATGAGGATTGTAAGAAGGTCTATCGCTTACTCCACCAAAAAGAAATAACATTTTTGCTCCAAGTCGTTATCAAAACTTTCATAATTTCCACAGTTTGATTCATCTGTACATTGAAGAAAATTATTATTTTGACTTTGCCCGATCCCATACTTGGTTACCGTCGTGATATTCTCGTCAATGTAGTCAGAAACGAAATGCGTTCAAGTTTGATTATATTCTACAATGGCTACTAATTCTTCTACACTATTGGACCTAATATTATTGTACATACCATTTGTATCAGTTTGAGTACCTTGAAGAACGTCTAGAAGTTCTTGTTCGGTCAATTTATCAGGATTGTATGAATGCGAGTCATGTACTCCGCCAAAAAGAGATAACATACTTTCCATGTTAATTAAATGCAAAACTGCAAGCCGTTTGCGCGCCGGTTTGAATCGATTTTTGTCATAAAGAAAAAAGTTTCCTTTTTTTATTCTCTGTCGATTCCCCCACGTCGATTTTTTTTCCCGACACGTTCACTTTTTTTTGGACCACCCTAATACATATATATACACACGCATATATGTACTTTACGCTATTAGACATTAAGTTTACATTTTTTAAGAAATCTGGTCATATATACAGGGTGTATCTAAAAGCCCGCATAAGAGCTATATCACGAGGTAGGTTATATTTTTCTGAATCGAATGGTACTAGAAATAATTATTTTTGAAACTAGATTTTGTGTTTAAACGGACTTGGAAAATTTGAGAACGGGTAAAATTGCCCGGGCCGAAATCGAAATGCGCATTCCCATCTAGTGTTTTTTGGTTGATGCCACTTGCCAGTTTCGAACGAGTTCACTTTTTGACCTGAAGGTGGAGCTAGGATCAACTTTTCATTCATAAATTTTTTGTTTTACGCTACACGCATTGGCACACACACATGTACAAAATTCCTTCATCTGTGTGTGCTGTTGTCAAAAATAAAACTTGTAGGTTATGTTTATTTTTGTATATAAATATATTTTCCCCCTTTATAAATGAAAGTACCATATATAAATGATGTAAGGCAGAGAAGAAGAAGACAATTAAGTCTATTAGATAAGTATATTTATTTATTGTCGTAATAATTATGCTATATATACAAAACTAGAATATGGTTCTTTTAAGAATTTTGTTGTCATTTACAGGTAGATAACATCAATTCAGTTTGAATATTTTAATAACGGGCCGCGTAACATTTGTGCCAAATAAATGGCCTTCCAATGTAGCCACCAATACCGCAGACACCTTCATCGATGAAAACGGGTTCAACTTCGATGCTAAGTCGAGAACGTGTTCTTGGGCATAGAATGTTGACATCGATCTTCTGTAATTTTCGCCAGGAGAGAAATAGAATTGATGTAATTCCTGAAACACTAAATAAGGTAAGTATTAGTATATCATGTACCACGGGGCCAGAGGAGGTCCCAAGTCGATATCAAATAAGAAACGTTCCAGGTCGTATCCCTCATTTCACTAATTTCCATGACGAAAAAAAAATTTTATCCAAGAAAATGTCGGGATCGTATCCTTCTTTTTTAAAAATTGAGCATCGTATCCCCTTTTCCATTAATTTCCTATTCGAATGAGAATTGTTTTTAACTCAAGATAGAGTGTTGAAAATTTCAGAATCGTATCCTTCTTTTTCAAAATTTCAGAATCGTATCCGTTTCTTCATTAATTTCCTATTAGAATGAGAATTGTTTTTAACCCAAAGTAGAATCTAGAAAATGTCAGTATCATATCCTGCTTTTTCAAAATTTCTGGATCGTATCCTTTTTTTTTTGAAATTTAAGGTTAGTATCCTTCTTTTTCAAAATTTCAGAATCGTATCCGTTTCTTCATTAATTTCCTATATTAGATTGAGAATTGTTTTTAACCCAAGGTAGAATCTAGAAAATTTCAGGATCATATCCTTGTTTTTTAAAATTTGAGGATCGTATCCCCTTTTTCATTTATTTCTTACTTGAATGAGGATTGTTATTAATGTAAGGTAGAAATCTAGAAGATTTCAGGATCATATCCTTCTTTTTTAAAATTTCAGATTCGTATCCGTTTCTTCATTAATTTCCTATTCGAATGAGAATTGTTTTTAACCCAAGGTAGAATCTGGAAGATTTCAGGATCGTATCCTTCTTTTTCGAAATGTCAGGATCGTTCATTAATTTCCTATTCGAATGAGAATTGTTTTTAACCCAAGGTAGAATCTAGAAAATTTCAGGATCATATCCTCCTTTTTCAAAATTTCAGGATCGTATCCTCCTTTTTTAAAATTTCCTTCTTCAAAGCCAATTCTTTTCCTTCTCTCGTGTACAGACAGAAAATTAATATATCATATCATACTTTTTATTAATTTCTTTCCGAAGGGCTCAATTCTTTCCTTTCGCTAGTAGAAAATCTCAAAATGTATGTAAGACACAAAGTAAATAACAACAAACCTGAAATTGTGTTAAAATGATAGTCAGTTCTAAACTTGAAATTTTTTAACGATTATAGTTTGCATTTATTTTGGTGTACGTTAGTCAGTATTAAACTTACAATTTGTACCTACAAACATTTTAAAGTTGAAACTCAATACATTTCTCCAAAACATTTAAAAACATTAAATCTGAAATTCAACAACGGTGCCTTAAACTTCTTATCAGCAACAAATTTTAGGTTCAACATTCATTAACATACTCCAAAATACATTACAACTCTCATTGACAAACAATTTTAAGTTTAAACCCACTCGGGTTACCTGTAATTCACCACAACTATCAACGTAATACAATTTTAGGTTTGTTGTTTTCTGAAGGTGCCCAAAATACATAAACTTGCTTTCCCAAAAAGTTTTCAGTTTGAGAATTGCCAGCGGTATCTGAGATTCATTAAAACTTTAAACGGACAAATTTGTCATTCGGAAATTTTGTAAATGTGTTTTGAAAATATTAAAACTTTTATCATTGACAGCTTTTAGGTCACAAATCCACTAACGGACTACAAAACACATTACTACACTAACCAATAAAAAAAGATAATCTCTAATTTACAATATTTCAATGAACAAAGTATTAATCAATCTTTAGGACGTCTAGCTAATTTCAAACGTCTAAGTTTTTACGAATCTAGTTTCAATGGGTTCTATGAACTTTCAACTTATGCCCAATCTGACATTTTTTACGAACAAAATTGTAATGAACTCTATGTAAAGTAAGCTAATCTCAAATTTAAAACTTTAATTTAAATTTAAGGTACCTTCAGTGAAATGCAATGTATATTTTTTTACAATGATATTTAGTACATGTAACCCGAGTGAGTTTTGAACTTAACATTTTTTATCGATGAGAGTCGTAATGTATTTTGTAGCTCTGTAGTGAATTTCTGGCATAAAATTGGTCACCGATAAAAGTATGAATATTTTCAAGACAGAGTTGAATAATTTTACTATTTAAGTTAAATTATCAATTTAAGTTAAGAAAATTAGTGGAAACATTTGTAAAAAAGGGCGATACCGCACGTTGAATAATAAAATAAAACAATTTCTGACTGGATATTTTTTCCATTTAGTTCAATGCATTTTAGGTACCGCTGGCAAAAAACAAACTTAAAACATTTTGGAAAAGGAAGTTTATATGTTTTGGGCACCTTTAGTCAACGGTAAACCTACATTTTTATTATGCTGATAAGTGTAAGATATTATGAGATAACCTTAAATTGAAATGCTCCGCTGTTACCATCGGTAGAAGATTTCTTCAGGTTCAAAACCTTCTTTTGAACAAAATTCTGCCATCGATACAATACTTTAGATCGAAGCCTTTTTTCGACGAGTTTCACCATCGGTAGAAGATTTTAGATCTGAAATTGTCTATCGATACGCTAGCCTATCCAGTTTTCTTTGTTAAAAACTGTCTCGTATTTAATTTTGTCTTCAAACCATCATACTTTTAAGCAACTAGTTCATTCTTTTGAAAATGAATTGAATAACTTTAGATAAGTAATTTAATGACTGTTTCTTCAGAAAGGCAGTGGTCTCTGGATGAGGCTGCAGCAACATCGATGTCCCTGTACAACTTTCTACTTATAGTCTTTTCAACGTTTTAAAGCTAATATTAAGGTATGTCAGCGGCCCCTACAGAACCCCAAATGTAATACTAAGCAGCGATAAAATTGCAATGTATTTCAGAGGCCGATAGCGTATCTGAAAATTCAAAGTGTTAATACATTTATGTACCTCTAGTGGAGACGAAACTTGTCATTTTTTACAAACTTAATATTAATACATTTCAGAGGTAACTAGTGTATTCTTTTAAAAAGTAATTTACTAACTACTTTTCAGGAAGGCAATGGTCCCTGGATGAGAATGCAGCAACACCGATGCCCCTCTGGAACATTCAACCTGGGCTAAAAACGTATGCAAGATTGTGACAAGGACCTTCGAGACAAGAAAATTTCATCTTCTACACTGTTCCATGGGCCTTTAAGGGCACAAAATTTTAGTTTTTAATAAAATTTTTGTATGAAAGTTAATAAATTCCAAACAATCGACCTTCAAAACTTTGCTTTCTTTCAATCGAAACCATTTTTTTAATGAAACCTTGAAACAGTTAACGATACATAATTTTGGAGCATAATGTTTACATTTTTAAAACTTTTGATCGAAATAATACAAATGGAAATGAGACTGTTTTCCTAATGTAAGTAATTTTTATTCGCACAGGGTCAGTTTAACACAACATTTTAACTTAGCAAATGTTTTGCTTTTCACATTTTTAGTATGTATGTAATTATTTATTTATTATCAAAGTACATAGGCGTTTAACACCTCTTATAATATGATACAGTATTATAAAGCACTTGTTAAAAAAAAGAAAAAAGAAATGAATAAAATCAAATAAATTCAGATTCAAAACTTTGCTTTCTCTCAATTAGACATACATAATATAGTTATATACCTTCCCAAAGTAAAATATTACATATTTCTCTTTGGCAATTAATAAACACATTGGCACTACTGTATTAAATAATATCTTGTATGTGAATCTTAAATCGCATATGTACACCGAAAAAGTTCCAAGCGACTGGATGCAAACAAAGATTGACCAGGATAATTAAATGGTACTACACGCAAATAATATTTTATTTCATATTACATGAAATACCTGGAAATCAAAAGAAATTGAATGTAACATCTTTTGTAACATTGAGGTGAAAAGATTGAGAAGTCACAAAGATAAACAATAGGACATAGGATAAGGGATGGCGAAGAAGTATTCGAGTTAGGAAAAAAGCAAGACTGTTGATTTTCACCTTCAATAATGACGACGAGTTAGAGTCGAAAATGTTTATTTAATATTTGAAATTTATGAAATATTACATGTATATGAGCCGTTATCTGCAATAACAACTTATTAAGTCAATTTAAGTAGTTATTCTGTAGTTAAGTCGCATTGCTTGTTAAAAATCAGCAATTAAATTTTTTCGTTACCTTGTACAGAAATATACCATCTTTTCGTAAGCTATTAGCATACAAATAAATATTCAGTTGCTATTCTTGTTTTACTACCTGTAATTATCTAAAAATGACTGAAGTAGTTTTTACAGACATGGAGTAAATTTGTAGCAGAAAAACGCATATTTTAAGCAATAAAATCGACCCATTATTTTCAATTTTGCTAACAATTCTTTTGGTTATGGTATGCATGTAGTTAAACTGTAAAAAATTTGTGAGTAATTTTACCACATTCAGTCATGCGTTGGTAAAAAAAGAGCCCACACTGTACTTAGGGATTTTCAAGCATTGAACGTTGTAAAATTACCCACACAATGTAAATTTACAGTCAAAATTGTACATGGCTAATGTGACTTCACAATAGTGTCGTAATTTTACAATGCTTCTTGCGTGAAAATCCCTACATTCAGCGTGGGCTCTTTTTCAACCAACGCTGAACGTGGTAAAATTACTCCAAAATTGTTTGCAGTATAGGCATACTTATTTTTGTAGGATTTTTTTCTTCGCGTGTTAACATATTGTTTTTTTCCCCGTGTTGGGTTATTCCTATTATATTTATTTTCTTTGCGATTTTATATAATGTTACTAATTTGTGTGTTGTATTTTGTGATATATAATTATACTTAAAAGGGTTCTTTTACCCGTTTAAATAAAAGTAAATAAATAAATAAATATATTGCACCTTTTCCCTTTTCATTATCCCATTCTAGTATGTATTTTTAAACGTTTACTCAGTTTTTTGATCACAGACAAAAATCGAATGGATTTATTTTTCAGCAATTTTTCATGGAAAAAACGCAATTTTTCTGTTAAAACAAAAACAAAAAAATTGTTTTCCAAACTGTTTGTATTTTTTTTACGGAGAACCCCATAGACGGAAATTTTATTTTCCTAACAAATGATAAACATTTTATATATAAAGGGAAAAAAACAATTATATTCCATCTGCAAATTGCACAAAATTAAATATGACGCTGCAGTTTACAGCCAATTTGTAGCAGCTGATTCATCATGCAAGGGTTCTATTTTACATTATACAGAAAAAATATTTTTTGTAACTTAAAATTACACAATTGTTTTTATTGTACATGCAACAAATTATTTACGTTAACATTCATTCGCTAAACCAGCTAGCAACAATGGGAGGGGATTACTGTGGATCATGCTGTGGAAAATGGGAACACGCCCCTCGTACTGTTGAGCCAACAATCACAAATCTGGCAACACTGTAAGTAAACATAAACACTTGCTAAGTGTGTATACCGTGTATATACAATATTTAGATTGCATATATGTAGATCTCAGTACATAAACGAAAATGGATTAAAAGGGATTAAAGTGCCGAAAATAGATTTAAAACCGTTGGAGCAACATCTTTATTGCCTTATATAATCGAAACACATAATGTTTCTGTAGATTTTGATTCATTTTTAGTCACCTTAATCCCTTTTAATCCATTTACGTTTACTGGGATGTTAAAATTACATACTTATTTATATACCTTTCGAATATGAGTGCTCCTGCTGAATTGCAACGAACATTGCGGAGCTTGATTTGGAGCTGAGAGACTCGTGGGATAACGAAGGACCAGCAGCAGCAGATTCGAGACCCGGAGATGGATATGAAGGCACTAACGGTTCCAAGTTGGTGTCACCCAGCATGTCTGCAAATGCTGAAAAAAAAGATAAGTATAGTACAGTTATAATCGAGCATGTGAATCCCTTCACTGAAAGGCGAGAAACTTTTGCGCAAATTTTTAAGAATTACGGTTCATTGTATAGACATTTATTTTTTACGAAGAATTTCTGGATTTATTGGCTATCGCATTAATGATTTTGAATAAGTTCTCTTGCTGGAAAGTAATAATAGATTAATAATGTCTGTATTCCTTTTTTATTACTTCCCAGCAACAGAAAATTAAAATAATAAATACTTTCATAAAAAGTAAGTACCGTATTTGCTCAAATATGAGCCGGTATTTTTATCAAAAATTTTGTGACAAAAATTGACAGACTGTAAAATATCTGGCTTATATTTGAGCAAAACTTTTTTTCCCCAATCTACGGGCCAAAACCTCAATCTGGCTTATATTCGATACCAGCTTATGTTTGGGCAAATACCGTATCTGAAAAATGACCTGTAATTCTTAAAGATCCACGCAACAATTTTTCGCCTTTCAGTCGAGGAATTCGCACACTTAATTTCAGAGCACATGAATATTGTATTGAAACTTACCCTCAAGTTTCTCCCAGGACACAGATATAAACTGTGACGCCATGTTTAGAAGTGTCTCCATCGGGGCCTGGCTTCTTGAGGCTTGCCAAAACAAATTGAGTGACTCCTGTTTGGCACGAGGCAGAGGCCGTAAATGCCTCTTCTCCGGGCTCTTCTCCTGCTGCAGTCGGATCAGGTTGGCGTTCCCGAACACCTCATTCTTCAGCTTGTCTGGAATAAATGCACGCAAGTGAATATTAAAAAGCTATTAAAAGACACACTATACAATAAGCAATTGACTTACCTATGAAGTGGTCCACCGTAGGCCCTGACCTAACAATGACGCTTACAGTCTTGTGATAAGACTCCAGCGCATTGTTGGTCCTGTGTTCCAATTCATAGACGCTAAAGTGTTCGGGTTTCACAGTTCGGATCCACTGCTTTTCATAATACAGTATAAAACTGTCCCAAGCGATGCTTACTGTATCTGGCATTGAGGCCACCAGCGTATAAAGCCCCTCTTCAATCCTAGAAGGTGGCAACAGAGCAAGCGACATGAACTTTTGGAGCGTCTTTCTGTGTTGCTCGTCATGGTCGATGAGTACCTTAAGTCCATGACGCTTGCTGGTTGCCTGCTTCCTCAACGCCTACAATGAAAAAACAAAAATTATGCATGAAAATATAAATTACAATTTATACAATGGAAATAGTATATTACTCACCAAGGGAGGTAAAATAAAGAATGCCTCAGACTGCGTGTAATTTTTACCCGAGACGAAGCCAAGGGTGAAAAACAGGCAGTCTGAGATACTCTTTTTTACTTCCCGAGGGAAGTATACGATTTTTCTTCATACAAGGGAGGATAGTGCTGCTTTCCTCCCGGTATGAAGAAAATAGAGATTACCTGGCAGTAGTGAAAGAAGCATCCGTGGGACTTTGCTGATGGCCACAGGGCTTCAAGGGCATTACGCATTCCAAGCTCGAAGTCCCCCATGACATGTTGGGCTTCAAACTCCGGTGCAGCTGATGAAAAAAAAAATTTCAGTGCCCCTTCGTATACTGCCTGCAGTTTCGTCCCCAGCAGCATCCACGCAAAGGGTATTATCTGAAAATGAAGTAATAATTTTAATAATAATATTTTAAATTGATAAATAAATAAATATAAATGGTAACTTACTTGACCCCCTTTTACAGCCATTAGTGTTACCATTTGGGACAACCCTTTCAAGCTTGGGATGGTCTTGAATGTCCCATCGACAAACAGCCAAGTACTTGTTGCGAGCATGGCTGTCGTATGAGCCACATTGTGCAACATTACCACAGTCTGCCCGTTCGGTGCTGAGTACTTCAACGAGACTAAATTTAATCCCGTTGAAGTTCTTAGAACCGACTCTGGCAACTGTGGTGATGTAACGTAGTCAGCCAGGTCCTGTAACGATTTTAAATTCGTTCCTGTGCGCAGCGGACCCTGACTTCCTTGGCGGTGCTTTTTCATGCTTTCTTTTGCCGTTTTAAATTTACAACTCACCGCTGCTTGCTGAAATCTGCAATTTTTCATATATTGATTATATACATTTTAATATTATATAATCAATATATGAAAAATATCAATATCAATAATTTACAACCAAATTATGATCTCACCTTGGTTCATTGGACAGCCTCCGATAAATTTTCTTGAATGTAGTCCCCTCGACTGTGGCTGCGTTGTTCAAAGCTATACGAAAATGTTCGATATCTAAGCTTTCAGAGCTTACCTTAGGGCACGATGGCTCGTGAGCCACCACCAAAACAAATTCTGCATTGCTCAGCAATCCTTTTGCGTTGCAGCTTTGTCGGTTGTGACATCTCAAAATTCTGAAAAGTGTAAAGATAATTCATTTTCATTTTTAATTATCCTCTATACAGATATTGAAAACTTTATAAAAATTAATTCATGTACTCACAGTTTCCCGTCTGCGTTTTTATCTTTTATTTGATATTTGTATCCATCAAATATCCTACCACTTGAGGAATATTTCAAGCTTTGCCTTTTCGGTTTTTTTTCTTCATGTAATTTGTCTTCAATTTGTTTTTCTTCTATTTCTTCTGATTTTCTCTTCTTCTCCATTTTTTTCTGCTTTCCTATTTAATTTATTTCTTTTTATCTGTCTGTAAGTGCCAAAAAAAAAATTTAATAAAATTCGCCATTATAATTCTTGGAAATTTAAATACAGATATATTTTTCAAAGAAGTCTTGTCCAAGATTTTTCCAAGAATCACAATGGTGGATTTTGTATTAAATCATTTTTTGGCACGTGCAGAGGGATAAAGAAGAAGAAGAATTTTACGGAAAGCCAGAAATAAATAAAGAAACAGAAGAAATTGAAGAAAGATACAAATTACAGAAAGGTAAAGAGCTGAAAAGGCAAAGTTTAAAATATTCAAAAAATCGCTAATTGGGCGCAGTTTTTGGTTACAAATACCACACTGTAAAAAATCGTAATGAGATTGTCCACGTTTAACGTGGTAATTGTACATCTCGTTGTAATTTCTCTACGCTTAATGTTGTAAATTTACATTTCGTTTTGTAATTGTAGGAAACGTATTTTATATCAATGCCCAAATGTATTTTCATAAAAAATTTCAAGGCTGGATTCAACGCAAAATTTTGGTCAAATTGGGCATTAATGGGTTAAGCGGCAACGAATTTTATTTCACTTCCAAAGGCATTATTTTTACGATGAAAGATCAACTACTTTATCCTCGACGAGTATTCTGCTATTTTCGGGTATGCTCTTTTCAAATCTGGCCATAGTTTTTATTCTCAATGGGTCTTTTCTTTAATATGGAGGTTTGAAACTGAAATATGAAAAAAAGGTCTGCTCCTTAAGAGGCCAATCACTGTATCGACTACCCTATCTTAATTTTCGTGCATGACTTAATATTTGTTTGATCGCAGGCATTGAGGAAGCAGGCAGCCAGCACAGATACCTTGCAGGTACTGCCACACCAGGAGGTCCATAAGATGGTCCTCCATAAATTTATGTGTCTGGCGTTTTTTCAACCATCGAGAATTGAGGAAGGAGTTTGTGCTCTTGTCACATCTATGTCCGATGAAGTACGAAGCCACTGGTCCAGTTTCATCCAATATTATGGAAAACAGTGGCTTCGTACTGCCAAACCTGAGCACTTCAGCGTATTCGAGCTGGACATCAACTTTAACGATGCTTTGGAGTCGTATCGCCACACTCTTGCAGGCATCGTTACTTCGAGGCCTACTTTGGACCAGTTCATGGGTAAAGCAATTACTTTTTTTTTTATAAACAATAATAAATTTTAATAAATGGTGAGAAAGTAGGTGTTATTTAGAATAAATTAGGGGCTTAAGGGCTAAAACCTACTAAAAATTGCTACCGACTGCAGACCTCCGCCTGCAAATACGAGCAAGGATGTTATTGTTGTCCTCTACGTTTCGGACCACTAGGAACGTATGAAATCGAACGTATACTCTCCATCACCGCTATAAGGAGTACGTAAATGCTGACCGAATGTGACCTAGGTCACTATCGATTTTCATCTCGTTCGAAAAATGTCCTCCTGAAGAGGGCCCCTAGTGGTCCGAAACGTAGAGGACAACATTAACATCCTTGCTCGTGTCTGCAGGAGGAAGTCTGCATTCGGTAGCAATTTTTAGTACGTTTTAAGCCCCAAGCCCCTAATTTGTAATAAATTTTAATATTTACGTACGTGTGTTTATTCCAGACAAGCTGATAAATGTGATTTTTACTCGTGAAAATCTGCTGCGACTGAAGCAGGAGAGGTTCCCGGATAATGTAGACTTGCGGTCGCTGTCTCGTGCCAAGGAGGAGTGCCTGAAAATGCTGTGGCACGCTTCAAGACATGAAGCTCCGATGGAGGTGCTGCTGGAGATGGGATCCCAGTTAATTTCGGTTAACTGGGATAAGCTTGAGGATAAGTTGGAAATGATTAGCCGTTGTAGACTGATACATAATTTAAACTCTTTATTATAATTATATCAACATTTTTTCAGTTTTCCGAAGCTAAATGGAGAACCTCGACATTGCGTTTCCTTGATCGCAGAAATTTAAGTAGCTGCTTTAATTTTTAGTCATTTAGGTTCATCATTACGAGGAAGCTTTGTCTTTATTTTGCTATTTATTTTGTTTCCTTTTATGTGTGCAAATTTTATTTCTTTACATTTTTCTATTCTCCGCAATGTACTACGTATAGTATTTCATAAATTTCAAATATTAAATAAACATTTTCGACTCTAACTCGTCGTCATTATTGAAGGTGAAAATCAACAGTCTTGCTTTTTTCCTAACTCGAATACTTCTTCGCCATCCCTTATCCTATGTCCTATTGTTTATCTTTGTGACTTCTCAATCTTTTCACCTCAATGTTACAAAAGATGTTACATTCAATTTCTTTTGATTTCCAGGTATTTCATGTAATATGAAATAAAATATTATTTGCCTGTAGTACCATTTAATTATCCTGGTCAATCTTTGTTTGCATCCAGTCGCTTGGAACTTTTTCGGTGTACATATGCGATTTAAGATTCACATACAAGATATTATTTAATACAGAAGTGCCAATGTGTTTATTAGTTGCCAAAGAGAAATATGTAATATTTTACTTTGGGAAGGTATATAACTATATTATGTATGTCTAATTGAGAGAAAGCAAAGTTTTGAATCTGAATTTATTTGATTTTATTCATTTCTTTTTTCTTTTTTTTAACAAGTGCTTTATAATACTGTATCATATTATAAGAGGTGTTAAACGCCTATGTACTTTGATAATAAATAAATAATTACATACATACTAAAAATGTGAAAAGCAAAACATTTGCTAAGTTAAAATGTTGTGTTAAACTGACCCTGTGCGAATAAAAATTACTTACATTAGGAAAACAGTCTCATTTCCATTTGTATTATTTCGATCAAAAGTTTTAAAAATGTAAACATTATGCTCCAAAATTATGTATCGTTAACTGTTTCAAGGTTTCATTAAAAAAATGGTTTCGATTGAAAGAAAGCAAAGTTTTGAAGGTCGATTGTTTGGAATTTATTAACTTTCATACAAAAATTTTATTAAAAACTAAAATTTTGTGCCCTTAAAGGCCCATGGAACAGTGTAGAAGATGAAATTTTCTTGTCTCGAAGGTCCTTGTCACAATCTTGCATACGTTTTTAGCCCAGGTTGAATGTTCCAGAGGGGCATCGGTGTTGCTGCATTCTCATCCAGGGACCATTGCCTTCCTGAAAAGTAGTTAGTAAATTACTTTTTAAAAGAATACACTAGTTACCTCTGAAATGTATTAATATTAAGTTTGTAAAAAATGACAAGTTTCGTCTCCACTAGAGGTACATAAATGTATTAACACTTTGAATTTTCAGATACGCTATCGGCCTCTGAAATACATTGCAATTTTATCGCTGCTTAGTATTACATTTGGGGTTCTGTAGGGGCCGCTGACATACCTTAATATTAGCTTTAAAACGTTGAAAAGACTATAAGTAGAAAGTTGTACAGGGACATCGATGTTGCTGCAGCCTCATCCAGAGACCACTGCCTTTCTGAAGAAACAGTCATTAAATTACTTATCTAAAGTTATTCAATTCATTTTCAAAAGAATGAACTAGTTGCTTAAAAGTATGATGGTTTGAAGACAAAATTAAATACGAGACAGTTTTTAACAAAGAAAACTGGATAGGCTAGCGTATCGATAGACAATTTCAGATCTAAAATCTTCTACCGATGGTGAAACTCGTCGAAAAAAGGCTTCGATCTAAAGTATTGTATCGATGGCAGAATTTTGTTCAAAAGAAGGTTTTGAACCTGAAGAAATCTTCTACCGATGGTAACAGCGGAGCATTTCAATTTAAGGTTATCTCATAATATCTTACACTTATCAGCATAATAAAAATGTAGGTTTACCGTTGACTAAAGGTGCCCAAAACATATAAACTTCCTTTTCCAAAATGTTTTAAGTTTGTTTTTTGCCAGCGGTACCTAAAATGCATTGAACTAAATGGAAAAAATATCCAGTCAGAAATTGTTTTATTTTATTATTCAACGTGCGGTATCGCCCTTTTTTACAAATGTTTCCACTAATTTTCTTAACTTAAATTGATAATTTAACTTAAATAGTAAAATTATTCAACTCTGTCTTGAAAATATTCATACTTTTATCGGTGACCAATTTTATGCCAGAAATTCACTACAGAGCTACAAAATACATTACGACTCTCATCGATAAAAAATGTTAAGTTCAAAACTCACTCGGGTTACATGTACTAAATATCATTGTAAAAAAATATACATTGCATTTCACTGAAGGTACCTTAAATTTAAATTAAAGTTTTAAATTTGAGATTAGCTTACTTTACATAGAGTTCATTACAATTTTGTTCGTAAAAAATGTCAGATTGGGCATAAGTTGAAAGTTCATAGAACCCATTGAAACTAGATTCGTAAAAACTTAGACGTTTGAAATTAGCTAGACGTCCTAAAGATTGATTAATACTTTGTTCATTGAAATATTGTAAATTAGAGATTATCTTTTTTTATTGGTTAGTGTAGTAATGTGTTTTGTAGTCCGTTAGTGGATTTGTGACCTAAAAGCTGTCAATGATAAAAGTTTTAATATTTTCAAAACACATTTACAAAATTTCCGAATGACAAATTTGTCCGTTTAAAGTTTTAATGAATCTCAGATACCGCTGGCAATTCTCAAACTGAAAACTTTTTGGGAAAGCAAGTTTATGTGTTTTGGGCACCTTCAGAAAACAACAAACCTAAAATTGTATTACGTTGATAGTTGTGGTGAATTACAGGTAACCCGAGTGGGTTTAAACTTAAAATTGTTTGTCAATGAGAGTTGTAATGTATTTTGGAGTATGTTAATGAATGTTGAACCTAAAATTTGTTGCTGATAAGAAGTTTAAGGCACCGTTGTTGAATTTCAGATTTAATGTTTTTAAATGTTTTGGAGAAATGTATTGAGTTTCAACTTTAAAATGTTTGTAGGTACAAATTGTAAGTTTAATACTGACTAACGTACACCAAAATAAATGCAAACTATAATCGTTAAAAAATTTCAAGTTTAGAACTGACTATCATTTTAACACAATTTCAGGTTTGTTGTTATTTACTTTGTGTCTTACATACATTTTGAGATTTTCTACTAGCGAAAGGAAAGAATTGAGCCCTTCGGAAAGAAATTAATAAAAAGTATGATATGATATATAAATTTTCTGTCTGTACACGAGAGAAGGAAAAGAATTGGCTTTGAAGAAGGAAATTTTAAAAAAGGAGGATACGATCCTGAAATTTTGAAAAAGGAGGATATGATCCTGAAATTTTCTAGATTCTACCTTGGGTTAAAAACAATTCTCATTCGAATAGGAAATTAATGAACGATCCTGACATTTCGAAAAAGAAGGATACGATCCTGAAATCTTCCAGATTCTACCTTGGGTTAAAAACAATTCTCATTCGAATAGGAAATTAATGAAGAAACGGATACGAATCTGAAATTTTAAAAAAGAAGGATACGATCCTGAAATCTTCTGGAACGTTTCTTATTTGAAATCGACTTGGGACCTCCTCTGGCCCCGTGGTACATGATATACTAATACTTACCTTATTTAGTGTTTCAGGAATTACATCAATTCTATTTCTCTCCTGGCGAAAATTACAGAAGATCGATGTCAACATTCTATGCCCAAGAACACGTTCTCGACTTAGCATCGAAGTTGAACCCGTTTTCATCGATGAAGGTGTCTGCGGTATTGGTGGCTACATTGGAAGGCCATTTATTTGGCACAAATGTTACGCGGCCCGTTATTAAAATATTCAAACTGAATTGATGTTATCTACCTGTAAATGACAACAAAATTCTTAAAAGAACCATATTCTAGTTTTGTATATATAGCATAATTATTACGACAATAAATAAATATACTTATCTAATAGACTTAATTGTCTTCTTCTTCTCTGCACGGAGAGACTAGAGGCAAGATTTTCGTCCGGCCCTCTACTCGCAATAAAGGTACTAGACCACCGGACGAAAAATCTAGGTAGGCGCGCATAAAGATCGTGCATACTCCGTGGCCAAATCGAACGTGCGGAGTATAAACATTCTCCCCACTCTGCCGCACGAAATTCCTCCAAGAGTCGGACGATTTTCAGACCTGGCTCGGACGATTTTCATGCGGCAGTCGGCAGTCTCAAACGATTATGTCATGCATGTCTTAACCGTGCAATAAATATGTATTTTATTTTTGTTTGCATTATGCAAAGTGTCATTTCCATCAATATCAAAGTATTTTTTGCTGCCGAAAACAGTGGTGGCCTCAAAATTTCTTAATCATGCACAATTTTTTAAAGAAATGAGGTGAAATATGTCAAATTTTGTTTTTTACCACATGAATCATTTTTTTTTTGTAGCAGATTTATAAAAACAGTGGATCTATTGGAAAATTTAAATTAAATACTTCGAAACGATTTTGTATGTCTTTCTATAATAATTCGTAAAAATAAATATTTTTATACGAAAGCTTCATCAAAATTCTGCAGAAACCATGTATTGTAATAATTTATTATACTAATTTTTTGGAGTTAAAATCATTTATAGAAATTAAAGTAGAAATTTTTATTTAATCTAAACAGTTCTATAATATTTAATACAAGCGATATATTATTATTATATATGTTCCGAATTCATTTTCATGTCCTAAAGATAAGAGAATAGTTAAATAAAGAAAAAAAAATATTAAAAAAACAATTACACATTTGGAGTGGAATGCCCCATATGTTCGATTTTTTAAGTAGAAAGATAGTATATAGATATAGATAATATATAATATATAATATAATCAAAAACATATACCCACAACATAAGTAGTATAAAAAAAATATATATATATTTATAATAAGTAATTATATTAAATATATAATATATTAATAATTATGCTGTAATAGATGCCATATATATTGTATATATATTGTACATTCCATGTCAACCGGGCCAGCTTGATATCTCAAAAACGGGTATTTTTTTTTCTACGAAATTTTCTACAGATCATCTGTAACATGTGAACTTTTACCCTGAATTTTTTCAGAATTACGTTTTTTTTATTTCTAAATGGCGGACGAAAGTATCTCAAAAAACGTATTTTTGTTGTATTTTGTGTTAATTTAACGTAGTTTGGATAAAAATAAATAATGATAAACCCGAGATTAATATTTCATGTCTTATTTATTGCATTTCTAACAATAATTATTAAAGAAAAAAAATAAAATTTAAAATGGCGGACGAGAATGACTCAAAATCGGGTTTTTCTACATTTTGTACTAATTGAACGTTGTTTGGAGTAGAATAAATAATGATAAGCCCGAAATTTATATTAATTTGTTATTTATTGCATTTCTTACAATAATTGAGCCCCTTGTCCAATAATCAGTCCGACCAGTCCAATAATTTAAACCGAATACATCAACAATTTCATATGAATTGTTCCTTAAAGGTTCTGAATTCATTGAGAATTATTTATACATTCATTAGCGATAGACAATTACTGATGTATTGTAATAATAGAACTTACATATTAAAGTGCAACAACGAATTAAAACTTATTCAAATTCATCGGCATCTATTACAGCATAATTATTAATATATTATATATTTAATACATTTTATACTACTTATGTTGTGGGTAGTGTTATATTTTTGATGATATTATATAATATATATTTCTGCCAGCATTATACCGGATCTGTGCATAGATATCTATATCTTCAGTAGGATACTCGATGAGTGCACAAAATTTTATATATGTATACCTGGTTAAATGAAAAAAATTAATAAATAAAAAATAAAAGAAATTTTAATAATGATCGAAGCACAGATAGTGTGTATATAACATTGTCTAATGTTGATTATGTCTTTGACATGGTAAATACTTTTGCTGAAAACGATGGTGCTCTCATAATTATTTATTATGTCACAATTTTGTGAAAATTTAAACTAAATATGTCAACATTTTTGTTTTTGACCATATTCCACCATATAAATAAAGCAAAAATACACACTTAACTTCACTTTCCTATCATGATGTCATAGGAAAAGTCTGCACGAATAAGTATTTCCAAAATGATACCTTATAAATTTAAGGCAATTATTTGTTTGCTACAAAAAAAAATGATTCATGTGGTAAAAAACAAAATTTGACATATTTCACCTCATTTCTTTAAAAATTTGCGCATGATAAAGAAATTTTGAGGCCACCACTGTTTTCGGCAGCAAAAAATACTTCGGAAATGACACTTTGCATAAGGCAAACAAAAATAAAATACATATTTATTGCACGGTTAAGTCATGCATGACATAATCGTTTGAGACTGCCGACTGCCGCATGAAAATCGTCCGAGCCAGGTCTGAAAATCGTCCGACTCTTGGAGGAATTTCGTGCGGCAGAGTGGGGAGAATGTTTATACTCTGCACGTTCGATTTGGCCACGGAGTATGCACGATCTTTATGCGCGCCTACCTAGATTTTTCGTCCGGTGGTCTAGTACCTTTATTGCGCGTAGAGGGCCGGACGAAAATCTTGCCTCTAGTCTCTCCGTGTGCCTAACATCATTTATATATGGTACTTTCATTTATAAAGGGGGAAAATATATTTATATACAAAAATAAACATAACCTACAAGTTTTATTTTTGACAACAGCACACACAGATGAAGGAATTTTGTCCATGTGTGTGTGCCAATGCGTGTAGCGTAAAACAAAAAATTTATGAATGAAAAGTTGATCCTATCTCCACCTTCAGGTCAAAAAGTGAACTCGTTCGAAACTGGCAAGTGGCATCAACCAAAAAACACTAGATGGGAATGCGCATTTCGATTTCGGCCAGGGCAATTTTACCCGTTCTCGAAAATTTATTTATTTTGGGCAGATTGCCTCAGTGAAACTATCGTCAGACAAATCACTGTCGACCTGTTGCCGTTGCTTCAGTTCGATCGCGCAAATTGTAGACAAGTGAACATCTGACTGTTCGTTGCCGCGAAGGAAATTTTAAATTGTGAATTCTCGGGCAGTCCTAACCAATGGTTACGAATGGCGTTCATACAATGTATCTACACAGAATACATTAATTATTCTCACATAATAAAGGAAAAATAATTAATACTGAATGCCACAGAGAAATTAAAATATTATTCAATGATGAAACTAACCTGAGCGTTTACATTATGGAATAAATAAGACAAAGTAAAAAAACCGAAATGTACAATTTTAAAAATATGCATGTATTGGTATGAAACATATATACAAATCCGTATAATTATCTTGTACCCTAAATTCTTAAGATATTTCCTCCAGGTTACAAGTATGATAATCCACAATATTTAAAAATCGAATGCAAATTAATATTATTGCATATCATTTCTGTACCCTTTGGAAATTTTTATACGTGAAGGAACTGAATAATCTGTCTTTGAAAATCTTGCAAACAGTGCAAGCTAATAAGTAATTTCTTACAAGTTTATTACGAAATTTTCGGTTTGTCGTATTGCGTCGATACATTAAAGCATAACAAAACGACATACAATGAGAATACTTTAATTTAAAATAATTATGCATTGATATTCTTCTTAAAATCAGCTAATTAGTAATTGAACATTAAAAGCAGAATCAAGAGCAATAATATCCAACAATTAATCGAAAATGACGTAAAATACAACATACAAGCACGTTTCTATTCTTTTCGGCCAAGAACTTTCAGTTCATCAGATTGTAATTTAGAATTTTAGTTTCATTGTCGCAGTTTTATTTTCGCTGAAATACTAATTTTATCGAAAATCACTCAGGCTCATTGTCGGCATTTCTGCTGATAAAATAATAAATTTTTACGTCCATTTTAAATTAATATTCTCCTAAATTCTTGAAGAAAACTAACTTATATTCTTAATGAATTTCTGAGTCTATTAATGGCTTCAAAACAGGTCAAAACTTATTTGTAGAAATAAATACGCCAATTTCCTAACGCACTTTCAATTGCTCGAAAAACAACTCAAATTTTATTTATCGATTTCATCGAATGAAATTAATATTCTCCCAAATTCAGAAACAGGCGAACTTAAACAATTTTTGAATTTCTGGGACTATTAATTGCTCGAAAAATTACTGAAATTTTCTAAATGTTTGGGTCGCAATAAATATGCAAATTTTCTGCTGTACGTACTTTCAATTAATCAGCTTGTAATGTAGAGAATTAAATTATTTTCCCCAGGTTTATTTTAGTTCTTGAAATATCAATTTTACAGAAAATCACACAAGCTTGTTCTTTTGCTTATCAGCCAATGAATAAAATTTGAGTTGTTTTTCGAGCAATTGAAAGTGCGTTAGGAAATTGGCGTATTTATTTCTACAAATAAGTTTTGACCTGTTTTGAAGCCATTAATAGACTCAGAAATTCATTAAGAATATAAGTTAGTTTTCTTCAAGAATTTAGGAGAATATTAATTTAAAATGGACGTAAAAATTTATTATTTTATCAGCAGAAATGCCGACAATGAGCCTGAGTGATTTTCGATAAAATTAGTATTTCAGCGAAAATAAAACTGCGACAATGAAACTAAAATTCTAAATTACAATCTGATGAACTGAAAGTTCTTGGCCGAAAAGAATAGAAACGTGCTTGTATGTTGTATTTTACGTCATTTTCGATTAATTGTTGGATATTATTGCTCTTGATTCTGCTTTTAATGTTCAATTACTAATTAGCTGATTTTAAGAAGAATATCAATGCATAATTATTTTAAATTAAAGTATTCTCATTGTATGTCGTTTTGTTATGCTTTAATGTATCGACGCAATACGACAAACCGAAAATTTCGTAATAAACTTGTAAGAAATTACTTATTAGCTTGCACTGTTTGCAAGATTTTCAAAGACAGATTATTCAGTTCCTTCACGTATAAAAATTTCCAAAGGGTACAGAAATGATATGCAATAATATTAATTTGCATTCGATTTTTAAATATTGTGGATTATCATACTTGTAACCTGGAGGAAATATCTTAAGAATTTAGGGTACAAGATAATTATACGGATTTGTACATATGTTTCATACCAATACATGCATATTTTTAAAATTGTACATTTCGGTTTTTTTACTTTGTCTTATTTATTCCATAATGTAAACGCTGAGGTTAGTTTCATCATTGAATAATATTTTAATTTCTCTGTGGCATTCAGTGTTAATTATTTTTCCTTTATTATGTGAGAATAATTAATGTATTCTGTGTAGATACATTGTATGAACGCCATTCGTAACCATTGGTTAGGACTTCCCGAGAATTCACAATTTAAAATTTCCTTCGCGGGAACGAACAGTCAGATGTTCACTTGTCTACAATTTGCGCGATCGAACTGAAGCAACGGCAACAGGTCGACAGTGATTTGTCTGACGATAGTTTCACTGAGGCAATCTCCCCATAATAAATAAATTTTCAAAGTCCGTTTAAACACAAAATCTAGTTTCAAAAATAATTATTTCTAGTACCATTCGATTCAGAAAAATATAACCTACCTCGTGATATAGCTCTTATGCGGGCTTTTAGATACACCCTGTATACACGCTTCCGTAATTATATTGTCAATAGATAGCGGGAGATATAACTTTAATTTAGAGAGCTCTTGAATAAATTCGACTCTTTCGTTATTGTACAGCTTGCATTGCCAAAGTACGTAATTGATGTTTTGATTAGCTTCTTCGCATTTACGTAAAGGTGAATTCACAATATTGATGCGGAATAGCGATTCAGCTAAATTATAGTGATTGGCTCTACAACGGTTGACTGTGACTGTACATTCGCGCCCAAGCTTTTTGTTGTAGAACCATGGTTTAGTTTTGTCAGTGTGGAACATTTTAAAATACTTGATTCCTTTAGTAAGTCCTTCGTTTTTTATTAGTTTGTTTGTCTCTGTATATGCGTTTTTATTCAAGATTTCATAGTAGTCTGTGTGCGGAATTTGGATTACATTGCAAATACTATTGCTTGTGGCCAATTTTGCTAGGGAGTCGACCTGTTCATTTCCTGTGATACCAATGTGAGACGGTATCCAGGACAATTTTATCGTATGTTTCGGATATGTGTTTATAAAATCATATATTTTATCTTAATATCGAATATTATATAATTAGTTGTTACGTCAGTTTTAGTGTTTTGTAGGGTTTGAAGAGCACTGAGGGAATCACAGAAAATGTACACGTCGCTATTGTTTTCCTGTAAGGCTACGTTCATGGCGTTATTTATAGCCATGCTTTCAGCTGTATAGACTGATGCTTTTGGGTTGATGCTTTTCTTTAAATTTTTTGCGAATTGTTAGTAAACAAGCAGAACCAACAAATGGTTTGTCTGTAGCTTTGCTGCCGTCAGTAAATTTTGCTGTTGCTTTACTTTTAGCTAGCATTTGATTGAGGACACAGTTTGAATTTCGGCTATTTTTTAGATATGTACCTAATTCTATATCTATTGGTATAGATGTAATTATAGTGCTGTATTCATGCTTATATATTGTACAATTATTTTGTGTAAAAAGAGCACATTCTGTGAGATCTTTAATATATAGAACGCTTTCAAATAGTATGCGTTTTTTTTCGCTTCGTTGGAAGAATGGCATACGTGAAATATGGGTACATCATTGAATTTCTGTTGACAAACACATTTAATGCGTAGCGATTTGCTAAAAGTTTTGCTCGTTCAATTAGAAGGGTTAGCTTTGATTCCGCAAGAATAATATTAGTAGGGGTGGATCTTCTATAGCCTAAGGCTAATCTGATTGCTTGATATTGTATGCTTTCTAATTTGTATATACTAGTCTTTCGGGTAGGGAAATAGACAAAACTGCCATATTCTATTATTGAACGAACATAGCTTTTATATAGAGTCAAAAGTGTTTGGGGATCTGATCCCCACCACGTTCCTCGTAAAAATTTGAAAATATTCATGGCTCTGTTACATCTTGAATTTACATTATTTATGTGTTGATTAAAGGTAAGTTGGTAATCGAAAATTATTCCCAGAAATCGTGCTGTTTCACTTGATTTAATTTCAGTATTACGGATTTTGATTTCTGTGTTGCCCGGTCAGATTTTATTATTATTAAAATGAATTAATACCATTTTATCTATTGCTAAATCTAATCCTAAATAGTCTAAGTTTCTGATGATTGTGTCTAAGGCTTTTTCTATTGTTTTTTTACATTCTTTTATGGGTGCTATTTTGGAATAAATGCACATGGGCAAATCCACGGAACCGTGTGATTTAAACATAAACTGTTCCGGATCGCCACGCGACGAAGCTCCTAATAACCGTTTAGGTTGAGTGGGATAATTTTATAATAAAATTCCTGTAGAATTAGGAGGAAAATATAAAATAACTTCTTTGCAATTAGTTTGTTTTGGGGCGTGGTTGTTGTTTTCCGAAGTCCTGCCTCTAGTAAACAAATAATCCGAACCCGAATAAGCAGGCCTGTGGAAGGCACCTTCAGTCAGTTGATCGTGGGGTTCCGAGACGTTCGGACCAGTTTTACCTTTATAGTTCGGGTATATCAAAGAGCCACTACCTTGAGGTGCGTTGGTCGTTTCGTCCCGGGTCGCTTCGCGGTCTCATCGGTGGGTGAGTAATGATTCAATATATCTGGTATATTGTATATTATATTATATTATTTATTTATATATTATATATTATATAGAAGTGACATTTATTGGCGAGATATGTCTGGGGCAGGGTCCGCTCATAAGCCCCACTGAAGAGTCCGTGAGCGGACCCGGGACGAAACATCAGCCAATTTTTTATTTATATTTTTGTAATATTTGCATGTGACTTAGCATGACATAGTAGGAAAATACGTTATTGTTTATCGAAATATATATTCGACCCCTATAACCGCGCGACAACCCCCTTCCCTGTAAGTAACAATAAACATTTTAACATTTTCAAATTGCAAGCACAACTTTAATTTGTGGGTATATATGTTACAAACATAGTCAGGAACAAACATTTTGTTGCGTGAATCGTTTTTCATTGCTGCTGAAAGAATTATAATTAAAACAGCACATCAAAATTTTACCTGTCAAAATTTCCTTTTTGAAACTGAAAAAACAAATGAAAAACTACTAAAGCATCTAAAACATGATATTCTCATTGAATTTTCTAAAGATGGGAAGTTTTCAAATATATTCTTAGTTTTTTAAAAGTATTATTGCTGTAATGAATATCTATTTTTGTACTTATTGTATATTTATTTTACATGCATATTTTACATTACATTTTAACCAAAAAATGATGATGTTAATAGTACAAAATCTTTGTCTTTAAACTCATTTTTTAAACTTTGTAATTTTTTTAGTTTCCTTCTTTTTTTTACATTCAGGCGTGCTTTGTACTTTACGGACACTTTTCCTCTTAGTGGCAGTACTTGCAGTAATGGCCTTATTCTCCTCAAAAGACCACTTATTGGGATCCCGAGTAAAAACAATTCGTCTCGGAAAGATCTTTGGAAGATCTCGCAGGCTTGATCTCACTAACGGCTTGCCACTGGGACGGAGCGAGAAGGTTGCGGGATAAAGTAACCCACATCCTACAGAATGTCGTAGATCGTTGCGAGACGCTGTAGAGATTTCGACAAGATGTAAGAAAGATGTTTGGGAGATGTTTGTAGTGGCTTCCAAGATGCTTGATAGACGAACATAAGACATTGAAAAGGTGAAAAAATTGGCAAGTTTGTGAGATGATTGATAGATGATTGTGAGACGATTTCGAGAAATTTCCAAGATGCTTGAAAGACGTAAAGAAGACATTCAAAAGATGAAAATAATTTAAGATGCTTGAAAGACGAACAGAAGACACTGAAAAGGTGAAAATATTGGTAAGTTTGTGAGATGACTGATAGATTACGAAACGATTTCGAGAAATTTCCAAGATGCTTGAAAGACGTAATGTAGACACTCAAAAGATGAAAATAATTCAAGATGCTTGAAAGACGAACAGAAGACATTGAAAAGGTTAAAATTTGGCAAGTTTGTGAGATGACTGATAGATGATTGCGAAACGATTTCGAGAAATTTCCAAGATGCTTGAAATACGAAAAGAAGATATTCAAAAGATAAAAAGAATTGGCAAGTTTGTGAGATCACTGATAGGTGATTGTGAGATTATTTCGAGATGTATATGTATACTGGATTTTTGAGAGATGTACGAAAGAAAAACATGGAATTTGATTGACGTCGGAAGCAGTCTTTCAGATGCTCTTTACATTTAAAAATTAAATAACTGTTTGTCATACTTGGGCAAAAGGAACACCTTTCCTCCCGGAAAATGGTCGTTTGCCTCCCGATCTTGTTATTAAGGCCATCATCGGGCGCAAAAAATTTAGCCAGCAAAAATCTATTTCAAATACTGTGCATGAAGTTCACGTGTTCTACATATAAAAATGTTTGAAAAATAACATATGATACGATTTCTAATCTATCATTATTTTTATAATCTACTATTTTCACCCGGTGATGTCATAGGTCCCCCATAGCTCCCCCCTGGAAATCTTCGTGCCCCTCCGTAGATGTAGTACAAATATATTCGCAAATAATTGTACGATACTCACCTTTTTGCAGGATTAGTTGAGGTCTCGAACCAATAAGTAAAATAAATATTAAAAACAGGGACTTCCTCACGGAGGAAGCCATTTTCTGTTTCTCATTTTTCCAAATAAATTTACATGTATCAACAACGTACATACGCAGATTTGTATGCATCATTATTACTAAATTATTATTATTACTCTTACTATTAAATCATTATTATTACGAATCAGTGATGTCACCCGGCGCAAAAACACATTACAGAAGAATTTATTTTAACAATTATAACACAACATAGGAACACGTTACAAATATGACTGCAGCAATCGTATTAATATTAATAATTAACGCATAATCTTTCTAAATATTCAAGTACAAACGCACGGGGGACCCGAAACATAATTTTTTTTCATAATATGCGTAAAATTCAACTGTACGCACCTTTTTCGATGCGTAAAGTCGTAATTTTACTTGCGCACAAATTTTACACATACTATAATTAAAAATAAATAAAGAAATAATGTTCGATACACGAGCGTAAGAATTCGACTTTACTCACCGTTCCTATCTAATCGCATGTTAAAATACGGTTCGTAAAGTCGAACCTTACGCTCTAGTATCGAAAAATACTACGTGTTGAAACATATCCAAAAATATAAAAGAATAAGAAATATATTAGAAAGGAGTAAACTACTGTACATATTTATGTATCAGTCAAATTTGAGAGAATTCACAGGTTTAACTGCGTATTTACTCTCATCATTTACAACGACTTAATAACATAAACCGTCTATATCACGTATGTTAATTGCCACACTCGGCACACCGATATCTGTCAATTTCCAAATGTAAAATAAGTCTATATCGAGGGCACGAAATGAATTTGCGGCATCCATTTGCTTAATGAGTGCAAATATTGACATATTTACATGGCACTGTGTACAAAAATGAGCGCAGTTACATTGTGATACTAAAATATAAGTTTCAATTATGCCTATTCTAGTTTCGTCATTTATTTTATATTGCACACAATTTGATTTTGTTTTTGTTAAACGTTTATATGATTGTGAAGTAAATAATGAGCCATTCATTAAAAGTTTGTGGAAAATTATAAATTTTTGTCCTATTATGCCAGCGTTGTTTAGAGAATCCGTTATCGGATCTGCAAGTGTATCCATTATTTTCCATTTTCCGACATATATATGTTTTCCGCACAACGTATGATTTTTTTACGTTGCCATCCTTTATTATTAACTATTTTACAAAAATGGTGTACGGCAGAACTTGGATGAAGGACTTCTGCTTGTAAAGTTCCAATATTAATAAATAAAGATGCAGTTGTGCATATCTGTGTTTCTGCGTATCGCGTTCCATGAACCAGGTTTTTTAATTTCCCATTTAAATTTTCAAATTGAGCACAGGATACGACCCAGAGTGGACCAAAATAATTAACGTCATTAGGAAGATGAAGTAACTGATGAAGATTGCATGTCATTTTGTCTGAACCATACAAGTCTGAATATTCCGATACAAATTTGTTAATAAGTCGAGATGCTAGGTTAATTGAATCAGATGAAATTGATTGTTGATTTAATAAATAAATACCAAATACAAAAAGGATGTAATGCCTAAGGTAGTTTTCTGGCATGATGTCATGTAATATGGGAAGTGAGTAATAGAATAACCAAATTTGCAGTTCCGAAGCTTTCCAATATGCATAATCGGAAATTCCTCTAGGTAGTCGTGGGACAATGGCGGGCGGTATTAAGGCTACAATGCGTTTATCAATCACATTTATAAAGTTTGACAAGGAAAATGGTTCATTGTGGTATTTAGAGTTTAACAACAGATCAAACAATTTTTTTGTGACTCCTAAGTAAACGCAGTGCATCACATCTACGACAGTTGTATTTATGTAGTCGTATACAAATTTTGATAAGCTTGTTGAACCTTTTATGCCGAATACCGGTTTCTTTGATCGGGATGCTCTTTTGACATGTCTTTCACTCTCATGTGTTGTTCTTAAGTTTAAACGATTCGCAAGGATATAAATGAACTCTATTCACGTTATGGCCGCGTAATTTACATTTGGGACATCCATAAGGGGAGTTAAATTGTTTATGGTTTAAAAATATTCCCCTCGCAATCAAATCACACGTGCCACAAATGACGATTCCCTTTACTGTAACAGGTTCCGAGAAACCAGGAACTACCATTTTAACGCCTTGATATAAATGTTTAAAAGTATTTATAAGGTGTTCCATAAAAATGTTAGCACTCGGTTTCTTGGGACCAAACCACAGACCAGCTAGGAGCACATTTTCCTTTAAGAATCTTTTTTCATAAGGCAACTCGTTAATCACAAAATACATCGGCCATACGCTATATTTAGAGGAATTAAATATAGGAACGCCGTCGGAATTCCACATAAAAGAAATATTGTTTGGATCGTGCAATATTTTCCCAGGTTTGCTTAAATTTTGGTATATACTGCCATCATAAATGTCTTCAAGATTCTCGGCTACTTTTTTTACACGTGTAAAACGATATCGTAAGCTTTCATAAAATCCACTCCTTTTAAATAGGGCTTCTAATTTCCACAAAATAGGTATTTCTATAAAAAATGATGCATTGTTCTCTTTTTTACAATGGGGACATATACTTTTTAGTGAATTCAGTCTCTTGAAACAAGTCGCACAAAGGAAATGCCGAATTATCGGCGCTCGTATTTTTTTTAAATATTTGCGGAAACAATACAGTGACCGTGTAAATTTAGCGATCTATCCGTGAGGAAATATTGTTGTTAATAATAATAAAATATCCGACAAGCATGATCCAGTCAGCCGATAACGAAGAGACAAAGTCATAACTGCCAACAAGGTTTCAGCTACTGTTAATGATGCACCTTCATAACAAGGTACGTTACTTTCATATTCATCGTTACTTTCTGTCTCGTTTTCATTTTCTGAAGACTCAGTATCAGAATCAGAGTTCCCGGCATTGTCATCTTCTTCAAGTTCTTCACCATATTCATTTTCTTCTATTTCGGTTTCTTCAAACTCTTCATTAGATTCATTTCTTTCCATTTGAACCTCTTCTTCGCATTCTTCATTAGAATCATTTACCAATTCTTCATCAATTGTAATATCTTCATTATCCACGTAACATTCGTCATCCAGACTTCCTTGACTTTCATCTAAATTTATTAACAGAAGTAAATACTACGTAAAACTTATATAAAATAAAAAATGTGCAAAAAGATATCTTAGTTATGAAATTTGTATGCGGTCTAATTTTTATTATTTAAGTTTATTATGTATAAAAGCTGACAACAAAAAGTCGACTGTGAAAGTGGACTATGAATGTCCCGGTAAAAGTCGACTTTAAGTCAACTATAAGTCGAGTGTTGACTATAAAGTTGACTTAAAGTCGACTTAAAGTCGACTTTTTATTGTCTGGGAGACATATGGATTTCCATTTTTAAATATTGAGATTTTATAAATTGTATTTCTGTTATAAACAAATATTATAAATAAAGGTAAAAATAAATGTAAAAATAAATGTAATTTAAGGATTATTAGATATTTTTAGATATTTCTGTTATAAACAAATATTATAAATAAATGTAAAAATAAATGTAATTTAAGGATTTTTAGATATAAAATAGAAATTATAAAACCCCCAGCAAAGTACAAATATGTAAAAAAGTGTACTAAGTCGATTTTGGGTCAGATATTCACAGACCCATTTTGAATACATTTTTGCATTAAAAATAGTAAATTAAAGACTTCTCAGGTATTCAAAAGCCAAAGGATAGTTATTCTCAATTTAAATATTTTAATAAAATATGAATTATGCAATATTTCGTTTCATTAAATTATTTTCCAAATCATATTTTATAAGAATTTTGACGATGTTGAATTTAATATTTTATATTGTACGACATTGTACGACACAGAGAATAATGTTTTGGCTATTTTAGCAAATTGATTTGTTAACCTGATGAAATATTAGCTACATTAGCGAATAAAAATGAAAACTCAGCAATGGCATTGCGCTAAACTAGACAAATATTCGCTGTTCGTATATTACAACAATTATTTTGATGGTAAACCGAAATATTCGCTATAATGACGAAGTATTTCTATCCGTGAAGAGAAGAATTTTCTAAGGATGTTAAATGGCAGGAAGAAACTCTTAATGCGAACTAAATGAACATTGTCCAGTCGCAGCACAAACGGGCTGTTGCTCTGATCATGATGAAAAGATACAAGGTGAACCATTACGCAGGTGGATTTATTTAAACCAATCACGATTTACCTCTATTGTATCAGCGAATTTCAAATGAGAGGATCTGGTTGTTCAAAAAAGAAACACGTTTGTTCGAAATAAAAACCATATATTAATTTTTTATTTACAAAATCACGTATTATGGGAAGGCACCGGGCACAAAAATCTGTTATATGAAGCAATCGTTCAAAAAATGCCAAAAAATTATTTCTTTGATAACTTTTTGATGATGAATTCAATGGTAATATAATAAAAATTGTAAACAAATTTTTTGACCCAAAACAAAATTTTTTTATTTGAAAAAAAAATGGAATTTATTAAAATCCATACGTAATTATTTAGGAAATGTGTTTTTATGTTCACCGAATTTTTTTGAAGTTTTAAATTATTTTAGAAAAATGTAGTAGCATTTCTTCGAAATAACAAATTCTTTTTGCGCTAAAATGTATGGGTCAAAAAAATTATTTCTTTAGTAATTTTGGACGTGGAATTCAGTGGTGCTAGAATAAAAAATGGAACAAATTTTTTTGACCCATAAATCATAAAAATATTGTAGCATAAATTCCTACCTTATCGGCCGACTGGTTTAGAACACTCTTGAGGCTGTTCTCCCGACATTTGAAAAAGTTGTAATTTTGCTGGATATTGTGCAGATTCTACTAACCAAGGTTTTTATGTCATTTTCTATTGATTTGAAAACGTAATTTATATTCTCGTAATGACATCATGAACAATCGACTATTATTGAAAGCGCTGAATGCGAGAATACAAACTACGTTTTTCAATCAACATAAAATGGAATAAAAGCAAGGTCAACAGAATCTGTAGAATATCCACAATGGATCTCTGGTTCTTTCTTATGACTACATTTTTTTGTAAAATTTGCAATTAATTAATTGTTTTATTCGCAAGTATTACATTTTTGCACTAGCGACACGTACAACTTTTTCGAATGTCGAGAGAACACCTTTAATGTCGTAGTTATGAGCAACAAATTTTAATGTCGAATTTATAAATTCTCAGATCTTCAATCCTAACCTGAGAATTGAGAATGAAAATCATTTCTAATTTTCTTACACGTTAGGGATCAAAATTAAAAAAATTAAAAAAATCAAAAAAAATATCAAAATCAAAATAAAAAGAAATCACGTTCAAAAGTATCGCGTGTTCCCATTGGTCAAAACGTAAGCGTAAAGGTAAGAAAATACCCCGTGGAAACGACCCCTTACTACGAAATTAATTAGTACATGAAGTAAAACAAAAACAAATTTCAAACACATCGACTAAAAAATTTCTGAGAAAATCCAGAATCCAAAAAGTTTCTCTCTTACATGTATTTCTCGTCCTGTTTTTACTTAATCTTTAAGAAATTTATTTTTTTGACTTCATATCATGCTTGATTTTGTAATAACGAGCAAGGTATTTTATAGTAGAGTTTAGAAACTTTACAATTTTTAATTTTAACAAAAAAATTTAAATTAAAAAAATCCCGAACTCTACTTTAAAACTTCTTTCACATTACCACTACATTAAGCATTATGTGAAGTCAAAAAATCAATTTCAGAAAAATGGATTGATAATTTCTTTATTTGACCTTTTTTTCTGCCACTTCCGAATAGAAATTTCGGAAATTGTTTTTTTTTTTACTTCATATAATGCTTAGCGTCATAATAACGAGCAATAAATTTTGAAATCGAATTTAGAAATTTTCCAATCCTCAGCCCTAATATAAAAATTGAATATAAAATTTCGAATTCGAAAAAGTACATGTTGCTACGAAATTAAGCATCATACCAAGTGAAAAAAAAATTGACTGCAAAATAGTAGAGATAATCCAGAATTAAACAAATTCCTCGCTTACATGTATTTCTCGTCTTGTTTTTAATTAATCTTTGTGAAATTAATTTTTTTAACTTCATATCATGCTTAGTTATGTAATATCGAGCAAGTTAATTTTTAGTAGTGTTTAGAAACTTTTTGATGTTTAATTGTAACCAAAAAACTGAAATTAATGATTAGCTAAGAACAGGACAAGGAATACACGGAACGAGAGGAATTTTTTTTGGTTTCAGATTTTTTTCTAACATCCACTCTTGGCTGCCCACTATTAACATACTAGGTAGCAAATAATCATAATAAGAAATTAACGGCAATCAATAATCGATATAAATTTAATAAAATTAATGAGGTAAGTGAACTAAAATTTATTTTAATATTTATAGAATTCGATACTTTTTAATTTTTGTTTATTTCAGTAAATAAAATATACCTTCTGAATTATGGTCAGAATATTCCTGCCTCAGTAATTTTAACGCACGATACATAGATGCCCTTGAGAAATGCATGAATTCGTGCACGCGTTTCGGCATCACAATGCGCGTAGTATGTGTTACCTATCAAAATAGAAATTATTTATCGGTTATTTTAATAAATGAAATATGTTGTCTATATGTAAATTCACAAAGAGATTGAAAATGAAGTAATGACGCCTCATGAATTTCTGAAATAAATGTTTAGAACTGGAAGTAATGTACTCTATATTTGTTACGTATATTATCTTATGTCGTAAACTCATTTTCGAAATTGAAAATGATTAACGATTCCAATATTCAAAGATAAAAACTAATATTTAAAATTCACTATATATATTCTTCTAAAATTATCTTTTCAAATTTACGAAAACGATGCAGAGAATTATGGGTTTACTGTCAATAATTCAACTGAATGTAGCGCCGCACTTGAATTATTCGAAATCGAATTCAATTACCATGGTTTCCAGTAAACAACTTCCAGTTTAGTACTTTAATATTTAAAAAATATTAAATATGTTTGCCTTAGTTTTGTGGATTCAAATAAAACTACCAGCATTGTACCAACAAGCGACATAAAATATGGAAGTAAAGGAGCGCAAAATTCGATATCGGCAAAATACGGCCAAAAATATTATAGTGCAAAAATGTAGCGCCGCACTTGAATGATCACTACCAACGGTAAGAAACATTTTTAGTTATTTATTATAATTTAAAGCATATCTACATTTAAAAAATAGAAGACATTTATGGCACCGAAGATTATTAATTTAATGCTTATTTTTTACAGACAACGAAATGGAGTTAGAAAAAATAGAAGTTTCGAAAAGCGGCGATATTTTACCCCCTAATGAAAGGATTGCACCAAGAGCATTAAAAAGAAAAACTTGTGCAGCTTTAAAAGACGATGCAAGCAAGAAGAGGAAGATTGAATTGGAAATTGAAGAAAAATTAATTGAGGTATGAACAGTGAAGTAAATGCTCATCAAAATTTTAAAGTTATGAAGTTCTAACATTAATTATTGTGTTTATTTCTGTGTATGCGTGCGTGCGTGTGTGTGTGCGCGCGCGAGTGGGGGAGGGGGGGGGGGTAGGTGATGAAATTTGAAGTAACCAATTAGTCTTTTGTATATAAAGTAACGAGAGATTGAAGTGATAAATGAACGATGTATGTCAGTAGAAGGATAAAGACAGTTCTACGCCACCCGCGGTTTCGGTGGATCGCGAGGGGTACCTCGCGAGATGACTCGCGAATTAAGATTGCGAATTAAGACCGCGAATTAAGGCCGCGAATTAAAACCGCGAATTGATATCGCGATTTGATCGCTCGAATAATTATTGCCATGCTACCTCTCCCCCCTCGAAACACATGGATGGTATACGAGTTGAGACGCGTCTAAAATCCATTAATCATTCCCATCTTTGGGAAAACACGTGTACCCTCACACGTGTACCTTCGACCCTCTGGCGCTCGGGGCCTGGCGGTCTATTTTCGGCATCGGTACCGACCATCTTTGGGAAAACACGTGTACCCTCACACGTGTACCTTCGACCCTCTGGCGCTCGGGGCCTGGCGGTCTATTTTCGGCATCGGTACCGACCATCTTTGGGAAAACACATGTAATTTCTAAGAATATTACATAACATGTTGGGACCTATATCTCGTAATGATGGTATACGAGTTGTAACGCGTCTAAAATCCATTACTCATTCCCATCTTTGGGAAAACACGTGTACCCTCGACATCTGGCGCTCGGGGCCTGGCGGTTGGCTTTCCCACCACTCATTCGAAGCGTGCTTGAATAGCGCCGGGGAGGTCGGCATCGGCGTCGACCACCCTTGGAAAAACACATGTAATTTCTAAGAATATTACATAACATGTTGGGACCTATATCTCGTAAAGACGAGTTGAGACGCGTCTAAAATCCATTAATCATTACGTTAACCATCGACCCCTTTGTTAAATATGACCATTTAACCCTTTGCGGCATACATTTTTCTTTACACGGAAAACAGCTGAAAATTGTTACTCGGGGGTTTTCGGGGTCGCTGATTTCGAATCTGAAGTCAGATTTTGAAAATTCAAAATGGCGGATCCAAGATGGCGGACCGAAATATAAAAAGTTGCTTGATCTAAGCGAAATTTGTTACTCGGGGGTTTTCGGGGTCGCTGATTTCGAATCTGAAGTCAGATTTTGAAAATTCAAAATGGCGGACCGAAATATAAAAAGTGGCTCGATCTCAGCGAAATTTGTTACTTGGGGGTTTTCGGGGTCGCTGATTTCGAATCTGACTTCAGATTTGCAAAATTCAAATTGGCGGATCTAGGATGGCGAACGAACGTAAAAATCGAGTGTTGGATTTTCTTGAAAATTGGTACGTTTTCTCGATCACCGATGACAAATCCAGTGTCAGATTTCAACAATTAAATGTGGATGAAATTAAAACAAATTTTGGTCAGCCATCTTGGATCCGCCATTTTGAATTTTCAAAATCTGACTTCAGATTCGTAATCAGCGATCCCGAAAACCCCGGAGTAACAAATTTCGTATAGATCGAGCAACTTTTCATATTTCGGTCCGCCATCTTGGATCCGCCATTTTAATTTTTACAAATCTGACGTCAGATTCGAAATCAGCGACCCAAAAAACATAAAATGCTATAGTTTCATGCAAATATATATAATTGTTCAATCAAAAATGAATTTTTTCTGAAATTATTGATATTTTTCCGTGGTTATTTATTTATAATAATTAAAAATTAACGATAATTGATAATATGTAACTTTTTTTATGATTATATACATCTTATTAACATAATTAACTCAAAAACCCGATTGCTTAGATGAAAACAGCCGAATAATTAATTAAAAACTGAGAGAAAATAGGTGGGATGCTGAGCATCCCACTATGCCGCAAAGGGTTAAATATCCCATTTTTTTTTTTGTACAATATCATGCAGGAAGGAAGATGAAGAAAATACAGAAGATGTTTTTAATAAATGTTATTTATTCTTTTATTTCTCATATTCATACATAACAATATACAATAGCAATCACATGAAATTCATATTTTCATTATCATCAACTAATGCATCGCTTTTAACTTGACAATTGATGCAGTCTTTAATCATAGGTGGTGGACCATCTATCGTATCATAGCTTGATTCGAAATGTTTATAACATCGGCGACATTCACGTATATCAGGATGCATTTGCATAGCAGGTGGCAAGCAAGCCCATGCTTCTTCAATTTGCCGATCAGCAAACATGCAAATGAAATCAATCGGCAGACATTCGATATCTTTTGTTTCCATCAATGCGAGTCGTTTTACTTCGTAATAAATCCTTAATGAACGTTGTGGAGATGCAGGTTGTTCACATAGATTTTCCAATACCCAATTCTTAAGTATTTTTACATTTTCTTTAGCGCATGTTCCATTAATCGTATGATTTTCACACTTCTCCGACAATTGATATTGCTGCTACTGCTTCAGTTTTGCTAGAGATGGGCAGTCCAAAATGTCGAGATTGACAACATTTTCTGCGTTTAATATTTCCTCCAACCAACATTTTTTATCGACTCCTTTTACATAAATTTTGCTAGCACATTTAACGATATCCTCCAAAGTTTCGTTTATAGCGTCAAATGGTACATCGCCAGATTGCCATGGTAAACCGTGATAATTATTCATCAACCAAATATTGACTCTTTTATAGTGTATAGATAACCACACCCATTGATATGGTGGTTTAAACACATAAGTCACAATTTCACTGTCGATAATATTTATTATAGACATTTCCTTCGGTATGAACCGATTACCAGGCCCGCGGAATCCCTGCACGTCTACAATGTATTCCATTTCGTATGAAACTGATTCACTAGTGAATAACCGCGTTTCATTCATTAATTGACGCATGCGCAATAATGGTTACCCCTCCTCTCAAACCAATTTCTTTACATTTCCACTTATGGGATTATATTCTACAATGCGATCATGTAAAATTAAACAATAAGCAGAAGTGTTTGCAGGAAAATTTTCCTTTGATTCAAATTCGAGTCGAACATCGACAGGTGCATGTTTTAAAGCTTCATTCTGCTTAGAGCAATCAATAATTATTAATGGAGCTTTCTCTAAAAATATTGATTTATTCAATATAGGTTTACCAGTAACATTTTTATTATAGTAACTGGTTTGAAAATTGATATACATATCATATAATAAAGAAAATTGATTATTTGCAATATCAAGGTTTAAATTACCATACGGATAATATTTTGAATTCAAAAATACTTTAACATTACTAATGTTGCAGTGATCAAACAGACTTGCATTTCTCGCCTTGTCATTTTTTCTAGCCGTTTGGAATCCAATAATAACATATCGTGGCTTTTCTAATTGTGTCGCTGTTTTCACAGACTACACGTGGGATGATGCTACGGGCAATAGAGGATATTCATAAAGTTCCCATGTACGGAAACTTAAAGAAAGATATGCAAGGATCTTTTTCAATGAAACGCAGCAGATGTATCTTTTCCCTATCAGCCAACGTGACATATGGAACTAACCATTCTATTTTATTCATCTCAATTTTATAATTTTCGTCCACGTTTTGTATAACTGCATTATCATCATGTTTAGATCTTGTTAAAACAAGTTCATGCTTTTCATTTACAATTATCTTACGATAATCTTCAGCAAATCCGAGAATCATACTCAGAGGCATGATCACGTCAAAATAACCATTATCATTTGTTATCTTTAGATTTGAACTAGATATCCAACCGGCATTGATTAAAACGGGTTCATGATTTGGTGTGTAAGAAGGATACCCCTTCATCAAGCTGGTAATACCAACATTTCTATTTCGATCAATTTCAACTTCATTCAACTCATACCGCGCCTCATCAAATAAATGACAGATTGCGTTAGATGTTAGATTAGTATTATTTACTTTAGTTCCATCGGTTTTGGTCAACCTTCCACTAACATGTATCAAACTTTTACGTGGTAAAATACATAAATCTTGATGTTGCACAACAATACGAATTTCATCATTTTTGCCAAATGAGCTTGTATTATAAGATTGATGTGCATGCAGCTCGTAATGAGCGACAGATTCGTCGAAAACGACTGGGTTTTGAATGCTGAGTATTGGATCCTCCATTATTGTTATTGTGATAACGTGCGATAAGCAAGCAAATACAACAACGGCAATGACAGTTTTTATTATTCACTGTCTGATATTGTGGTGATGATGCAACTTGAGTCCCAAGCTTTTCAGAAATAGAACGTTTCGACGTGTTAACGTCTTGCGAATTTGATGACGACTGATATGTTTTACCCATTGTGGTTTATTATTATAGTAACTATTAAGGGCTTGACCATTGTACATAATACCCATTGTTACGTAGATTTAAGATGTAGTCGTATTGTAATTGTTTCACCACGAAAATTCACCAATTCACCATTCTGATCAACAATACGCAATTGAATATGATCTATTAATCTGACGACAACAGGTAAGTAAATGACATGATTCGGCACTTCCACAATCTTATATCCGGGAGCCACGGTAGGGAAAAATTCATGAATCGTATGCGCTCTACTGTTATTAATGTAAGCGCCTGCAGTTATATTGCACTCTACGCGAAGTGCATTAACTTTAATTATGGTTACTGGCAAATCTGAAATGTGCAACTTGTTTGCTTCCAAAATTCGTCTATTGAAACCCAATGTTCGCCCAATCGAATCGATTGGTGTAAAATCAATGTCTTGATTAGACCTGATTTCACTGCGTGAGGTATTATTATTGGGTTATATATCTAGTGTAATATCACTATACTCTGATATCTTGCTTCTAATATATTCTGCTATATCCTCAATTTCATAGCTCCCGATCGGCACAGTAATTTGATGGTTACCAATGTGAAATTTATTATGAACGTCAACATTTGGGATTGAATTAAACGTTAAAAGTTCAATTAAGCCCAATGCATAATTCTTCTGCGGTGAAAGTTCAATAGGTGGAAAGTATTGCGCTGCCAATACTGAAGACTGTCCCGAGAGCGTCAACGTAAAAGTATCATTCATACTGATTGTTCAAATTACACTGATTATCATAACATTTTATGCAATATATTTATACAACTGATACTTGTTTGGACAAAACAGCTGATTGCATAAAAATTTGAGACATAAATGCCCACAATCAAAAGTGGTATAGTCTTGAAATTTTTCACGGTTATACATAATGCTACCTACACCGAGATATTTTCCCAACTCAGCAGGTGGGGTGAGGTTTCCAAAGCTGTCAAAATAAACGACTTTAGAGCCACGTTTCCGATATGCTACCCAATGTGTCCCTGGACCGCTTGCATCGTCTAAATGTATGACTGCACATTCATTAACTTTGGGATTCTTTGGTAAATTATTACGCATAAAGACACCTCTAAAATTCGGAAATCCAGCTTCTTTTGAATATTTTAATATATCTGCATCGGTGAGTGCTCGATGCGGTAGCTTTACAAGTTTTTTCGATTTTTTCTACATTTAACACCTAATCCCGTTTTATATGGTTTTAATTTTAAACCTAGACCATTTTTATAAGGTTTAAGATATAACCCTTTACCTATAGCTATTGACTCCATAGCACGATTATGCCGTTCACTTTCAAGTAACTGCTTTTGAGCAGCTTTTGCATCATTAACAGCCTTGGTTATACCTGCTGTGCCGCCGGCTCATGCACCTGCAGCACTTAATCCAGCAAATATGGGTGCTAGGAATGGTAAGAATCCTCCGACCTTTGCAGGTATCGATAGCTGTCGAGACTTTTGTATGAATTGCTTACCACCTGCTTCTTTTACGGCTTTACGTGCCCCTTTCAAAGCGCTCGATATAACACTTTGAACATTATTACTTGGTGACATTGACATTTTAGCAGCCGTAATAATGTTGCTCAATAATGCTGTTTTCTTTTTTGATGCTTTTTTCTTCCTTTTAAGTCCCATGCCTAATTTACTTTTTAGTTTCATTGTGTTTGCAACACCCCAAGCTACCGCCTTTTCTGCAATGCTTGCGTCTTTTGCTAAAACTCGCTTCCAAGCCTGCTCCGCTAATATGCGATCGGCCTCGCTTCTACCGGTGGGATTTTCACGAGTTTTGGAATAAGCAATGTCGTGTTCCTTGCAAGCCTTATCTAACGGATTTATCCCCGGATCTCCCCTTGCTAACCGCTGCTTTAATTTTGTACCAGGTCCACAGTACTGATAACCGGGTATATGAAGTTCTACCGGTAATTTATTAATTAAAGAATTGACCAATCCTGTCCCACTCTTTATCCGGTTTTGTTTCTTGTTTTTACTTACATATGTAATCATTTTATGATGTGCATCATTCAAATATCAAACAGTTAATGACTGACATTACATATAAAGGCGCTACTTATACTTTTATGTTTAGTTATTATCAAAATGCGATTTCATACACAACCAACAAAAATCCCAATCATCAATTTTCATGATTTAACATCAACTGTACAAAATAATGCAACTAATGATAAACGACATGGGGAGTTGCTGCCAAATAGTATACGTGCACTTTTCTGTGGCCCGTCTAATTGCGGAAAAACAAATACATTACTCAGTCTAATCATCGATCAGAATGGATTAAAGTTTGAAAATATATATGTATATTCGAAATCGTTAAATCAGCCGAAATATCAATTTTTACAAAACTTACTCGACTCTGTGGAGGGTATAGGATACTTTCCTTTTCACGATAATGAACAGGTAGTCCCACCCGCCGAGGCTAGGCCGAACTCTATTATTATATTTGATGATGTTGCATGCGAGAAGCAAGATAACATTAGATCTTTCTTTTGTATGGGTAGACATAATTGTGTCGATTGCTTTTATCTCAGTCAAACCTATGCTCGTGTTCCCAAGCATCTTATTCGAGATAACGTAAACTTTCTGGTTCTCTTTAGGCAGGATGAAATGAATCTTAAGCATGTGTATAATGATCATGTCAATACGGATATGACATTTAACACTTTCAAAGATATATGTGCGCAATGTTGGACAGATAAGCATGGCTTTATAGAAATAGATAAAGACAGTGAATATTATATCCATCACGCATATCATCATCATCATCATCATAATCGTTAACATCATTAATTTCCATACTATCCGCTACTTTATCACGTGTATCATCAATTGCATGTTTACTGGTCGACATTGTTGAAGCGTCGGCTATTTTTTCCAATGGACTTATTAAAGGTTTGAGGGTTTCACTTATCGCAAGGTCATGCGTTTCTTTACCAATTTTTAATAATCGATGTTTCCGGCGAATAGATTCGCTAGCTTTGACAATTTGACGTAATACGTCTTGCTGTTGTTGAAGCGAGGAGGACATGTTAATGCATGCATGTCTCACTCTGCACTGGCTTGTTACAACATTTTTTGTTTGTTCTTAAAATCATTTATGCTTATAAAACAATCAAAACCTTTTCTATATCTTCCCTCTTCTAATTCACTGTCTTTATCTATTACTATAAAGCCATGCTTATCTGTCCAACATTGCGCACATATATCTTTGAAAGTGTTAAATGTCATATCCGTATTGACATGATCATTATACACATGCTTAAGATTCATTTCATCCTGCCTAAAGAGAACCAGAAAGTTTACGTTATCTCGAATAAGATGCTTGGGAACACGAGCATAGGTTTGACTGAGATAAAGGCAATCGACACAATTATGTCTACCCATACAAAAGAAAGATCTAATGTTATCTTGCTTCTCGCATGCAACATCATCAAATATAATAATAGAGTTCGGCCTAGCCTCGGCGGGTGGGACTACCTGTTCATTATCGTGAAAAGGAAAGTATCCTATACCCTCCACAGAGTCGAGTAAGTTTTGTAAAAATTGATATTTCGGCTGATTTAACGATTTCGAATATACATATATATTTTCAAACTTTAATCCATTCTGATCGATGATTAGACTGAGTAATGTATTTGTTTTTCCGCAATTAGACGGGCCACAGAAAAGTGCACGTATACTATTTGGCAGCAACTCCCCATGTCGTTTATCATTAGTTGCATTATTTTGTACAGTTGATGTTAAATCATGAAAATTGATGATTGGGATTTTTGTTGGTTGTGTATGAAATCGCATTTTGATAATAACTAAACATAAAAGTATAAGTAGCGCCTTTATATGTAATGTCAGTCATTAACTGTTTGATATTTGAATGATGCACATCATAAAATGATTACATATGTAAGTAAAAACAAGAAACAAAACCGGATAAAGAGTGGGACAGGATTGGTCAATTCTTTAATTAATAAATTACCGGTAGAACTTCATATACCCGGTTATCAGTACTGTGGACCTGGTACAAAATTAAAGCAGCGGTTAGCAAGGGGAGATCCGGGGATAAATCCGTTAGATAAGGCTTGCAAGGAACACGACATTGCTTATTCCAAAACTCGTGAAAATCCCACCGGTAGAAGCGAGGCCGATCGCATATTAGCGGAGCAGGCTTGGAAGCGAGTTTTAGCAAAAGACGCAAGCATTGCAGAAAAGGCGGTAGCTTGGGGTGTTGCAAACACAATGAAACTAAAAAGTAAATTAGGCATGGGACTTAAAAGGAAGAAAAAAGCATCAAAAAAGAAAACAGCATCATTGAGCAACATTATTGCGGCTGCTAAAATGTCAATGTCACCAAGTAATAATGTTCAAAGTGTTATATCGAGCGCTTTGAAAGGGGCACGTAAAGCCGTAAAAGAAGCAGGTGGTAAGCAATTCATACAAAAGTCTCGACAGCTATCGATACCTGCAAAGGTCGGAGGATTCTTACCATTCCTAGCACCCATATTTGCTGGATTAAGTGCTGCAGGTGCATTAGCCGGCGGCACAGCAGGTATAACCAAGGCTGTTAATGATGCAAAAGCTGCTCAAAAGCAGTTACTTGAAAGTGAACGGCATAATCGTGCTATGGAGTCAATAACTATAGGTAAAGGGTTATATCTTAAACCTTATAAAAATGGTCTAGGTTTAAAATTAAAACCATATAAAACGGGATTAGGTGTTAAATGTAGAAAAAATCGAAAAAACTTGTAAAGCTACCGCATCGAGCACTCACCGATGCAGATATATTAAAATATTCGAAAGAAGCTGGAATTCCGAATTTTAGAGGTGTCTTTATGCGTAATAATTTACCAAAGAATCCCAAAGTTAATGAATGTGCAGTCATAAATTTAGACGATGCAAGCGGTCCAGGGACACATTGGGTAGCATATCGGAAACGTGGCTCTAAAGTCGTTTATTTTGACAGCTTTGGAAACCTCACCCCACCTGCTGAGTTGGGAAAATATCTCGGTGTAGGTAGCATTATGTATAACCGTGAAAAATTTCAAGACTATACCACTTTTGATTGTGGGCATTTATGTCTCAAATTTTTATGCAATCAGCTGTTTTGTCCAAACAAGTATCAGTTGTATAAATATATTTATTTATTTATTTATTTATATACGGACCTTACAAATTGGTCCTTAAAAATACAAAATTACGAATAATAATCACAAATAAAAATACAAAATAAACATAAATTTCACATTAAAATCTTAAACACTAATTTTGTACAATAAAATAATTATGAATAAAAACGACATAACTCAACAGATGCACGCTGACGAAACTCTACAGAAGAATCGCAAAACCGAGTAACCGCATCTAAGTTATTCCAAATACGCTTTAGGCGAGGTACAGGGTGATGAAAAACAAAGTTATTTTTACATGCAGATTCAAAAATAATTCTTTGATTACGAATAGGGTAGGGAGAAGGTCTGATAGGGAACAGTGCTGATAAAGCCGAGCTTGCTGGAAATTTCAAAATGCGGAACGCTATTACGGCATCATTATAACGATGAAGGGAGGAAATGGATGGAAAATTAAATTTAGATGAAATATTATTATAATTATGATCTAAAAATGACATCGGTTGACCGGATTTATAAGCTAAAAATCTCAGTCCCCTACGCTGGATTCCCTCTAACAAATTGATATAAATTTGCGTATAAGGCGACCAAATAGGAGAAGCATACAGAAAATGTGGTAAGACTAAAGTACGTAATAGGCATGCAATTGTGGATGGGTTCTTAAAGTCCTTGGTTGCTCTCTGAACAAATCCAAGCATTCTAGCAGCTTTAGCACGCACGTATGTCAGGTGATCAACAAACGTAAACTTATCGTTTAACATCACTCCCAGATCAATACACTTCTCTACTCTCGATAGCGGTATATTATTAAGTTTATATAAATATATAAACTTTTCGGCACGACGACTGAAGGACATTACACTTCATTTAGAAATATTTACACTAAGACCATTAAGCAACGACCACTCAAGGACCGAATCGAGATCTCTCTGAAGCCTCGAAGCGTCCAAAGGAGATCGAATTCTGGTAAAAAGCTTTAAATCATCAGCATATAATAAGAATTTGGAGAAATGGACACAGGCACCGATGTCATTAATAAAAAAGTTAAAAAGAATTGGACCCAAATGAGAGCCCTGTGGTACACCCGAAGGTATCGCACGAGGATCAGATCTGGCGCCCTTAATTCTAACTTGATAGGTTCTCCCTTTTAAATAAGAGTCAAGCCATCTCATAAATGAGCCCGGGAAACCGAACTGGCTAAATTTGCTAAGGAGAACGTCATGATTCACACTATCGAAGGCTTTAGAGAAATCAAGATACATAGTATCAACTTGGTAATTTGACGCAAATGACTCAGACACGTAATCGGAAAATAACAATAAATTAGTTACTGTAGATTTATATTTACAAAAACCGTGTTGATTGTCAACGATGACATGTAATAAAATCGCATTTAATTTATCGGCTAGCAATTGATCAAAAAGTTTCGGTATACAACTAATTATCGCAACTGGCCGGTAATTTTCAACATTCCCTTTATCGCCATTTTTAAAAATCGGACATACGAACGTTTTTTTCCATTTCGACGGGAAGAAGCCAAAGATTCAGTTCCAAAGATTTGTTAAAGAAGTATAGAATTGGGTTCAAGATAGACGACATACAATTTTTTATTACACAAGAAGGTATACCATCCGGACCTGCAGAGCACGAGTACTTAAGATTAACTATTGCATTTTTTAACTCATTCGTTGTAATAGTAAAGTTTACAATAGTATCCGAAGATACCGAATGCATAAGTACAGGTCTGATACTGGAAGCTTTATCATAGACTGATGCAAAATAGTCCTTAAATGCATTAGCGATCTCACGATTATTTGACACAGATATATCACCATAACGCAAACTCGACGGTAGTGAGTTCGAGTTACGAGTGCTATTAATATATGTCCAAAAAGCGCGTATATTAGAACTTGATCTCTTTTCGATCTCAGAGATATATTTCTTATAGGATGCCCTAGATTCCTTTATACATAGTGCACGGAGACGCTTAAATTCTCTAAGGTAATTTTGTGACCTAAAACGTTTCCAATGTCTATGTGCCAATTTCTTTTTAAAAACAACATTTTTTAGTTCTGCACTGTACCAAGGCGGAAAATGAGTAGAAGTCAAGCGCATCAATGGAACATACTTTGAAATTAAGTCATGAAAAATATCGTAAAAAACATCTATTGACCCGTTCAAATCATTCGAACCATCCTCGACGCAAGTCCAATCAATTGACGTCAGTTCCCCATTCAAGCCAGCAAAGTCTGTTTTGTTAAAGTTATAAGTTATATATTGCATAAAATGTTATGATAATCAGTGTAATTTGAACAATCAGTATGAATGATACTTTTACGTTGACGCTCTCGGGACAGTCTTCAGTATTGGAAGCGCAATACTTTCCACCTATTGAACTTTCACCGCAGAAGAATTATGCATTGGGCTTAATTGAACTTTTAACGTTTAATTCAATCCCAAATGTTGACGTTCATAATAAATTTCACATTGGTAACCATCAAATTACTGTGCCGATCGGGAGCTATGAAATTGAGGATATAGCAGAATATATTAGAAGCAAGATATCAGAGTATAGTGATATTACACTAGATATATAACCCAATAATAATACCTCACGCAGTGAAATCAGGTCTAATCAAGACATTGATTTTACACCAATCGATTCGATTGGGCGAACATTGGGTTTCAATAGACGAATTTTGGAAGCAAACAAGTTGCACATTTCAGATTTGCCAGTAACCATAATTAAAGTTAATGCACTTCGCGTAGAGTGCAATATAACTGCAGGCGCTTACATTAATAACAGTAGAGCGCATACGATTCATGAATTTTTCCCTACCGTGGCTCCCGGATATAAGATTGTGGAAGTGCCGAATCATGTCATTTACTTACCTGTTGTCGTCAGATTAATAGATCATATTCAATTGCGTATTGTTGATCAGAATGGTGAATTGGTGAATTTTCGTGGTGAAACAATTACAATACGACTACATCTTAAATCTACGTAACAATGGGTATTATGTACAATGGTCAAGCCCTTAATAGTTACTATAATAATAAACCACAATGGGTAAAACATATCAGTCGTCATCAAATTCGCAAGACGTTAACACGTCGAAACGTTCTATTTCTGAAAAGCTTGGGACTCAAGTTGCATCATCACCACAATATCAGACAGTGAATAATAAAAACTGTCATTGCCGTTGTTGTATTTGCTTGCTTATCGCACGTTATCACAATAACAATAATGGAGGATCCAATACTCAGCATTCAAAACCCAGTCGTTTTCGACGAATCTGTCGCTCATTACGAGCTGCATGCACATCAATCTTATAATACAAGCTCATTTGGCAAAAATGATGAAATTCGTATTGTTGTGCAACATCAAGATTTATGTATTTTACCATGTAAAAGTTTGATACATGTTAGTGGAAGGTTGACCAAAACCGATGGAACTACAGCAAATAATACTAATCTAACATCTAACGCAATCTGTCATTTATTTGATGAGGCGCGGTATGAGTTGAATGGAGTTGAAATTGATCGAAATAGAAATGTTGGTATTACCAGCTTGATGAAGGGGTATCCTTCTTACACACCAAATCATGAACCCGTTTTAATCAATGCCGGTTGGATATCTAGTTCAAATCTAAAGATAACAAATGATAATGGTTATTTTGACGTGATCATGCCTCTGAGTATGATTCTCGGATTTGCTGAAGATTATCGTAAGATAATTGTAAATGCAAAGCATGAACTTGTTTTAACAAGATCTAAACATGATGATAATGCAGTTATACAAAACGTGGACGAAAATTATAAAATTGAGATGAATAAAATAGAATGGTTAGTTCCATATGTCACGTTGGCTGATAGGGAAAAGATACATCTGCTGCGTTTCATTGAAAAAGATCCTTGCATATCTTTAAGTTTCCGTACATGGGAACTTTATGAATATCCTCTATTGCCCGTAGCATCATCCCACGTGTGGTCTGTGAAAACAGCGACACAATTAGAAAAGCCACGATATATTATTATTGGATTCCAAACGGCTAGAAAAAATGACAAGGCGAGAAATGCAAGTCTGTTTGATCACTGCAACATTAGTAATGTTAAAGTATTTTTGAATTCAAAATATTATCCGTATGGTAATTTAAACCTTGATATTGCAAATAATCAATTTTCTTTATTATATGATATGTATATCAATTTTCAAACCAGTTACTATAATAAAAATGTTACTGGTAAACCTATATTGAATAAATCAATATTTTTAGAGAAAGCTCCATTAATAATTATTGATTGCTCTAAGCAGAATGAAGCTTTAAAACATGCACCTGTCGATGTTCGACTCGAATTTGAATCAAAGGAAAATTTTCCTGCAAACACTTCTGCTTATTGTTTAATTTTACATGATCGCATTGTAGAATATAATCCCATAAGTGGAAATGTAAAGAAATTGGTTTGAGAGGAGGGGTAACCATTATTGCGCATGCGTCAATTAATGAATGAAACGCGGTTATTCACTAGTGAATCAGTTTCATACGAAATGGAATACATTGTAGACGTGCAGGGATTCCGCGGGCCTGGTAATCGGTTCATACCGAAGGAAATGTCTATAATAAATATTATCGACAGTGAAATTGTGACTTATGTGTTTAAACCACCATATCAATGGGTGTGGTTATCTATACACTATAAAAGAGTCAATATTTGGTTGATGAATAATTATCACGGTTTACCATGGCAATCTGGCGATGTACCATTTGACGCTATAAACGAAACTTTGGAGGATATCGTTAAATGTGCTAGCAAAATTTATGTAAAAGGAGTCGATAAAAAATGTTGGTTGGAGGAAATATTAAACGCAGAAAATGTTGTCAATCTCGACATTTTGGACTGCCCATCTCTAGCAAAACTGAAGCAGTAGCAGCAATATCAATTGTCGGAGAAGTGTGAAAATCATACGATTAATGGAACATGCGCTAAAGAAAATGTAAAAATACTTAAGAATTGGGTATTGGAAAATCTATGTGAACAACCTGCATCTCCACAACGTTCATTAAGGATTTATTACGAAGTAAAACGACTCGCATTGATGGAAACAAAAGATATCGAATGTCTGCCGATTGATTTCATTTGCATGTTTGCTGATCGGCAAATTGAAGAAGCATGGGCTTGCTTGCCACCTGCTATGCAAATGCATCCTGATATACGTGAATGTCGCCGATGTTATAAACATTTCGAATCAAGCTATGATACGATAGATGGTCCACCACCTATGATTAAAGACTGCATCAATTGTCAAGTTAAAAGCGATGCATTAGTTGATGATAATGAAAATATGAATTTCATGTGATTGCTATTGTATATTGTTATGTATGAATATGAGAAATAAAAGAATAAATAACATTTATTAAAAACATCTTCTGTATTTTCTTCATCTTCCTTCCTGCATGATATTGTACAAAAAAAAAATGGGTTATTTAAATGGTCATATTTAACGATGGTTAACGTAATGATTAATGGATTTTAGACGCGTCTCAACTCGTCTTTACGAGATATAGGTCCCAAAATGTTATGTAATATTCTTAGAAATTACATGTGTTTTTCCAAGGGTGGTCGACGCCGATGCCGACCTCCCCGGCGCTATTCAAGCACGCTTCGAATGAGTGGTGGGAAAGCCAACCGCCAGGCCCCGAGCGCCAGATGTCGAGGGTACACGTGTTTTCCCAAAGATGGGAATGATTAATGGATTTTAGACGCGTCTCAACTCGTATACCATCCATGTGTTTCGAGGGGGGAGAGGTAGCATGGCAATAATTATTCGAGCGATCAAATCGCGATATCAATTCGCGGCTTTAATTCGCGGCCTTAATTCGCGGTCTTAATTCGCGAGTCATCTCGCCAGGTACCCCTCGCGATCCACCGAAACCGCGAGTGGCGTAGAACTGACTTTATCCTTCTACTCTGATGCTTCGTCTTTTAGATTAGCTAATTTCTGTTAAGAGCTGTCAAATATCTAATAGTACACTGTACTATCTAATGTTAATATCTAATAAAATAATGGTGTAAATATCTTATAATACAAGAACTGTCAAATATCTAACAGTAAACCAGGTGTGCGCTGAGCCATTTCCGTGTACTATTAGATATTTGACAGTTCTTAACAAACATTAGCTGGTCTAAAAGACGAAGGATCAGTTCGAACTTACTGTCCTGTATTCTTCAGTCCTAATAATTGTATAAAATATCACTCACCTGTATAATTTTTTGCAATGAAAATAAACTAATTAATTATAAGAAATTTTAATCATACTCGTAATAGTATATTTCTCACGACGGGGAATGCTTGTCTACTTGACTTCCCGAGGGTTGAATACGATTTGTCAGCCGAAATGCATCGAAAGTAGGCTTTCTAACCGAGCGTAGCGAGGTTAGAATGCCCACTTTCGGTGCATGCAGGCTGAAAAATACTTATATAATTTAAAAGGACAACAGTATAAGCTCCAATTGTATTATTGGAAGGCGATAGTCACACACATTCTCACTAACACACTTCAACAAAAATTGTTCCGCCTCAGGACATATTTGTAATTAATTTGTTCTTTTTTTTTTACTTACCTTCAAAAATTTCGATTAACTCGTTCAACGAGTTATTCTCCAGCCAAGTGATAACTTCTTCCATTGTCACTTATGAGAATTCCGAGTGGTGAGTAATGACATCACATGTACACGAACCTCGCGCGTATGTGTGTGCACGGAAAAAAAAACAGCTGTTGCAACGTTGTATGACTCTGCCGCAGCGACAAAGTTGTCGCTGGCGATACTGTCGCTGCGCCACAAGTGTCGCAATGAAATTCCAGGACTGTCGCGCGGGCCGAGACACGGCTCGAGCTGAAATGTATAGTTGTGTGCGACGGGATATATGTAAACACTAAGCGGGATGTGTGCGTGCCGGCAGCCGCGTTCCTGCAACCCCCATATGATATTCTCGGCATCGAAGGGTTAATTCAATGTTATTAACAATTTGAAAAATATATAATTCTGTTAAAAATTATTAAGAATATTTCAATTGTTATCATCCTTTTTACCTTTTGTTTAAAATAAAACATCGAAATTTTAATTCCAATTTTATACTAAAAGTTGATTTTTTTAGAAATACATCTAATTTGGTTCAAGGATGTAAGCCAATTTACAAAAACTCAGTGTATCAGTAAAAGTAAATTTTTGTTAATATAAAGTTGAAACAAATATCACTAGAAAACATAAACTTCTAGTAACATTAATATAAAAACATTTATGTTTTGCTTATTATTTTAATTATGATGTATTCTAATTCAAGTTCCAAATTTGATTTAATGATATTCTATATGGTTCTTAAACGTATAATTATATATATTAGCTATTGCAAAAGTTAGAAGACAAAGTCAAAAGTTTTGAAAATTTCAAAATTACGCTTAGTCGATCGCTGGAAAAACGACTTAAGTTAAATTTTAAATAATTAACGATTAAAACGAGAACACTAACACAATATTTTTTGTATCCCGTTAACTTATTACAGATAGTGTATCTTTGAAGAAAAAACAGAATAACTGAATTGGTATGTTTTTTTTAAATGAATCACATCACTGAATTTTAAATTTTTTGCAAAAAATGATGTCGACTTTAGTCGTTTTTCGAGCGAACGACTCATATATATAATATATATATATATATATATATATATATATATATATATATATATATATTAATATTATACAGAATACATTTTAATCAGAATCAGTTCAGCTGAAAATGTTATTCGGAGAAAATTTGAAAACATTGATGCTTTGAAAAAGATGTCATGTTAATGACTTGTTATCGATATATAATATACAATATTTATGTGTATATGTATATATTATTAAATCTTTTACAATTTTACAATTGAAAAAATGTATATTGGTCCCAAATAATTATTAATCAAATATCACCGATAAGGGATACATCACAGTGCGTTATCCAATCAAAAACATAATAAAACATTCTTTGTACAAAACATAATATATGATAGTTTCATTATTAATAGTGAATTTTCACACATTATATGTATATTATAATCAGCGACAGTGAAATTCAGATGTAAATGTTATATGATGGTTTTAATACATTTATGTTTTGGTAAAATAATGTATATTAATGGATAATTCATTTCGAACATAACGTATATATTTTAGTCAGTGATAGTGAAATTAGTATATAAATGTTTTATACGAAGAATGTATATATATATATATATATTAACAATTTTTTGACACAAGATGTAGAATATCATGTAAAATATTATTCTCGGACTCGCACACCACTTAACAAATTGTTAACTTCAAACCTTTATAACTCAAAAAGTACTTAATAAAAAAATATTTTATTATAGTGTTTTGGAAAGCTCTCGAGATAAGCTATAAGAATATGCAATAAAATTTAGGGGGTTCTATTTAAAAAAATAAGATTGACCTTGAAATGACCTTGAAGGACATCATCTTACTCCCCGCTTGAAACCATACAACTTTGCTATTGGACATTTTCTCCTAAGTGCATTCTAACTGAAGATATTAGGGGGGTCCGATACTTTTCGATGACCCTGTATATACATCATATTACACATACAGGGTGATCCAAAAGTCCCGGAACAGCAAAATATCTCAGCGGGAGTGCATTTTCGGGGAAAATGTTTTAGACAAAAGTTTAAGGATTTTTCCCTGGCTATTTAATGGCGATATTGAATTTGACCTTGAACATGACCTTGAAGGTTATTTCAAGGTCAAGTTAATTTTTTTAAATGGGAACCCCTATTTTTGCACTCCCGCTGAGATATTTTGCTGTTCCGGGACTTTTGGATCACCCTGTATATAAGGGTGGTCCTTAATTTATTGAAAATAATTGTGGGTGTGGAATATGTTTGGAACCTTCAGTAATAAAAATCGAGTCGAGTCGCTGGAAGTGTGTTGTCGTAGTCCTATTTGGACCCCTTTTTTATTCAGCTGATTGTAAACTTCAAAGTTACCCAACATGATCCAAACAATTTATTTAATGTTCTGGAGTGTCAGAAGTTGTGCAAGTGTGCTAAAATCGGATCAAAAATGCACAACTCGCCATACTTATATCCCAATTTTTCATGAAACAGAATACATAACCAGGTCTCGAGTTACAACTGACACTCAAGAACGTTAAAACAATTGTTTGGATCAGGTTGGATAACTTCTAAGCTTCCAAAAAGCTGAATAAAAAAGATGCTCAAATTGGACTACAACAACACACTTCCAGCGACTCAACCAAAAATGTTAATACAGTTGTTTTCTATCGGATTTTTATTGATGAAGGTTCCAAACGTATTTCTCACATACAACCACGTACAATTAAACCACATTTCAGTCATTTCAATGTGAAAAATGCAAAAAATCACTCAAGGCCTTGGCGGCACAGGTCAATCTCGATAAAAAAATGTCAATAAATTCTGGGATTTCTTGTAGATCAAGATGAACCCTTTCAGACAGAGTCCCCACAGAATTTTATAATTCAATAAATTAAGGGACATCCTGGTAAATATATATATTTATATAGATACTTCTCATAAAACATTTATATGCTAATTTCACTATCGCTGACTAAAATATATTATATTATTTTCTAAATGAATTAGCCATTAATATACGTTAGCTCCTTCGTTGACAGTGAAATTCAGATATAAATGTCATTTGAAGGTTTTAATACATTTATGTTTTGATAAAGTCTGTCATGTGTAATGATTTGTTATCGATTAATTATTTTATACAAACCGTCATTCTTTTATATGTCAGTATTTAATATTAATGGTTAATTCATCTCAGACACAACGTAAATATTTTAGTCAGCGACAGTGAAATTATCATATAAATTCTATTTATACGAAGAATATTTATTTATGTATATATAATGTATTTATAATTATAAAGGATCATGATTCGTCACAGTACTTTACCGAAGCAAAAATTTTAAAACACATTCTTCGTATAACACATTTATATACTAATTTCACTATTACTGACTAAAATGTGTATGTTATGTCCTAAATGAATTAACCATTAATATTCAATAGCTTCTTCGCTGACAAGATTAATTACTGACACATTAAAAAAATGAAGTTTTGTGTAAAATAATTCATCGATAATAAATCATTACACATGACAAACTTAACCAAAACACAAATGTATTAAAACCATCGAACAACATTTCGATCTGAATTTCACTGTATAATAATAATATAATAATGATTTCATTTGTTTAAACTAAATATGACCGTACACGTTTTTACAATTTCTTTTCGACATGACGTATCGAAGAGCATGGGCATATGTGCACTGATCAACAAACATTTCAGGGTAATCGTGTCGCGGCTGCACCGACAGTCCTCGAGCTGGAATTGGTTACTAGAGGGACTCTACTAGCGACACGCACAACGCTGCGCCAGCTGTTTTTTTTCCGTGTGTGTGAACTTATGGCAGTCATCACCGTGCGAGGGCAGCACCGGCTATTTCTAGCACGGTTCTTATCCGAAATCTCGCGGTGACTGCCATAGCACAGATAAGAACCGTTGTTCCGAGAAATACGGCAAAATTTATTTCAGGGATTACGCTGCCATTACTGCACGGAAACGATTTCTGTAAACTCAGTAATGTTTCTGATCATCGTAGAATTACTTTCTTGGAAGCCGATTTTGCAATAACTGCCTAAAACTTCTGTATTTATCGAAAAACGATTTGAGGTGAACGAGTTTCAGCGCCATGTTGATACCGTGGCAAATCGCGGAACTGTAAAAAGTAATTAAATAAAATTAAAAAATTAATTTTTATCGTTTTTCAAAATTCTGCTTCCAAGAAAGTGAAAGTAATCGTTTCATGAGATCGCTGTTAAAATTTCAGCGAAATCGGTTCATAAATGGCGGAAAAATCCCTGAAATAAATTTCACCTAAAAATGTCGGTAAAAATTCTACTATAGAACCCCCTTAAGGAAATATTTATCATTATTATTGCTACCGGATGAATGAGTTTGGAGTGATTCTGTGACTAGGAAATATTAAAAAATAAGCATTGAAATTTTGGATTCTATGTCAGGAAGCAACTGTGAAGTGACAGGTTACCTAACCTGGCTTGGAATTCAAAATTTCAATGCTTATTTTTTTATATTTCCATGTGACAAAATTGCATCAAAGTCATTCATCCGGTAGACATAATAATTAATAATATTGCTTTAAAAAGTAATTGTGAGAAAATTGACTTTTGAAACCTAGAACTTGGAGCAAAGGTTTTCCCGCTTTTCCCCTCGCCCGCCCACGCTCTCTAGGGCCCTTAATAACAAGATAGGGAGGCAAACGTCCATTTTCTGGGAAGAAAGGTGTTCTTTTTGACCAAGTATGACAAAAAGTTATTTAATTTTTAAATGTAAAGAGCATCTCAAAGACTGCTTCCGACGTCAATCAATTCTTTTCGTATTTCAAACATCTTGGAATTGGAAACATCTCGAAATCGTCTTGCAATCGTCTATCAGTCATCCCACAAACTTGCCAATGTTTTCATCTTTTGAATGTCTTCTGTTCGTCTTTCAAGCATCTTGGAAATGTCTCGAAATCGTTTCGCAATCATCTATCAGTCATCTCACAAACTTGCCAATATTTTCACCTTTTCAGTGACTTCTGTTCGTCTTTCAAGTATCTTGAATTATTTTCATCTTTTGAATGTCTTCTTTACGTCTTTCAAGCATCTTGGAAATTTCTCAAAATCGTCTCACAATCATCTATCAGTCATCTCACAAACTTGCCAATATTTTCACCTTTTCAGTATCTTCTGTTCGTCTTTCAAGTATCTTGAATTATTTTCATCTTTTGAGTGTCTACTTTACGTCTTTCAAGCATCTTGGAAATTTCTCGAAATCGTTTCGCAATCATCTATCAATCATCTCACAAACTTTCCAATATTTTCACCTTTTCAGTGTTTTCTGTTCGTCTTTCAAGTATCTTGAATTATTTTCATCTTTTGAATGTCTTCTGTACGTCTATCAAGCATCTTGGAAATTTCTCAAAATCGTCTCACAACCATCTATCAGTCATCTCACAAACTTGCCAATTTGTTCACCTTTTCAATGTCTTCTGTTCGTCTTTCAAGCATCTTGAATTATTTTCATCTTTTGAGTGTCTACTTTTCGTCTTTCAAGCATCTTGGAAATTTCTCGAAATCGTTTCGCTATCATCTATCAATCATCTCACAAACTTGCCAATATTTTCACCTTTTCAGTGTCTTCTGTTCGTCTTTCAAGCATCTTAAATTATTTTCATCTTTTGAATGTCTTCTTTACGTCTTTCAAGCATCTTGGAAATTTCTCGAAATCGTCTCACAATCATCTATCAGTCATCTCACAAACTTGCCAATATTTTCACCTTTTCAGTGACTTCTGTTCGTCTTTCAAGTATCTTGAATTATTTTCATCTTTTGAATGTCTTCTTTACGTCTTTCAAGCATCTTGGAAATTTCTCAAAATCGTCTCACAATCATCTATCAGTCATCTCACAAACTTGCCAATATTTTCACCTTTTCAGTATCTTCCGTTCGTCTTTCAAGTATCTTGAATTATTTTCATCTTTTGAATGTCTTCTTTACGTCATTCAAGCATCTTGGAAATTTCTCGAAATCGTTTCGCAATCATCTATCAGTCATCTCACAAACTTGCCAATATTTTCACCTTTTCAGTGTTTTCTGTTCGTCTTTCAAGCATCTTAAATTATTTTCATCTTTTGAATGTCTTCTTTACGTCTTTCAAGCATCTTGGAAATTTCTCGAAATCGTCTCACAATCATCTATCAGTCATCTCACAAACTTGCCAATATTTTCACCTTTTCAGTGACTTCTGTTCGTCTTTCAAGTATCTTGAATTATTTTCATCTTTTGAATGTCTTCTTTACGTCTTTCAAGCATCTTGGAAATTTCTCAAAATCGCCTCACAATCATCTATCAGTCATCTCACAAACTTGCCAATATTTTCACCTTTTCAGTATCCTCTGTTCGTCTTTCAAGTATCTTGAATTATTTTCATCTTTTGAATGTCTTCTGTTCGTCTATCAAGCATCTTGGAAAATTCTCGAAATCGTCTCACAATCATCTATCTGTCATCTCACAAACTTGCCAATATTTTCACCTTTTCAGTGACTTCTGTTCGTCTTTCAAGTATCTTGAATTATTTTCATCTTTTGAATGTCTTCTTTACGTCTTTCAAGCATCTTGGAAATTTCTCAAAATCGTCTCACAATCATCTATCAGTCATCTCACAAACTTGCCAATATTTTCACCTATTCAGTATCTTCTGTTCGTCTTTCAAGCATCTTAAATTATTTTCATCTTTTGAATGTCTTCTTTACGTCTTTCAAGCATCTTGGAAATTTCCCGAAATCGTTTCGCAATCATCTATCAGTCATCTCACAAACTTGCCAATATTTTCACCTTTTCAGTGACTTCTGTTCGTCTTTCAAGTATCTTGAATTATTTTCATCTTTTGAGTGTCTACTTTACGTCTTTCAAGCATCTTGGAAATTTCTCAAAATCGCCTCACAATCATCTATCAGTCATCTCACAAACTTGCCAATATTTTCACCTTTTCAGTATCTTCTGTTCGTCTTTCAAGTATCTTGAATTATTTTCATCTTTTGAATGTCTTCTTTACGTCTTTCAAGCATCTTGGAAATTTCTCGAAATCGTTTCGCAATCATCTATCAATCATCTCACAAACTTGCCAATATTTTCACCTTTTCAGTGTTTTCTGTTCGTCTTTCAAGCATCTTAAATTATTTTCATCTTTTGAATGTCTTCTTTACGTCTTTCAAGCATCTTGGAAATTTCTCGAAATCGTCTCACAATCATCTATCAGTCATCTCACAAACTTCCCAATTTTTTCACCTTTTCAATGTCTTTTGTTCGTCTTTAAAACATCTTGAATTATTTTCATCTTTTGAGTGTCTACTTTACGTCTTTCAAGCATCTTGGAAATTTCTCGAAATCGTTTCGCAATCATCTATCAATCATCTCACAAACTTGCCAATATTTTCACCTTTTCAGTGTCTTCTGTTCGTCTTTCAAGTATCTTGAATTATTTTCATCTTTTGAATGTCTTCTGTACGTCTATCAAGCATCTTGGACATTTCTCAAAATCGTCTCACAACCATCTATCAGTCATCTCACAAACTTGCCAATTTGTTCACCTTTTCAATGTCTTCTGTTCGTCTTTCAAGCATCTTGAATTATTTTCATCTTTTGAGTGTCTACTTTTCGTCTTTCAAGCATCTTGGAAATTTCTCGAAATCGTTTCGCAATCATCTATCAGTCATCTCACAAACTTGCCAATATTTTCACCTTTTCAGTGACTTCTGTTCGTCTTTCAAGTATCTTGAATTATTTTCATCTTTTGAATGTCTTCTTTACGTCTTTCAAGCATCTTGGAAATTTCTCAAAATCGTCTCACAATCATCTATCAGTCATCTCACAAACTTGCCAATATTTTCACCTTTTCAGTGACTTCTGTTCGTCTTTCAAGCATCTTAAATTATTTTCATCTTTTGAATGTCTTCTTTACGTCTTTCAAGCATCTTGGAAATTTCTCGAAATCGTCTCACAATCATCTATCAGTCATCTCACAAACTTGCCAATATTTTCACCTTTTCAGTGTCTTCTGTTCGTCTTTCAAGTATCTTGAATTATTTTCATCTTTTGAATGTCTTCTTTACGTCATTCAAGCATCTTGGAAATTTCTCGAAATCGTTTCGCAATCATCTATCAGTCATCTCACAAACTTGCCAATATTTTCACCTTTTCAGTGTTTTCTGTTCGTCTTTCAAGCATCTTAAATTATTTTCATCTTTTGAATGTCTTCTTTACGTCTTTCAAGCATCTTGGAAATTTCTCGAAATCGTCTCACAATCATCTATCAGTCATCTCACAAACTTGCCAATATTTTCACCTTTTCAGTGACTTCTGTTCGTCTTTCAAGTATCTTGAATTATTTTCATCTTTTGAATGTCTTCTTTACGTCTTTCAAGCATCTTGGAAATTTCTCAAAATCGCCTCACAATCATCTATCAGTCATCTCACAAACTTGCCAATATTTTCACCTTTTCAGTATCTTCTGTTCGTCTTTCAAGTATCTTGAATTATTTTCATCTTTTGAATGTCTTCTGTTCGTCTATCAAGCATCTTGGAAATTTCTCGAAATCGTTTCGCAATCATCTATCAGTCATCTCACAAACTTCCCAATTTTTTCACCTTTTCAATGTCTTTTGTTCGTCTTTAAAACATCTTGAATTATTTTCATCTTTTGAGTGTCTTCTTTACGTCTTTCAAGCATCTTGGAAATTTCCCGAAATCGTTTCGCAATCATCTATCAGTCATCTCACAAACTTGCCAATATTTTCACCTTTTCAGTGACTTCTGTTCGTCTTTCAAGTATCTTGAATTATTTTCATCTTTTGAGTGTCTACTTTACGTCTTTCAAGCATCTTGGAAATTTCTCAAAATCGCCTCACAATCATCTATCAGTCATCTCACAAACTTGCCAATATTTTCACCTTTTCAGTATCTTCTGTTCGTCTTTCAAGTATCTTGAATTATTTTCATCTTTTGAATGTCTTCTTTACGTCTTTCAAGCATCTTGGAAATTTCTCGAAATCGTTTCGCAATCATCTATCAATCATCTCACAAACTTGCCAATATTTTCACCTTTTCAGTGTTTTCTGTTCGTCTTTCAAGCATCTTAAATTATTTTCATCTTTTGAATGTCTTCTTTACGTCTTTCAAGCATCTTGGAAATTTCTCGAAATCGTCTCACAATCATCTATCAGTCATCTCACAAACTTGCCAATATTTTCACCTTTTCAGTGACTTCTGTTCGTCTTTAAAGTATCTTGAATTATTTTCATCTTTTGAATGTCTTCTTTACGTCTTTCAAGCATCTTGGAAATTTCTCAAAATCGCCTCACAATCATCTATCAGTCATCTCACAAACTTGCCAATATTTTCACCTTTTCAGTATCTTCTGTTCGTCTTTCAAGTATCTTGAATTATTTTCATCTTTTGAATGTCTTCTGTTCGTCTATCAAGCATCTTGGAAATTTCTCGAAATCGTTTCGCAATCATCTATCAGTCATCTCACAAACTTCCCAATTTTTTCACCTTTTCAATGTCTTTTGTTCGTCTTTAAAACATCTTGAATTATTTTCATCTTTTGAGTGTCTACTTTACGTCTTTCAAGCATCTTGGAAATTTCTCGAAATCGTTTCGCAATCATCTATCAATCATCTCACAAACTTGCCAATATTTTCACCTTTTCAGTGTCTTCTGTTCGTCTTTCAAGTATCTTGAATTATTTTCATCTTTTGAATGTCTTCTTTACGTCTTTCAAGCATCTTGGAAATTTCTCAAAATCGCCTCACAATCATCTATCAGTCATCTCACAAACTTGCCAATATTTTCACCTTTTCAGTATCCTCTGTTCGTCTTTCAAGTATCTTGAATTATTTTCATCTTTTGAATGTCTTCTGTTCGTCTATCAAGCATCTTGGAAAATTCTCGAAATCGTCTCACAATCATCTATCTGTCATCTCACAAACTTGCCAATATTTTCACCTTTTCAGTGACTTCTGTTCGTCTTTCAAGTATCTTGAATTATTTTCATCTTTTGAATGTCTTCTTTACGTCTTTCAAGCATCTTGGAAATTTCTCAAAATCGTCTCACAATCATCTATCAGTCATCTCACAAACTTGCCAATATTTTCACCTATTCAGTATCTTCTGTTCGTCTTTCAAGCATCTTAAATTATTTTCATCTTTTGAATGTCTTCTTTACGTCTTTCAAGCATCTTGGAAATTTCCCGAAATCGTTTCGCAATCATCTATCAGTCATCTCACAAACTTGCCAATATTTTCACCTTTTCAGTGACTTCTGTTCGTCTTTCAAGTATCTTGAATTATTTTCATCTTTTGAGTGTCTACTTTACGTCTTTCAAGCATCTTGGAAATTTCTCAAAATCGCCTCACAATCATCTATCAGTCATCTCACAAACTTGCCAATATTTTCACCTTTTCAGTATCTTCTGTTCGTCTTTCAAGTATCTTGAATTATTTTCATCTTTTGAATGTCTTCTTTACGTCTTTCAAGCATCTTGGAAATTTCTCGAAATCGTTTCGCAATCATCTATCAATCATCTCACAAACTTGCCAATATTTTCACCTTTTCAGTGTTTTCTGTTCGTCTTTCAAGTATCTTGAATTATTTTCATCTTTTGAATGTCTTCTTTACGTCTTTCAAGCATCTTGGAAATTTCTCAAAATCGCCTCACAATCATCTATCAGTCATCTCACAAACTTGCCAATATTTTCACCTTTTCAGTATCCTCTGTTCGTCTTTCAAGTATCTTGAATTATTTTCATCTTTTGAATGTCTTCTGTTCGTCTATCAAGCATCTTGGAAAATTCTCGAAATCGTCTCACAATCATCTATCTGTCATCTCACAAACTTGCCAATATTTTCACCTTTTCAGTGACTTCTGTTCGTCTTTCAAGTATCTTGAATTATTTTCATCTTTTGAATGTCTTCTTTACGTCTTTCAAGCATCTTGGAAATTTCTCAAAATCGTCTCACAATCATCTATCAGTCATCTCACAAACTTGCCAATATTTTCACCTATTCAGTATCTTCTGTTCGTCTTTCAAGCATCTTAAATTATTTTCATCTTTTGAATGTCTTCTTTACGTCTTTCAAGCATCTTGGAAATTTCTCGAAATCGTCTCACAATCATCTATCAGTCATCTCACAAACTTGCCAATATTTTCACCTTTTCAGTGACTTCTGTTCGTCTTTAAAGTATCTTGAATTATTTTCATCTTTTGAATGTCTTCTTTACGTCTTTCAAGCATCTTGGAAATTTCTCAAAATCGCCTCACAATCATCTATCAGTCATCTCACAAACTTGCCAATATTTTCACCTTTTCAGTATCTTCTGTTCGTCTTTCAAGTATCTTGAATTATTTTCATCTTTTGAATGTCTTCTGTTCGTCTATCAAGCATCTTGGAAATTTCTCGAAATCGTTTCGCAATCATCTATCAGTCATCTCACAAACTTCCCAATTTTTTCACCTTTTCAATGTCTTTTGTTCGTCTTTAAAACATCTTGAATTATTTTCATCTTTTGAGTGTCTACTTTACGTCTTTCAAGCATCTTGGAAATTTCTCGAAATCGTTTCGCAATCATCTATCAATCATCTCACAAACTTGCCAATATTTTCACCTTTTCAGTGTCTTCTGTTCGTCTTTCAAGTATCTTGAATTATTTTCATCTTTTGAATGTCTTCTGTACGTCTATCAAGCATCTTGGACATTTCTCAAAATCGTCTCACAACCATCTATCAGTCATCTCACAAACTTGCCAATTTGTTCACCTTTTCAATGTCTTCTGTTCGTCTTTCAAGCATCTTGAATTATTTTCATCTTTTGAGTGTCTACTTTTCGTCTTTCAAGCATCTTGGAAATTTCTCGAAATCGTTTCGCAATCATCTATCAGTCATCTCACAAACTTGCCAATATTTTCACCTTTTCAGTGACTTCTGTTCGTCTTTCAAGTATCTTGAATTATTTTCATCTTTTGAATGTCTTCTTTACGTCTTTCAAGCATCTTGGAAATTTCTCAAAATCGTCTCACAATCATCTATCAGTCATCTCACAAACTTGCCAATATTTTCACCTTTTCAGTGACTTCTGTTCGTCTTTCAAGCATCTTAAATTATTTTCATCTTTTGAATGTCTTCTTTACGTCTTTCAAGCATCTTGGAAATTTCTCGAAATCGTCTCACAATCATCTATCAGTCATCTCACAAACTTGCCAATATTTTCACCTTTTCAGTGTCTTCTGTTCGTCTTTCAAGTATCTTGAATTATTTTCATCTTTTGAATGTCTTCTTTACGTCATTCAAGCATCTTGGAAATTTCTCGAAATCGTTTCGCAATCATCTATCAGTCATCTCACAAACTTGCCAATATTTTCACCTTTTCAGTGTTTTCTGTTCGTCTTTCAAGCATCTTAAATTATTTTCATCTTTTGAATGTCTTCTTTACGTCTTTCAAGCATCTTGGAAATTTCTCGAAATCGTCTCACAATCATCTATCAGTCATCTCACAAACTTGCCAATATTTTCACCTTTTCAGTGACTTCTGTTCGTCTTTCAAGTATCTTGAATTATTTTCATCTTTTGAATGTCTTCTTTACGTCTTTCAAGCATCTTGGAAATTTCTCAAAATCGCCTCACAATCATCTATCAGTCATCTCACAAACTTGCCAATATTTTCACCTTTTCAGTATCTTCTGTTCGTCTTTCAAGTATCTTGAATTATTTTCATCTTTTGAATGTCTTCTGTTCGTCTATCAAGCATCTTGGAAATTTCTCGAAATCGTTTCGCAATCATCTATCAGTCATCTCACAAACTTCCCAATTTTTTCACCTTTTCAATGTCTTTTGTTCGTCTTTAAAACATCTTGAATTATTTTCATCTTTTGAGTGTCTACTTTACGTCTTTCAAGCATCTTGGAAATTTCTCGAAATCGTTTCGCAATCATCTATCAATCATCTCACAAACTTGCCAATATTTTCACCTTTTCAGTGTCTTCTGTTCGTCTTTCAAGTATCTTGAATTATTTTCATCTTTTGAATGTCTTCTGTACGTCTATCAAGCATCTTGGACATTTCTCAAAATCGTCTCACAACCATCTATCAGTCATCTCACAAACTTGCCAATTTGTTCACCTTTTCAATGTCTTCTGTTCGTCTTTCAAGCATCTTGAATTATTTTCATCTTTTGAGTGTCTACTTTTCGTCTTTCAAGCATCTTGGAAATTTCTCGAAATCGTTTCGCAATCATCTATCAGTCATCTCACAAACTTGCCAATATTTTCACCTTTTCAGTGACTTCTGTTCGTCTTTCAAGTATCTTGAATTATTTTCATCTTTTGAATCTCTTCTTTACGTCTTTCAAGCATCTTGGAAATTTCTCAAAATCGTCTCACAATCATCTATCAGTCATCTCACAAACTTGCCAATATTTTCACCTTTTCAGTGACTTCTGTTCGTCTTTCAAGCATCTTAAATTATTTTCATCTTTTGAATGTCTTCTTTACGTCTTTCAAGCATCTTGGAAATTTCTCGAAATCGTCTCACAATCATCTATCAGTCATCTCACAAACTTGCCAATATTTTCACCTTTTCAGTGTCTTCTGTTCGTCTTTCAAGTATCTTGAATTATTTTCATCTTTTGAATGTCTTCTTTACGTCATTCAAGCATCTTGGAAATTTCTCGAAATCGTTTCGCAATCATCTATCAGTCATCTCACAAACTTGCCAATATTTTCACCTTTTCAGTGTTTTCTGTTCGTCTTTCAAGCATCTTAAATTATTTTCATCTTTTGAATGTCTTCTTTACGTCTTTCAAGCATCTTGGAAATTTCTCGAAATCGTCTCACAATCATCTATCAGTCATCTCACAAACTTGCCAATATTTTCACCTTTTCAGTGACTTCTGTTCGTCTTTCAAGTATCTTGAATTATTTTCATCTTTTGAATGTCTTCTTTACGTCTTTCAAGCATCTTGGAAATTTCTCGAAATCGTCTCACAATCATCTATCAGTCATCTCACAAACTTGCCAATATTTTCACCTTTTCAGTGACTTCTGTTCGTCTTTCAAGTATCTTGAATTATTTTCATCTTTTGAATGTCTTCTGTTCGTCTATCAAGCATCTTGGAAATTTCTCGAAATCGTTTCGCAATCATCTATCAGTCATCTCACAAACTTGCCAATATTTTCACCTTTTCAATGTCTTTTGTTCGTCTTTAAAACATCTTGAATTATTTTCATCTTTTGAGTGTCTACTTTACGTCTTTCAAGCATCTTGGAAATTTCTCGAAATCGTTTCGCAATCATCTATCAATCATCTCACAAACTTGCCAATATTTTCACCTTTTCAGTGTCTTCTGTTCGTCTTTCAAGTATCTTGAATTATTTTCATCTTTTGAATGTCTTCTGTACGTCTATCAAGCATCTTGGAAATTTCTCAAAATCGTCTCACAACCATCTATCAGTCATCTCACAAACTTGCCAATTTGTTCACCTTTTCAATGTCTTCTGTTCGTCTTTCAAGCATCTTGAATTATTTTCATCTTTTGAGTGTCTACTTTTCGTCTTTCAAGCATCTTGGAAATTTCTCGAAATCGTTTCGCAATCATCTATCAGTCATCTCACAAACTTGCCAATATTTTCACCTTTACAGTGTCTTCTGTTCGTCTTTCAAGTATCTTGAATTATTTTCATCTTTTGAATGTCTTCTTTACGTCATTCAAGCATCTTGGAAATTTCTCGAAATCATCTCACAATCATCTACCAGTCATCTCACAAACTTGCCAATATTTTCACCTTTTCAGTGACTTCTGTTCGTCTTTCAAGTATCTTGAATTATTTTCATCTTTTGAATCTCTTCTTTACGTCTTTCAAGCATCTTGGAAATTTCTCAAAATCGTCTCACAATCATCTATCAGTCATCTCACAAACTTGCCAATATTTTCACCTTTTCAGTGACTTCTGTTCGTCTTTCAAGCATCTTAAATTATTTTCATCTTTTGAATGTCTTCTTTACGTCTTTCAAGCATCTTGGAAATTTCTCGAAATCGTCTCACAATCATCTATCAGTCATCTCACAAACTTGCCAATATTTTCACCTTTTCAGTGTCTTCTGTTCGTCTTTCAAGTATCTTGAATTATTTTCATCTTTTGAATGTCTTCTTTACGTCATTCAAGCATCTTGGAAATTTCTCGAAATCGTTTCGCAATCATCTATCAGTCATCTCACAAACTTGCCAATATTTTCACCTTTTCAGTGTTTTCTGTTCGTCTTTCAAGCATCTTAAATTATTTTCATCTTTTGAATGTCTTCTTTACGTCTTTCAAGCATCTTGGAAATTTCTCGAAATCGTCTCACAATCATCTATCAGTCATCTCACAAACTTGCCAATATTTTCACCTTTTCAGTGACTTCTGTTCGTCTTTCAAGTATCTTGAATTATTTTCATCTTTTGAATGTCTTCTTTACGTCTTTCAAGCATCTTGGAAATTTCTCGAAATCGTCTCACAATCATCTATCAGTCATCTCACAAACTTGCCAATATTTTCACCTTTTCAGTGACTTCTGTTCGTCTTTCAAGTATCTTGAATTATTTTCATCTTTTGAATGTCTTCTGTTCGTCTATCAAGCATCTTGGAAATTTCTCGAAATCGTTTCGCAATCATCTATCAGTCATCTCACAAACTTGCCAATATTTTCACCTTTTCAATGTCTTTTGTTCGTCTTTAAAACATCTTGAATTATTTTCATCTTTTGAGTGTCTACTTTACGTCTTTCAAGCATCTTGGAAATTTCTCGAAATCGTCTCACAATCATCTATCAGTCATCTCACAAACTTGCCAATATTTTCACCTTTTCAGTGTTTTCTGTTCGTCTTTCAAGCATCTTAAATTATTTTCATCTTTTGAATGTCTTCTTTACGTCTTTCAAGCATCTTGGAAATTTCTCGAAATCGTCTCACAATCATCTATCAGTCATCTCACAAACTTGCCAATATTTTCACCTTTTCAGTGACTTCTGTTCGTCTTTCAAGTATCTTGAATTATTTTCATCTTTTGAATGTCTTCTTTACGTCTTTCAAGCATCTTGGAAATTTCTCGAAATCGTCTCACAATCATCTATCAGTCATCTCACAAACTTGCCAATATTTTCACCTTTTCAGTGACTTCTGTTCGTCTTTCAAGTATCTTGAATTATTTTCATCTTTTGAATGTCTTCTGTTCGTCTATCAAGCATCTTGGAAATTTCTCGAAATCGTTTCGCAATCATCTATCAGTCATCTCACAAACTTGCCAATATTTTCACCTTTTCAATGTCTTTTGTTCGTCTTTAAAACATCTTGAATTATTTTCATCTTTTGAGTGTCTACTTTACGTCTTTCAAGCATCTTGGAAATTTCTCGAAATCGTTTCGCAATCATCTATCAATCATCTCACAAACTTGCCAATATTTTCACCTTTTCAGTGTCTTCTGTTCGTCTTTCAAGTATCTTGAATTATTTTCATCTTTTGAATGTCTTCTGTACGTCTATCAAGCATCTTGGAAATTTCTCAAAATCGTCTCACAACCATCTATCAGTCATCTCACAAACTTGCCAATTTGTTCACCTTTTCAATGTCTTCTGTTCGTCTTTCAAGCATCTTGAATTATTTTCATCTTTTGAGTGTCTACTTTTCGTCTTTCAAGCATCTTGGAAATTTCTCGAAATCGTTTCGCAATCATCTATCAGTCATCTCACAAACTTGCCAATATTTTCACCTTTACAGTGTCTTCTGTTCGTCTTTCAAGTATCTTGAATTATTTTCATCTTTTGAATGTCTTCTTTACGTCATTCAAGCATCTTGGAAATTTCTCGAAATCATCTCACAATCATCTACCAGTCATCTCACAAACTTGCCAATTTTTTCACCTTTTCAATGTCTTCTGTTCGTCTATCAAGCATCTTGGAAGCCAGTACAAACATCTCCCAATCATCTTTCTTACATCTTGTCGAAATCTCTAGAGCGTCTCTCAACGATCTACGACATTCCGTAGGATGTGGGTTACTTTATCTCGCAACCTTCTCGCTCCGTCCCAGTGGCAAGCCGTTAGTGAGATCAAGCCTGCGAGATCTTCCAAAGATCTTTCCGAAACGAATTTTTTTTACTCGGGGATGCAAAGCAAAATTCGGAAACACGGTTGATCGTACAAATCATTACATAAACAATAAGAACAACTTAAATAGTTCAAATAAATCGTTTTGCCATCTTGTTGTTTCCAAAGGATTTGAAAAATCTTTTGTGTATTTGGAACACTTCACATTCGAGTCCATTTTAACTATGTCACTTTCATTTACTAAGAAGACTTCTCGGAAGATGAGTTTATTATATTGAGCATTGATTGAGCGGTGATAACATCTTTACCCTGTGCTACTGCTCTGTCACACAAACCCTTCCCGGTACCTCCAATCCCGTCTGCAGTGCTCTTTCCGTGTCCAGGTGAGGTAAAATTCCATGTTGCGTACTTTAATCCCATTTGTTCACAATGTTTGCTAAATAAATAAAAATTAAATTTATTTTTATACTGGGTGGACGGGCCGTCGCTTTGGAAATGTAGCGCAAAAAAATTTGGTACAGTTTTTTTGATCAAGTTCAATATTGGATCTAAATGAGCCCAGACAGATGCAGCGTCGTGCCGAAGACATTCGGAAATGGTACAAAATGAATGGCATACCACTTTTTCAGATAATGCATCTCGGCAATAAAAAGCACCAGTGTGCAAAGATATTTGCTTTTTTGACGCACCGAAATGAGCACTTTGAATTTCATCAGTATATTTGCAAATATAATTTTGAGAAAAGTCTATCACAATATAAACTTCATTTTGCTTCAGATCCTTACGGATGTTTTCAGTCGCTTTAAACTGATGATTTGTGATATACACATGTTGTAAATATTGAGGAATTAATGCGTTAGTTTCGATAACTAATTCGTTTACAGTACAAATGATCTTTTCTTTAAGTGTTATTTTTACATTGTAATCCAGACCCTTTGCTCCTAATCTACTAACTTGTTTGGTTTGCCATTTAAAGTACCATGTCGGATCAAAATTTGTATCACTTATTATACTTTTAGATTTAAATTTTTCGCATTCTCCATAATAACACTTTTTATCTTCAAGATCGCAGACCAGTGATTTTATAAATAATTGCGATGATGAGCTGGAGAGTAGGGTTGAAGACTGCAATCTTTGAAGCAAAAAATTCATGTTGGTATGAACTTTGCACAGGCAAGTATCACGTCCAGTAACTTTTCGATTTACAATCCAAAAAGGTTTTGCATTGTAAAATGATCCCCTGGAGAGTTTAAAAGATCCCTGTGAGTTAAATTTTTCCAACAAATTATCCATCGAATCCAGTAAAAATCTCTTTCTTTTAGTCGTGTCGCCTTTTGTAATTGTGTCTTTAACTCCAGGTGCAATGGCAGATTTTCGTCTTTTTCCAAAAATATTTGAACTTTTTCTAATATTTCCTTTTTAACAGCAATTTTTTTGGTATGAGACTTTTCTAATTTCAATGCTTTCAAGTTACTGTACTTCTTTTGAGTCGTCATAGAAATTAAATGTTTCATTTTTTTCATACATCTATACTTCTTAACTATTTCCCCCGCAATACATTGTGTAAAAATTGATCTTGATTTCTCATCTGTTAAGGTTTTTTTTCTTTCTATTAATTGTTCATTAAGAGCCTCAGCATACAATAATTTTTTTCTAATTTCACTGGGTCCTTTGCGTTCAATTTTCTTTACTTTTTCCAAAATATCATCTTTTTTTCGATCCGATAAACGATAACATTTCATTTTCAACCTTCTAATAATTACATTTTTTGTTTTTATGATCTTCATTAACTTTTTATTTTTTCTGCGTAATTTTTCCTCTCTAGCTCGTGTGAATCGAATAGTTTTTTAAGACTTTCTACAAGATTTGTGTCGTTTTTTTTTCTAATTTGTTAATATTTTTCCTTTTTAAATTTGGCGAGTCATCAGGTGATACATTATACGCAACTAAATGAGGAGAAGGTGCATCATCGGTTTTACTACTTATTTCTGGAAAGAAGTGCGAGAAAGAAATATCGTTCTTGGAATTTACCATTGTTTTATTGCTAAAATAAATATATTGTTCTCAATTTCAACTCTAATATTTTTAAGTCATGATAATAATGGGATAATAAAAAAACTCACATTTTTAACCTCAAATCATTCTTTTCTTTTTCAGTACGCTTTTCATCATTGTATTTTTGTTTACGAAGTAATTCTTGGGCACGTGCTTCAGCAGATTCTTCACGCTTCTTTCTTTGCTTTTCTCTTTTTAATAATAATAATTCTTCTCTTCTTATTTTTTCCGTTTCATCTACATTTCATTTATTCATAGGTTATACAAACTATGTAATTATTTTTACATATGTATAATGTATACGTGGCAATAATTATTGTATAATTATATTAGTAAAAAAACGCAAATTTTAATGTTACTTACCCATTGTGAAATATATATTTCCTAACCAACTTTTTAATGTAAACGAATATATACTGAACGTATAACAAATGAAAACTGACAACTGACATATTCATACTTGGTATCGATTATTTTAACCATGAAAGTTTAGAATTTTTGAATTTTTGAATTTTTGTAATTTACTTTTAATTAAGGAGCACATATTTTAGTCAACGTGCAATACATTGAATATAAGAAGAATCATTTATAATTTGTTTTGGATGATTTTGTTTTGTGCTGAAAAAATTATACACATTTAAGTCAAAAAGATACTAAGTGTAACACGTCAAATTTGATTTTTTGAGCTCATGTATGACTTCTTATTTTACATGAAACGTATGAAACTTATACTTTTATTTGATTTTTCTGTTAAATATGTTTAAAAAAGAAACTGATACTAAAAAAAATGATATAATATTATTAAACTGGTTTAAATGGAGGGTAACGTCAAGTCACACGGTTCCGTGGATTTGCCCATATGTCGTCTGCAAATTGTGAAACAGTTACGTTTCTGGGAATATCTTTTGTTACGTTGGAAACATATATTATATACAACAAGGGGCTTGCGGTACACCGTTGTGTACTTTCAGTCGCTCATACCCTTCAACGCTAGTATTAACCCCTTCGCTGCGGCGAGAATTTCACAAAAAGTGCCAAAAATGCGGGAAAAAAAATTTGGTTAGATTTTACTGCAACATAGTGTATAGGGGTTTCTTGGGACGCCGATTACGAATTTGAAGTCAGATATCGAAAATTTAAAATGGCGGATTCAATATTGCGGGCAAATTTTCTAAATACCAATCATTTCGCCTGACATTTGTTACTCAGAGGTTTTCGGAGTCGCTGATTACGGAATCTGAAGTTACATTTTTGGAAAATTCAAAATGGCGGATTCAATATGGCGGACGTCTTGATCAAAATTCGAACTGATTACGAATCTTATATCAGTTTTTGCATGTACAATATTACTGCAATTTGTTATTCATATGTCAATAATGCTGCTCGTGGCAGGTTGGCAATAGAAACACTCTCGTGATTATTTATAGAATATTTATACCGAATTTTGTATTTTTATCGAAAACTTCTTCGATTCTGCAGCTACAAATCTATATTTTTAGTTTTTATAGATATTTTACAGAGTTTATTATCTACTCAGATTATTCCGTGTAAATTTCAAACTTTTGTTATGTACTCCCGAGTTATCGTGTTACATGTGGGAAAAAACACTGAATATGTTACAGTTTTTATTTTAAACAAAAATATATAAAAACAGAAAAAAATTGCACTTTGAAGACCTTTCTCGAACCTCCTCGTAGTAAAGTGTCTAAGTACATATTGTATATCGAAGCTAACGGGGGAAGGCTAACATTAACCCACGGTATTGGATCCGCCATTTTGAATTTTCAAAATATATCATCAGATTTGTAATCGGCGACCTCGAAAACCCCTGAGTAGCAAGTTTCAACCGATTTCATTAATTTTTAATGCAGAAATTGACCTAATACGGCGACATAGCTCATGACAAAGATTTTTACAAAATCGTAAAAACAACATATTTTAAGAACTTGTATCTTTTTTTTGACATGTTTTTGAAAAAGGACAACGGCATGTTGTTCGGTATACCTTAGGCTGGCTAGAAATGGTCAAGTTTTTAAATTGGATATATTATTGACTTCATTAGACTAATTTATGTCATGACAAAGAGTCTGCATTAAAGAATCTTCTGAAATTCTTAATAAAGAATCTGCTTTAGTATCAGTGTGTTTCTTTGAAGAATGTAACAAGATTCTGCAGTAAGAATAATATCGCAGGGTGATTGAAGACTCTTCAATATACTTCAGAGCCAGATTCTTTAGTATTGCTTAGTGCAGAGAGAAATAATAATCTGCACCAGGACCTTTTATTCTTTCATAAATGAAACAAGATCTTAAAGATATCTTAACCTTCAACTGCCAATAGATGACACGTACTTTTAGCATTTTAAATTAAATTTAAAAGGATTTTTTAATATATCTTGCAATAAATTATAAATAACAAAAATATTAATTTCAATGTGGTTATTCTTAAATTAGAACAAATTAATGCAAAATATAACTGAAAAGTAAGAAATTTTCAGTGAAATTTATTATTGTAAATATCTAAATCGAATTAATAATATTTGCTTTTAATTGAGCTTTACTATAGTATTTGAAATTTGATATATTTATTGAATTTAAAAAAATCTATAAATTAATTGCCCTTTGAAATATAAATTTTTCATTATGTAGAATATTGCTGAAATTTATTATCCGGTGGTTTTCGTAGTCGCTGGTTACAAATCTTGTCTCGCACTTTCAAAATTCAAAATGTTAGATCCAAGATGGCGGTCGGGGATCTAAAAAGTTGCTTGATAAAATAAATTTTCGTCTGGGTACGTCTATAATTTGGTTTTCTCAAAAATTATTTCTTTCTGAAAAAAGACCCCTTTTCGGCACTTTATTTGTGTACAGTTAATAGTCAATTAAAAATTATAATTTTGTATAAAATATATTTATTCCCGAGTATACTGGAGTCATATTGGTTCTAAATAAGCAGTATAATAAAAGAATTCTGCAAGTTAAAATAAAACTGGGTTACAAGGATATTCTGAGAGTACCGTTACGCTTCTAATAAATAATACACTATACAAAATTACCTGTAGAAGAAAGCTGTATGCAATTGCAGTCTTTTGTGTATTACATTATTTAACATCAATTCAACACCAGCGAAGTAAATACTCATTAACTTTTAGGCTATATGTGGACGTCCATATATAATAGTTAAAAATTCTAAAATTTTTGTTTTGTTTTTTTTTTATTCTAAATTTTTTGTTATGTTTAGGAACAATGTACGGGATCTTTCGTGTTAAATGGCGCGTGACTTATGACTTGAACCTCATAGGAAATATGAAATTTCATTTTTTAAACTTCGATTTTCGCGGAAAACGAGAGCAACAAAGTGGGCCCTTTTCATTGTGACGTCCACATATATAGAATATTATCATACAACCCTTATTTGATAAACAAATCATAATATATTATGACGAGTGAATTTTCTTTACGTTGCATAGTTATATTGCATAAGAATGCCAATGTTCGATCACAATCATCGCGTTTTATTTTTCCCAGGATATTTCTGCTCCTATATAGAGAAAAATGTACAGTTGTCGGTCATTTTATAAATTGTAGTAGTTAATTAAAATTTTTTAACAAATACATTGTTATGTTTTTTACTACTTTATTTTATAAGTTCTCTTTCAAATCACCTATTTAATGCAGCAAATTGGCCTTAAGTATTCTCTCTGTAACTGTTAATAATAAAAAATAAAATTTATATTTCTTAACAAAATCTGGTAAGTACATATGGGACATTCCACGTCAACCGGAACACTGCTCTGCCCAAAATTAAAAGCAACCAAAAAATACGAATGAGGGCTAATTTTAAAGCTAAAGGTGTATACTTTCGAATGCCGAGTGCGCATTTGCAAAATCCAATATGACCGCTCCAATATGGCGTCCGGAAGCGCTTAATTAGTTGAAAAAATGTTTAAAACATGCCTGAAATAAGAATTTAGTGCATGTTTACAGTGCTTTTTATGCTATCCGATGTATTTTGACCTCCCAAACACAAATCCAGTCAGCACCTTACATTTATTCTAACCTCAAAAACAGGTAAAAAGACGTAAAAGTACAGGAAATTTAATTAGGAAAAGGTGTGTGTGTGTGTGTGTGTGTGTGTGTGTGTGTGTGTGTGTGTGTGTGTGCGTGCGTGCGTGCGTGCGTGCGTGCGTGCGTGCGTGCGTGCGTGCGTGCGTGCGTGCGTGCGTGCGTGCGTGTGTGTGTGTGTGTGTGTGTGTGTGTGTGTGTGTGTGTCATTTTGAATATTTCGATGGCATTTATTTTGTTACTTTGCACGTAGAACAACTATTATTTAGGACAGTTTGGGGTACATCATAATAAATTGAATCTTTTTTCACCTCCATTTCTCTATATGTGTAGGTATCGCGGACAGAAAATAAAATCTGAAAATTTTTAACTGACAAAACTTCTTCATGTTGTACCTTAAATTTAAAATACAAATCTCCTCTTGCAATATTAGAGTCGCCTTTTTGAATTTCGAAAATCTGAAATCGAATTTTTATTCAGCAATCCCGAAAACTCTTAATAATACTTTGTTCGATTTTCCAGAACATTTAGCCTAGAAAAACGTCGAAAATATTAATTTGTGATTGATTTTTTGAGGTTAGGAACAGCTGAGATGTGTCAGCTTTATTCCGACTATGGATTTGGATTAGCCATCTTCCTGTAGAAGAAGAGAGGGATACAAAAATATTGGTTTATGTTTTTTTTCCTAATTAAATTTCCTGTACTTTTACGTCTTTTTACCTGTTTTTGAGGTTAGAATAAATGTAAGGTGCTGACTGGATTTGTGTTTGGGAGGTCAAAATACATCGGATAGCATAAAAAGCACTGTAAACATGCACTAAATTCTTATTTCATGCGCTTCCGGACGCCATATTGGAGCGGCCATATTGGATTTTGCAAATGCGCACTCGGCATTCGAAAGTATACACCTTTAGCTTTAAAATGAGCCCTCATTCGTATTTTTTGGTTGCTTTTAATTTTGGGCAGAGCAGTGTTCCGGTTGACGTGGAATATGTCCGTGGGATATAATGCCCCATATATATTGTGGTAATTAAAACATGTAATTTATGTTCGTTTATCGGAGCAGAGGTGTTCCAAAAAATAAAGTATTGCCAAATCATCGCATAAATACGTTTAGTTCTTAAATACATCCATTAGAATCGATATTACGATTTATTGAAAGAAAAACAAATGATATATAGCAACTTTTTTGTTTATGAACAAGTCTTATTTTACCTGTCAGATTACTGTATTTTTGTTATCTTTCTTTTTGAAAATGTTATTGACGAAGAATTTTTTTTTTAAGAAATACAATTGGTCTAATAATTTCGTACGGTCGAAAGGAGCAATCATGAGCAATTAAAATAAACAAATAATATGAAATTTTTTTAAAATCGTTTCCATCGGGAAGACTACCTTAAGTGTTCAACTACTGTACGGGCATGCATATGATTAATACTCGTGCGTGTGTTGTATAAAATAATATTCTGAGAAATACCTTTATGTATTAAATAAACAAGCCTATAACAAAATATTTTTATAGATAGAATCCTTATTTTATGTATATTTATTTATGCAACTACATTAAACAAAACGGCAAATATACATCAAAATTGAAATAAATGTTATCACATGTCTATTATAGAATCTTTGGTGTAGAATTAATCCCAGTTAGGTCAGCAGATTCTGTTTCAAAAGCTGGAATAGCAGCATACTCCAGCACAATAGGAAACGCACATCCCTAAGAAATTTGGAGTTGCATATCACGGATCTGTCTAGCGCGCCGCTCTTTAGCAATGGCGCTAGACAGATCCCTGAAACAGATGTACAAATATTGCTAGAGTTTAAATTCACTTGGTTCCCTGAGATTCATCTATGTTAATTCGTCGGCACTTGAACGAAGTAGAGACGATGCAAACCTTAAAAACTCTGGTCTGTAACTTCCAGCAAAAATTGACAGCTCTCCTGACATAAGAGCCTTAAAGACATTTGTACTCATTAAGCTGGGACATTATTCATGGTCATTAACATTTTCTAACTCCTCATCTTCCTCCTCTGTTTCCTCCTCTTCATACTCTTTATCTGTATCATCAATTTCTCCTTCCATTGATTCCAATTCTGAATCATGCTCATCACTCGAGATCGCATCTTCAATTTCATCGCATTGTCTTATAGCTATTTCTTCAATAACTTGTTCAATAATTTCCTCCTGATCGTCATTGACATTGCCACGATTCGCACTTACACGTACTCCTGCACGCTGACGATCACGAAACCTCTGTTTCGCAACATGTAAAACGCGTTGCATCTCTGTCCCAAATTCAGCGCGAGAAATCTTTTTTAGATTGTCGGATCCGGATAAAGCATCTGAAAAAGTAATACGATAATAAATATTTAAACATTTAGTTGTCTGCAATAGTAGGGGAGACTGGGATAATTCAGTCATGTGGGTAAAGAGGTCATGGCGTATTTCCTCGTGGAGTATTTTTTACAGTGGGAGGTATGTCGTATACAAACTTGAAATATTTATATCTGGTATAATTATAATTTCCTCCGTTTTCAAAATTTTCAATTAATATTTTCACCCTGAAACGGGTAAGAATTATTTTAATCAAGCCAATTCTGTAAATGTTGATTTTGTTCCTGAAGCAATTCCAAGAAAACCGTGTAATAGTGACAAAAGGGTATGATATGTTTGGAAGGTACAGTTATCTATAAAGTTAAGGGGCTGCTAAATACCGACGCGCTACTTTTATCAAATTCTTCTTTACCGACGTCGTATTTTCTTTAAAAAGTATATGTTCCGGGGTGAATTAACAATTAATTTTCATGTTAAAGCTATTTCACGCGTTTTTTACGATTGCTCTCTAAGTTTCAACGCGATCGGTTGAGAATTGGGTGAGAATTCAGGAGAATAAATGTCGCCGGCAACAACAAGCGCTGTTTGACCACTGCAAAAATTTATTCTCTCGAATTCTCGCCGAATTTTCAACCGATCGCGCTAAAATTTGGAAAGCAATCATAAAAAATGCGTAAAATAGCTTTAACACAAATTAAGACTTGAAAATATATCTTGTTTATGTTTAATTTAGATTTTTTAGGTTAGGAAGTGACGTTATCGACAGAGTAGGTTTAGCCGCCCCTTAAGCCGTATAAACATTGATCAAATTAGGAAGCATTTTATTAAAATAGTTGTCTAATTATAAAAATTGGCCGGTGGGGTACTTCGGCAACTTTTTGATGGAGTAAATCGGACTTTTTTGGCTGTTTTCAATGTAGAGTACTATGTTTCATTCATATTTTTTTTCTTACATTTATTTTTTCTTTTTGGGATTATTCTTGTACGCGACTAATACTTTTGATCGTTTTATGGTCTTATAACGAATGTTTTCAAAGTTATTGACCTGAAAATCACATTCCTCGTATTGGTGGAAATTTCGTTGAAAATATTTATACGCAAAATTGAGCCCTCTATTTATATTTCTAATGGCAAATGATAAATTTTTGTTTATCAAAGTGTGGTAAGGTTTAAGTCTGATTGAAATTATGGAATGAAACGGAGTGCTACACAAAAATAACGACTTGGTTGCAAGAATCGATGTAACAAAGTATACTTTGTTCCGCGTAACACCCGATGTGCCGATGATTCTTACTTATGCGCCATAAAATTATGGTGTGGGCAATCTGTATCTATATAACAAACTGGAAATAGTCTTTGCAACCAATCTAGAACTCAGAGCACTAAGCCAGTTGGTTGGTGCACCAATTTATCGGCTAACCCGCAGCCAATTCGTTTCTTCCGTGTAGGTAAGTGATAAAATATAAGGTATACTTGTGCGATGCGGCATGGATGGAACTGGATTGAAAAAATTAACGTGGCTTAACTCGAATTATATAGGCGACAGTTTCCATGTTTTAAAAAAAATTAAACAGATATTACTGAAAAACTATATACATTAAAGATGATGTTGTAACAGAAATTAAATTTAGTTGCTAAAACTAATAAGCACAGTTTTTTTCTAACCATGCAATGTAATCGAAAAATTTGTGTCTTTTAGCTTCGACTTTTCATGTGTTCCTTCCCATGTAAACTCAGTAGCTAACTGGTCCGACAAGGTTTCTTTTAGGAACGAATTCAATGCATCGCGTATGCGAAGGCCGCCCAAGAATATTAGATACTGTTTCTGAAAGTATATAACATACATATTACATACAGTATGAATCTGAGTAGAGAATGGGTTTAAAATATACTAGTTCCGAAAAACATTATAATAAATCCAAAACTCATTCAGAAAGCGATTGGCGATGAACTATGACCGACTTAAAATAATAATAATATATTTATTTATATTATGCAATATGGGCGTAAACGTATGCATCAGTTTCGCGATTTTAAAAGAATATTTACAGTAGTGTGAGTAATAAATGTTTTCTTAGGTACCTACCAAATTATTATGTTGCTCCTTGCCAGCATGTTCGAAAATTTGAAAATTCTCCGATGTTTCCAGTGGAAATCCTGCGGGTCTTACATATCTTTCACGAACATTTTTCAACATTTTCTTGTCTTAAAAAATATAACTGTACTTAAGTAGCTATATGTGAATGTTTTAAATAGGTCGTATGTAATGAACACAAATTTATTCTTTTTTAACGAGTATACGGAAAATACGAAATCGTGAGGTCAACGAAAAAATTTTTTCTACCAACTAAAAAAGATAGTAAAATATATGCCTAACAACATTTTTCATTGTTCCAACTATTTCCAGATAGTAAAACTTGATAACTGTGGAAATAGTCAATTTTACTATCTTCTTCAGTTGAAACAAATGACAAAATATTTGGTCCAACAAAAAAGATAGTAAAACTGACTATTTCTTCATTTCTTACTATGTTATAGTACCACATGGGTACTATGTCTATGCCTACAGAAAATATATATATAAGTTAAGTAAAATGTGGATTTTTTTATTTAACTCATAATTATTTGCTGTTGATGATGAAACGTATTGCATAATTATTATTATTATTATTATTCGCTCTTGCACCCAATTCGAATAGCTTCATAAAATAATGAAAAAAACGTGAATTTTGGGATATGTTGACATCTTGGCCGCCATTTTGGCTCCGCCATTTGATGATAATACAATTGTGACAATGAAACATTATTCAGAATCGAATAGGAGTGATTTTGTACCTGGCAATGTGCCAAACCACGAGTTTCGGTACATGTTGCGATATTTTATCTGTCATATTAGATTGGTACAATACAAAAATAATAAGAAATGCAAGTAATAGTCCGAGGGTATAATATTTTTCAATACCGAAGGGCCAGCGTATAATAGAAAATGCTTGAACTCGGTAGCTTTATAATCCTTAAATTGAGTAATACTTCGGGGTCGTCGCTGAAAGTCTTTGGGACATCCGTCAACCATTGACATTACACGGAACGAAAGTGTATTTATATTGTCTGCGGAAAGTTTTGCTTTTCGTAAAAATTTGCCATCAATCCAGGCTTCCAATAATTTTTTCATTACACCAAGACATACGAGATGCATGTACTCAAAAGGTGCATGAGATGGAAGATTTATAAATTCAGCCAATGGACTTGGCTCAAAAATGGCCTTGGAGTCGGACTTGACATGGTGATCTTCATCTAAAAGTAGATTGTATTCCTCAGAAGTCCTTGATTCGTGATTGACTCCTAGATAGGCCTTCACTGTTTTTACTTTCTTGTACTTCTTTTCTTTACATTGAACTCCAACAACTTTACACTTTGAACACGGCTTTGTTGCATTGTGACCACGATGTTTGAGTACAAAGGCTCTTGCTGGAGCATCCCCAATAAAAATGTGAAACATTATTGGTATCCTTAAGTTTTGGAAAAGAATGCCACCATCGTTTTTAATCTGCCTCATTTCATCGGTTGCAGGTTTAAAAAACTCATCGACATCTTTAGGTTTGCCCCTACCTCGATAAACGCCGATTACGAGAGGTCGACTGACTGGTATATTTACAATTCTCACTTGTATTGGCCAGTATTGGATGGAACCACGTCTATCAGCCGAACCTCCGTCCGTACTGATATCCACTTCGAGTTGTTCAGGAATGTAGCGTTGCTTGGCCAATTCGCTTGATATCACTTTCGACAAACCTGCATGCCAGTACTGACCAGGTTTTACATTAGAGATTTGGACGGAATGTTTAATGGTCCCCAAAAGAGTTTTACTTTGCCTAGGCAAAAAGTTTAATGATGGCCATGTTCTGATAACGCTCAAAATAGCATTACATTGTTGGTGAGTAATATTAATGCCTTTAAAGCACTCAACTAATTTCTTCTGAAAATTTTTTTCCGGTGACAACATATCTTCATTTTCATTTTGTGGAGGTAAGTTTGATTGATGGTTATTCGTGATGTCAGCGCAATTTTCCATAATATGGCATGAAATATTGTCGCGATCGTTACAGCTTACTGAAATTGGATGGCTAATAATAATTTCCTCATTATTTACGTCTATTCCTTCCGCAGAATTTTCATGTACTTCATAGTCGGTTCTTTGTTCTTGAAGCCGTCGAAGTTTCTGTCTTTCCGACAATTCGTTGAAAGTCTTGCGCTTCATATCAATCTACATATTACAGATTTTTTGTAATTTACTATTTTTGGCATGTCCACCAAACTACGAAATCGACGAAACCTAGTAGTGGGTCTTAGAGCGAATTTTTCATAGTTTTAATTATTAGGGGAGAAGGGGGGAATGGCGAACACTTAAGCGAAATTCGATATTTCTAGGTAAAGAATGATCGAACTTAATAAGTTATAACTGATATTAATAATTTGAAATATCTTCTTTGGCCTGCACTAACTTAGTTATAAATAATATACCGCAAAATTTGTTTTTTCAGCTTTTGAAAAAAATAGGGTTTTGTTCGGCATTACCCGCTGCTTAGGGTAATGCCCAACGGTCGCTGATAACCGCGAAAGCTGTCTTTAAACACACCGAAATAGTCCAATTTATTACAGTAAGGGACTAAAAATAGATCTTAGTTATCATGGAACATGCAACAGCTTATTTCACTAAATAGTAAGTATTAATTCTTAAAAAATTAATCATATGTATATAAATAGTATTGTATACGTCTAAAACGCATATGAAGGGATATCAGCAAGTGCATTTATATGATAATGGCTTAATTTCATTGTAAAATTGAATTGACTTAATTTTTCGTGATATTATTTTCAATATATTGAATTATTGGAAATGTTGATAAATGTTAGCGCGTTCACTTTTTATTCTACGCGTGTTCGCAATTGCCCCATTTTCTTGTCCGCCATTACCCCAAATCGCAACAATTTAGTAAATTCCCAAAACTAAGAGTATTTTTTGCACCACACTAACTTATCAATTTTGTATTGAAGAGCTAATTAAATAAGGAAAACAATGATATGCATTATTACGGATTTTTGTTGGCTCAATATAGCTAAAAATGCCATTCCTTAGCTCGAAAAATTATAAGAAAATTTGATAAAACACACAAGTTCATTTTTTTATACTTGAAATGCATTATTTAATATTATATTAATTAAAATTAGTTAATAGGCATGTTCTATGAAATAATAAATTATTGTTGTATTTACGCCATTGATACGTATTGAAATACACGGGTGTTCGGTATTACCCGCTGTTCGCCATTCCCCCCTTCTCCCCTATTAAAGAGCAGTTCTGCACCTTTCACATTCGGACATGATTGGTATTATTGTTATTAATTTTCTATTGGTTTGTGAAAAAAATAAGCTTTCATTTTTAAAAAATCTTACGTGTAAAATATAACAATTTCTGACGAAGTCGCTGTTCCGGCTATTTTGTCGGATAATTCGCTTTTTGTTAGCAAAATGACTTCAAAAAAAAATAAAAAAACAGAAAAAAATACGAATACTTTTAAAAATTGTTGTAATTCTATGCGCATTGTGTTTTGTAGTTACGTTTCACCGACTGCTGACGGTTGTACATAAAAAAAATCCAGATTGGTGAAAATCAATCACCTAAATAATGTTTGTCAAATAATCTACAATATGACTTTTTATGGCAGTTCTTAAAGATAATTAAAACAAATCTACGTCACAGAATAGTAGTTTACGATTCATGTCCGTAAAGTAGAATTTTACGGTCTGAGTATAGATTAGGCGCCCGAGGATCGTCGAAACATCGTTTTTCTTCATCTGTGTTCGTACAGTACGCACTTCAGGAGGGATCGTTTTTAGTCTCTGAAGTAAAATTTTACTTTAGGGACTCAAAACAGTCCCAAAAGTACGTACTTTATGGACATGGATGATGAAAAAAAAAGTTTTCAAAATGCTTCCGATTGTTATAGTAGGGGAAAACGGGGTAATTCCGACCTACCTAAGCAAAATTGATTTTTAAGATAGAAAATGTAAATTAATGATCCTGTAAGGTATGCATTTTCAAAGTATATTTAATGAGTTAAATTGTAGCGGTAATAGAAATACCTTTCTATTGATCTTAGTTAAAAAGAACATGGAGGTCGGACTTACACACCGTTTTATCAGATTTTGAAAAACTGTAGGTAATTCCGACCTCCCTATTATTTTCAACTAAAATGAAGTCTAATGCTTTGATATTTTGTGGAATATTTCATTGTATGTTTGTAAGAGTATCAAATATAATTTTGTAAGTTATTTAGCTAATAAATTTTGACATGATACTGCTTAAATTATGATAAAAAATGTGAGAAGGTCAGAATTACCCCGCAATTCTCTTCATACAACACGGCAAAACATAAATTTAACCGATACACATGTTCAGCTCAAAGTGAAAACTTTAAATTTGTGGTAAAAATCTTAGTATTCATTAGTACTTTCAATAGTTTGAATAATATTTTATTATCTCTTCTTATAAGCGAGATAATGACAGGGTCGGAATTACCTTGGGGGTCGTAATTACCCCGTTTTCCCCTACTCTTAATGAGCAATCAGTGCGTTTTAGGTTGTATCTTGACAGCCAGAGGATGCCCGTGACCAAAATTTGTTTTTTGAGACCAGATTTCAGCCAATTACAGCGCGGTATTCGGGGGGTACAATGGTCTTTTATTCAAAAGTGGATCGGAAATTGCACACTGATAGCTCCTGGAAATTACACCCGATAACTGCACACCAATCACTTTTAATTTTTTTTCTAACCAATCCGTTATTTAACTTCAAACCCGACCACTGACTGCTAGTATAGAGTCAGACCTGATGTGGTACGGAAGTCAGTACTGACTATCAGTACTGGTTCAGTACTCCGCCGGTGGTTACCTCCGTCAGATTACCGAAATTTCTACCTGGGTGGTAACAGGTAGTTTCGCTTCTTTTTTTTTTAGTTTTTTGCATTTATCTAGTTTTGATTCATGGATAGCAATATGCCGCCAGTGACAAAGTTGTAAGTATTGAAAATACCTTCAATTTGAGATATTACTTGTTTCGATTCGATGAAAATTGAGTCCAGAGGAGCCTTCGGAAGTCATGTTTTTCGCCGGCAGACAATCGCCGGTGCGACGTAGGAAAACCGCGACTTCCGAAGGCTCCCCTGGGCTCAATTTTCATCGAATCGGAACGAGTTATAGCTCAAATTTAAGGTATTGGTAAATATGTAGAAGAACTGCCTCACCCCAAAAATTAATTGTACAACATGTTTCTGACGTATTTTGGGGCGCTGATTACGAATCTGATAATAAAAATTGGCGGTCGGGCGTATTTCGTTCCCTATCTTCAAAAAACAGCCAAAAAAGGCGTTTCTTTAGGGTTTTTTGTATTTATATGAAAAAGTATGAATCGGACGAAAAAATGTTTCCAACAAAAGTTGTAGAGCGGAAAATTCTCTACAAAAAAGGTAAGATACATTTCTTTCGATATCCTAACGAAAAGTCCGCAAATGAGCGACAAAAATGCCCGTAATTGGTTTCTGCAGGGTATACGCCCAAAAAGACGATTTGTTTAGTTTCTTTGTGTTTATTAAAGCGACTCTCGTCTGAAAATTGATTGCACAATATGTTTCTGACGTATTTTGAGACGCTGATTACGAATCGGATGAATTTGGCGGTCGGACGTACTTCGTCCGCTATCTTGAAAAAATAACGAAAAAACACAATTTTATTAGGTTTTTTGCGTTTATTACTGGGACTCAAATTTCTGATTGGAATGAAATCTATATTTCTTGGTTGGAGGTTAGGTTAGTAGTAAAAAAGGGGGGTCTGGGGGGCTCCGCCCCCCAGGACGCAGGCACCTCCTAGATACACAAAATTATAATTAATTATTCCCTTCAGATCCGGAAAACAATGAATTATAATTACTAAAGTTGATGCGTGTACCTAGGAGGTGCTTGCGACCTGGGGGGCTCCGCCCCCAGATCCCCCTTTTTTAATACTAACCTAACCTCCAACCAAGAAATATATATTTCAATCCAACCTGACATTTGAGTCCCTGTAATAAACGCAAAAAACCTAATAAAATTGTGTTTTTTCGTTATTTTTTCAAGATAGCGGACGAAGTACGTCCGACCGCCAAATTCTATCATCCGACTCGTAATCAGCGTCTCAAAATACGTCAGAAACATGTTGTACAATCAATTTTCAGACGAGAGTTGCTTTAATAAACACAAAGAAACTAAACAAATCGTCTTTTTGGGCGTATACCCTGCAGAAACCAATTACGGACATTTTTGTCGCTCATTTGCGGACTTTTCGTTAGGATATCGAAAGAAATGTATCTAACCTTTTTTGTAGAGAATTTTCCGCTCTGCAACTTTTGTTTGAAACATTTTTTCGTCCGATTCATAGTTTTTCATATAAATACAAAAAAAAAAAAAAAAAACGCCTTTTTTGGCTGTTTTTTGAAGATAGCGAACGAAATACGTCCGACCGCCAAATTTTATTATCAGATTCGTAATCAGCGCCCCAAAATACGTCAGAAACATGTTGTACAATTAATTTTTGAAGTGAGGTAGCTCTACTGCAACTTTACCAAGGTATTTTCAAAACTTACAACTTTGTCAGTGGCGGCATATTGCTAACTATTGAGCAAAACGAGATAAATGCAAAAACTAAAAAAAAAACGAAACTGCCTATTACTACTTACATTCGAGCGCGCGACCGGTTTTAGCATCCAAGTACTCAATTGTTTATTAATGGTATTATAGCAATGACGCGATTTGTTTTTTAGTTCTTTCTGCAGTTTGGAATTGATTTTAATTATCTTTAAGGGGCCTCGAGCGTGCCGAGGCGCCTGCCGCCTGTGACGTCAGAGGCGAGGAAAAGGCGAGAAAATTTTGCGCCGATCTTTAAGACTTTTAAGATGCTTTTCGTATAAGTATCTTTTAATATTATATTATTTAATAATATTTAATATAATTATTAATATAATATAATATATATATATATATATATATATATATATATATATATATATATATATATATATATATATATATATTAATATACATTAATATAATATATTATTAATATATTTAATAATATATATTTAATAAGTATAATTTTTGATTACAGAAATATTTCTTATTATATTCACCACGGAATGAGTGATTTTGGAGAAATTCGGATGTTGGGAAGTTCGTGAAAATACTATGAAAAGTTTGGTATTCAGTAGTTGGTTATGAAACCTGTCACGGAACTTAGAATTTTTTGGGGGAAGTTGGATACCGAACTTTTCACAGTATTTTCACGAACTTCTCCAAAATCACTCATTCGGTGACTTAGAATTTTTCCAGCCTGGGCGAAATGAAAGGATGGAGAAGAACGTGCTGCAATTTAGCAGAATTATAATAAAATGTAAAATAAAAACTTGTAACGATATAAGAATTATTCAATAAAATAATGCGTAGAACTATGTACGTGTATTTCGTATTTTATATATATTTTTTTAAATAATTTAGAAATTATTGTAAATATAGTATTGTAAAATTTGTAAAATATTTTTTTTGTAAATATTATAGAAAGTGGAGTTATTTACAAGTATTATTTCAATAAGTAAATATATATATTTATTTATTTTTTTATTTTCCAGATTTTCCATATTTTTATTTTTATGTAAATACTTTTTCTATGCAATAATGATTGTAAATAAATTTTTTTTTATGTTATTTAGTTTTCAGTTTATTTTTGCATCTGCAGCAACCACAGCATCGACAACCACAGCAATGACAGGAAACGCATCTGGGGTATATATAAATAAATTGTACGCAGCAACAAAAATGAAAGTTTCATTTATTGTATTTTGTTTCCTTTTATTTTATTTTATTTTTTTCAAAAAGTTATAAGCTAATATATAATTGTAACATTTTTAAAATATTTTTATTGCAACGTGGTATATCTAATAAAAAAGAAGGGTGTAGAGAACCACCACCCTTAGCGAGGTGGACGCCAGGCGCTCCTGAAAAATTCACCCATATCCCTGAGGTACTGGGCACGTTTTGCTTGGCCCATTGCCTGTCTCTTCTTCACCTGACGCCCACCTCTCTTCTTTGTATGATAGATCTTCTTTATCTGAAAAAGAAACAATTTATTATGAAAATGTAAGAAGGAATACAATCGACTGAAAATATAGAGTATCTTTGCCGGTTAGGAATTTATTACTACGTGTTGTAATTTTACGATGCTACACGTTGAATAAAATCGAGTCCGTGTTGAACGTGGTATTTTTCCCATTCGAGAGAAAATTACATCAAAATTAGTAAAATTACAACTCCCAAACAGAAAACTTACAGCACTCAATAAGATTACCACGTTCAGCGTGGGCTCAATTTCGACCAACGTGTAACGTGGTAAAATTCATTGCCATTTTTTACATTGTAGGTTACTATTAGGTTATTATTATGTTTTTATTAGGTTATGATGCAAAAAAATTGCAATGAATTTTACCACGTTACACCTTGGTCAAAATTGAGCTCGCATTGAACGTGGTAATAATGCTCTAAGTTTTCTGTTTGGGAGTTGTAGTTTTACCAATTTATATGCGTTTTCCTCTAGAATGTGAAAATTACCGCGTTCAAAAATAAAAATAAAATTCCTAATCTCCAAAGATAAGGACCCAACGCTTATTTCTTTGAATTCATTTTTTTCAGTTTTATCTTTTTTTTCATATACTTTTCATTTTATATTATTTTTTATTTATTTTTTTCTGTATTTATTTATTTTCCTTACTTTTTCGGTTTGGCTGCAATTTTCCACGGTCGTCTTATCTTCCTGCATTTCCTCGATTTCCTCGATTTCCTTTTGGGCGTTGCTGCTCTCGGCCTGCTGGTTCACCGACTCATCCCGAATGTTGCTCTGGAAATATAAACATTGTGGTGAATATAAAAAATTGAATTTTTATGAAATGTTTTCTTACCATTTTTGTCCTTTCGGCGTTCCGCGGTTGCGTCGACTCAATGTTTATTTGTCTCCAGGCGACACGCCGCGGGACAGACTATCACGCCGTAAGATATGAAACTCGACTGCCAAAGTGCCAACCGGCGCTGCCATCTGTTGTTTGATTAAAGTAAATATGGTGTCATTCGCATACTGGATTACATGCACTACAGAAAGATATGATATATATCTAGTGCTTTGTGCACTGGTTAGTGCATATTACTCGCACGCTTTCTCGTGTGTGCAACTCTATTCCTTTGTACATAGCAAAGAAAGGTTCTGTAAAATTACTACTCTCAAAGAGGGTAGTCAGAAAGACCTATTCTGAGAGAAGTAAAATTACACCAATCAGATTTTGTTTATTTCCCTCAAATGTCTCGTCATAATGCGAGTAATTTTATCAAAAAATAAGGGATTTTTTGTTGTGTCTCTAAAAAATATGTCAGTGTAATTTTACCAGTGAAGTTACTTTGGAATTAGCAAAATTGCAACTTTCAGGGTAGTAAAATTACACCTCTCAAAGTAGGTATTTAGTAAGACCCACTTTGAGAGTAGCAATTTTACGATTTTCGTTAAAATTTACATTTTTATAGTAATACTCAATAGTGTTGTAATATTGTCATTCTCATAGTTCTGATTTCACCATGTGGGCTAGGGAAAACACTGTTTAATTTTACGAGATGCTTGTGATTTTACATCAGCATTTTTTACTGTGTAACGAGTGTTCAATTGTAAGCATTATTAGAGGTGTAACATGGGCTGGTAAACTTGTTTTCGACATCTGCAATGTTTCAGCTAGACACACATGCAACCATAAAACACACGTTCTATTTACACCAGCAGCCCATGTTGGACTTTCCCACATAGAAAAACGAGAAGTTTATGATACTAGTACCGATTAAGACGGACTAGACCAAGCGACAAAGAACCCTTGGCGTCATAGCTATCGTTTAAAACTTAAAATAAACTTCTCGAAGATCAAAGAAAGAAAACGAAATTGTTAATATAATATATGCGCCGCGTTAATTCGTATGAAACCATAATTAGGATTCTTAATTCAACTAATTATAAAAATAATATTATCCTGTTATACACACACATATATATATATATATATTACTATAATATATTGCGAGCGTTGGGGGGGGGGGGGTGGGGGGGGGGGGGGGTGGGGGGGGGGGGGGGTGGGGGGGGGGGGGGGTGGGGGGGGGGGGGGGTGGGGGGGGGGGGGGGTGGGGGGGGGGGGGGGTGGGGGGGGGGGGGGGTGGGGGGGGGGGGGGGTGGGGGGGGGGGGGGGTGGGGGGGGGGGGGGGTGGGGGGGGGGGGGGGTGGGGGGGGGGGGGGGTGGGGGGGGGGGGGGGTGGGGGGGGGGGGGGGTGGGGGGGGGGGGGGGTGGGGGGGGGGGGGGGTGGGGGGGGGGGGGGGTGGGGGGGGGGGGGGGTGGGGGGGGGGGGGGGTGGGGGGGGGGGGGGGTGGGGGGGGGGGGGGGTGGGGGGGGGGGGGGGTGGGGGGGGGGGGGGGTGGGGGGGGGGGGGGGTGGGGGGGGGGGGGGGTGGGGGGGGGGGGGGGTGGGGGGGGGGGGGGGTGGGGGGGGGGGGGGGTGGGGGGGGGGGGGGGTGGGGGGGGGGGGGGGTGGGGGGTAACAAAGGTAGCATTAATAAATAAATAAATAAATAATTTATAATAATAATATTTAAATAGTAATAAATCTCTCATCATCATGAATATCCTTGTCTTCCTCCTGTGTATTAAAATGTATAATATAGAAATGATGGAAGAAGCTAGCAGTAATTAGAAAGAGAGGATGTCACGCTTATTCTCTATGCATTTATCTATTCACGGTATTTACGTGTTTTCATGACGTTCGAACCATAGCTATAATTTTGGAGTTTGGACACGTGGGTAATGTAATTAATCATGCTCTTAACCGTTTTTTTTAAATACGTGTACAATTTACCACATCTTAAATATCGCCATACAGGTTTCGACCTGTTATTTATCCGTAGACTTTACTATACGGTAACAATGAATCTGACTTCCCATTAGTAACAAATACATACGAGTATCGACTTGCTTATAATATAACTAATTAACCTTCATTTAATATTTCCCACTTTTAACATTTCTGAGACTAATGAGATCGAAATGTCGATGTAAAAATCTAAGAGAAGCGTGTAAAATTCAAGAGTTTCTTTCTATCTTTACGCACAGTTTTGTGTCTTTTAAGTAAAAAGTTAAAGGAAGTGACAATGCTGCCATCTTTTGGTATGTTTAAAGAGATTGCAGAATCTGTGTATCGCAGAATAAAATATGCGGGTGCATCTGAAATGCATGGATTCATCGTAAGCTGCGATCATACACTTGCTGATATGAGTGGTTATGGAGCGATTACAATTGAATATGAGGTTCTTGAAAATTGGCTCTAGTTGATAATTAACCTTATTATCGCCATGCAAAAGAATATGAAAGTGAAATTGTCAAATATTACCGTGCATCTACTGCAAAGCGAAAGCAATCTTGAGGACCCGGGATTTCTTATTTTTAAAATACCTATATTGCCATTACTATACATCCCTCCGAAATTAACAATTTGCATTGTCTTTAATCATCGGCGGCGGTCTTTCCAAGGTATCATCACTCGTTTCAAAATGTTTATCAACGACATTCACGTAAATTTGGATGCATTTGCATTGTGAGTGGTAAGCATGACCATGCTTCTTCGATTTCACGTTCTGCAAACGTTGAGATGAAATCTATAGGTAGACACACCATGTCTTTTGTTTCCATTAATGCTAAACGTTTCACTTCATAATAAACTCTCATTGACCTTTAAAGAAATGCAGGCTGGTCGTGAAGATTTTCCAGTATCCAATTTTAAGCATTTTAACATTTTGTTTAGGACACTTTCCGTTAAATGTATGATTTTCACAATTTATCGACAATCGATGTTGTTGTTGTTGTCCTATGAATTTCGGTAGAGATGGATAGACCAATATGTCTAGGTCGACTCTCTCTCTCTCTCTCTCTCTCTCTCTCTCTCTCTCTCTCTCTCTCTCTCTATCTATCTATCTATCTATCTATCTATCTATCTATCTATCTATCTATCTATCTATCTATCTATCTATCTATCTATCTATCTATCTATCTATCTCTTTCTCTCTCACACACTTTTTGTCACTTCCACATATGACGCGGTACCTCTAACTTATGGATATACATCGTATCTTTCTCTCTAGATCGTAGTATCTCTTCGTCAAATCCTATGAATCGGAAATCAAATCAGAGTGTAACAAAAACAGATAGTTTTCATGGTCACTAGATCCATCTCGGTATCATCCAATGTTCCTCTCGAGATTAAGATAGACGGTCCCATACCTGTCCATTGTAGCTAGTTTGCGAGTTACGATGCTCAGATGATGCAGAGTTGAACGCAATATTAAATCGTTTCACGTACTAGTACCATATACAATTTATGATAGGTACCGTTTATATATGAGAAAACGATAATGTAAGTGTTAAATAAATGGTGTATGTATTACATAGTAATTGTCCAACTCAAATAATTTCCATGATTTCGACCGTCGAAGACTAGGTTCTTTTATTTGTTACTGCATTATTTGAGTTGGACAATTACTATGTAATACATACACCATTTATTTTTAACACTTACATTATCGTTTTCTTATATATAAACGGTACCTATCATACATTTTTACACGTTTGCTGTCATGTTGGTGAAATTATGTTTAAATATTATAATTTTTATTGGTTGTTCAACGGATGATTGAGAGAGGAAAAGTGAGAAATGGAGAGTGAGAGAGAGAGAGAGAGAGAGGGGGTGGAACAGCAATATGCGTGCATGAGACTACAATGATGATCGATTCCACATTTAATACTTATACGAAAAGAAGATATTCATTGATAAAGTTGGTGATCGTTTAGCATTAGACCATATTAAGATGCCGAGCCAAGGCGACGAAGTAAATGTTACGGAAACACGAAAAACACGTCTGGAAATGGTAACAAACGTTGACAATGCATATAATACATAAGTAGCTGAATATTCAAAATTATAAATAAAAGGTTAATTAGAAGTGTTCTTACTTTAGATGAACTACCGTACAGTAAAAATGTTACAGATTGCATATCTTGAAGTAAAATATTGAATGTAGGCTCATGACAAATTGCATTCAATCATTAAGTTTAACATAAGATTTAAGTCTTATTATGCAAGTTTCTATAGTAACTGGATGTAATGTTTAAATGCATAGAAATATTAAATAAAATGCAGACAGATTTAAACATGCTGACAAACCGGAATATAAAATTGAAAATGATGGATGCTGTCATGAAATACATATAAAATTAAAGTCTTATTAGAATGCTGTACCAGGGAATATAAATGAAGAGGATAACATTGATTAAAAAATTGCTGAACTCTCAGGGTTGAGAGATAACACTTAGAATAATATCTAGAGAATAAATGTGTTCAAACATATGGGTTGGAAAATATACAAATTGCTCGCTTAAAATATCAGTTAACTAATGTTCCCGATATAAGGTAAGTAAGATGAAGAATATAGTAAACTCGTAAGAGAAGTTTAGACTGAGAGAAATTTTTCAAGTATAATAATAAATTTGAAATGAAAATATTGCCTCGATTATTTGCGAGATGTTTTTGGTATTGGTAGAATATTATTGTGGGTATAAGGTGGATGGTCAAATAATCAATGTATACGAAATTATGTCCTTTGATTGTCATCTTAATTATTAGTAAGGTGTTCGTTAATATCTGGAGTAGATGCAATTTATCTTTAAAATATGAATACTACACGATTACGCCATAGTCGCAAGGTGTATGCTATGGAAATATTGAAACTATATAAAGGGGTTAAGGAATATTAATAGTGCGAGGATTATTAGCAGAGATTTTTACGAAATAAATTTATAATATAAGAAAGCTTATGAGATATAAACGAAATATTCAAAATAATTACAAATTTTGAAAGTGAATATTACGTACTTTGTATGTAGAGTGCGAGCAGATATATATTACAAGATGCAATAAGCAAAAATAAAACACAATGTTTTGAATGGGACATATTGAATATTGTGAGGAATTAAATGTAAGATAAGGAATTATATAATTACCGATCTACATTAAACAATATGTTTATTATGAATATAGCCGACAGCAAACTTATGACTTATAAAGAATCATATTAATAACTGTGAATGCTTTGGCATATAATTTACGAAATCTCCTTGATAGGTGTAGGTATGAAATTTCAGACACTGGCAATGGTACTGATCTCAATTTGTTTCGTTCGCACCTTTGGTCACGATGAAATTAAAGAAGCATTATTGTCATCAGTAACGTGAATGCATTCAGATTTAAGAAAATATACAACACATTGTAAAGGTGTTTCAAAGTTCCGATGTACTAGATGTCTATTATTAATGACGGGCAAGAGTCAATATTGATGCACATTTTAGTCTAAACGTGATAATAAAAAGTCTGACAAACAGTCTGCAAATATTGTAAATATGTACGTGTTCTAATATGCAAAAATTATATAATTGAAATTAATCATAGAGATATGTGTGTTAAATGATTCATTTAAATGCATATTCATATCCTTATCCCCATCATTTCCAAATGAATATTCTAAATAAGCTTGTTTTAGTTAAATTGTATAATGATCGTATATATTAAACTGTATCATTATTTACGAAAAAATCGTTGAATATTTACTCCCTTACATAAGAAAATATTCAATGCTTATTGAAAATGTGTTTGGACTCTCGAAAAGAAGCATGAAGTAAGATAGAACTATATAAGCTTTACAGACAGGTCATTGGCAATTTTTCACTTTTCCCTTCAAAATGATTAATGTTTTACGGAATCACATGCGCACATTTAAATAGAATTAACCTATGCATGTATTAGAATTCAATTGTAGCGGGCGAATTGGCGATACGGGTATGGCGCAGATGTGCGCCGAGCGGCGAGAATTGGAAGTGAGCGAGGGACGCGCCGAGCGGCAGATGGTGCCGATGCATCGAACGGGACGGAACACCAAAAAAACGTGTCGGGTATTCCGAATTCGCAACACGGTTAGGTGTTGCAACGAACGTGTCGTTAGCGACGAATATTTTGTTCAACGGAACGTGACGGGCGCGTCGGCGTCAGCGTCGTGGGCAACGAGCCTTTTCTGTATATAAATAATTGAGTTGTACGAACGTCGGGCAACGTGCCGTGTCTTTGTTTTGTTCGCCATTCCGCACTGTGTACCACAGATCCTCATTACCAATAAATATACTAATTTTATTGTCTAATGTCAAAAAACTTAATCGTCCCCATATTTAATTTATAATAATTCAGAAGTGGGATAAGAGACTCTTAGCCTCTTCAAAAATCGATTTCGACAAATCGTCGCTGTAAATTGATAAAATAATCGAAATCGAACGGTAAGGACTACAAAAAACATAAAGTGTGCAGTGATGTCTCCACATTAATAAGTGTTTGTGCAAAGAAAACTTCATGCAGATGTATATGTGATTTGAAAAAAAAAGTGTGTGATCAGACAAAGAAAAATTTCTAGAATTTTTCAAGATGGCTACCAGTGTTGCGCGAGAGATGTAAAAAAAAGCGGGAACCGCTGTGCCGCGAAAAGGGCGGGAAAAGCTTGTGTAATTCGCCGCGGAATCGAACAAAGCCGAAAAAGTACGATGGGAGATGATCTGACGAATTCGAACGAAGCGGCAGCTACGCTAGCCAGCATGGCGGACCGTAATCAACACGGCGACAGCGGCCGTGTGCCACGAAGCGAGATGTCGCAACTCATTGCGGCAATGACGGCTCTCTTGCAACAAAATGCCACGCTAGTACAAATGGCAAATCAAAATAACCAGGGATCGAATGCATTGCACTACAATATACTACCGGATCTATCCCACAACATTTCAAATTTCGACGGATTATCCGGATCTGCGAATGCAAAAATTTGGTTGCAGCAACTCGAAACGACAGCGACGCTTCACAAGTGGACCGAGTCGATCGCCTTCGAAACAGCTCGAAGTCATTTGACGAAGGCGGCTAAAAATTGGTATGTGGCGAATTTGGACACGATTGTTAATTGGCAGGCATTCCGACGTGCATTTGCGAACACTTTTCTAATGGAGAAACCGATGACCGAGCGTTGGGAAGAAATGCAGAAACGTCACCAACGCGCTGGAGAAGATACGAGGGAGTATTTCTTTGACAAAGTGCGCCTATGTAAGGCTTTAGAACTTAACCTTGTGGAAACGACGACACAAGTGGCCATAGGACTGTGGTCAAGAGCAACAAGTGCAGCGATCATAAACCATTCCCATTTCGATCTTGATGAACTTCTACGCAACATCGAAAAATACGAAAATCTTGACGCAGCCAGGAAACAACGTTTCGGCGGGAAACAAGAAGGTTCCAGATCAACAAAGGAAGAGAAGTTTAGTGTGTCAACGAAAGCAGTCACATCGCATCGGACAGGTGAACAGCGCCAGAAATACGGTACAAGATCGACAACTGTAGATAATCGCGAATGTTACCGATGTAATTCAAAAGATCATATAGCTAGAAATTGTAATGCAAAACGCGAAATTAAGTGCTTTAATTGCAATGAACTCGGTCATATCTCTAAAAACTGCGCGAAACCGAGAAAGTTATCTAGCGCGACAGTAAATTTAATTGAGCAATCACGGGACGATGAATCAAAATATTACAAACGCGTCAAAATCGGAAAGGAAACTGAGGTTATGGCGATTATTGATACGGGTAGCTCAGATTGTACTATAAAAGCATCGTTGGTTTTGGAGAACGGTTTTAAATTTATTCGAATGCCGAGTACATTAAGTGGGTTCGGAAAAAGCGTTAATGACATAAAATCGGCTGGCATTATCGAAGAAAAAGTAACAGTAAATGAATGTGTTGCAAATAAGATTAGATTTCGAGTTGTTCCCGACGACGTTCAACCGTACGATGCTATTATAGGGCGAAACTTTACCGAATTACCAAATATAACCTATTTTAAGTTCGATAATAAATTCGAATTTAGGAGACCCGAGAATATCGCGAGTGTGTTTGCGGAATTACCGAATAATTTTGTTCAGGACTCGCCGAAATATAAACCGATGAGTACAAGCGCGTCTCAGATACCTCGTGCGACAATTAATTTCGTAAAAGTTCGGATAGGTGATGGTGAATGGGAGTTACCATTTTGTAATGAAAGCGAAGGTGACACTATGATTAAGAAGGGAGACGAGTTAACGAATACTGTGATGACAATTAATGCTAGTGTTCCCGAAATGAGCGTTAGGGTTGAACCAATTACAGAGAATGACATAACCGTCTTCGGTGACGATAGACGTGAATCGTTGCTAAGTCTCTTGAATGAATATCGGATGTGTGCCGCGAAAAATGATTTTGAATTAGGTTGTACAGATGTAGTCAAAATGGATATAATTGAAGAAAAGGGAAGCGAACCTGTCTATTCAAAACCATACAAAGCTAGTGCCGAGCAGAGGGCGATAATGAAAAAAATTGTCGGTGATTGGAAACAAGCAGGTCTAGTAACTGAAACGGAGTCACCATACGCGAGTCCCTGTTTACTAGTAACAAAGGCCGATGGAACACATAGACTCGTAGTCGATTATCGCCGAGTAAACAAAAATACGGTACGGATGAATTTTCCCCTTCCTAACATTGACAACGGGTTAGAGGAGCTAAACGCTGCTTGTATTTTCGCGATTCTTGATCTAGCTCACGGATACTTGCAAATCCCCTTGACGGATAGTGCGAAAGAGAAAACGGCTTTTATAACTCCGGACGAAACAGGACAATTTGAACGGGCCATGTTCGGGTTAATGAACGCTCCATTCTTCTTTGCTAAATTAATGAAAAAGGTTTTCGGTCCGTACGGTAATAAATTAGCTGTCACGTATTTCGACGACATTTTGTTATTCGCGGGAAATTGGAACGAATTGCTCGAAAAGTTGAGGCAAGTTCTGGAGTTACTTAAGAAGGCGGGTCTTACCTTAAATTTACGAAAATGTAAATTCGGAATGGATCACGTCAATTATCTCGGATTCGTTATTGGTAAAGACGGAATCAGACCGGGTGAGAGAAAAGTTCGCGCAATTTTAGAATTTCCAAGGCCAAAGAACGCTCATGAGGCACGTCGTTTTCATGGTATGTCAAACTACTTCCGTCGGTTTGTGCCTAAATTCGCGCATAGAATGTCTGCAATAATAGAATCGTTTAAAGGGTCGGAGTTTATATGGGAAGATCGTCAGGAGAAAGCATTCTCGTGGATTAAAGAGAAACTATCATCAAATCCGGTACTCGCGCATTATAATGCAATGTCAAAGCGAACGGAACTGCATACTGATGCATCCGCAGAAGGCCTCGGTGCAATGATGTTTCAAGTTGACGAGCGTAATATTTTACATCCGGTATACGCGATAAGCAGAAGAACGTCTGAAACCGAAAAATCATATCACTCGAGTAGACTAGAGTTATTAGCCATCGTGTGGGCGACCGAACGTCTAAGACCATTTTTGATTGGGATACACTTCGATATCTATACGGACTGTCAAGCTTTAGTGTATGTAAATTCCTTAAAGACGAAGAATCCTCAAATAGTGCGTTGGCTTAGTTCATTAGCCGAGTTTGACTACGAAATTCACCATCGAAAAAGTGAAAAAATGCAGCACGTGGATGCTCTTTCTCGTGCTCCTGTAGAAGATCCCGTCGAATCGTTAAACAATGCTTCCGTTTTTAACATACTTGTTCGAGAGGATGAGCTGCTTATGTACCAGAGGAGCGATGAAGAACTAAAAAGAAAAATTACAATTCTGCAAAAATCGGAGAAAGAAAGAACTCGTAGAGAGCAGGGCGAAATTCATGATTACCTTCTAAAGAACGGACTTTTGTATAAACGTGACACGACTCGCGACAACAGAGAACTTTACGTGGTACCAAAGGCCATGAGGAAAGCGGTGGTCATAAAGAATCATGATCTCGCTAGTCATTTTGGAGTGGATCGTACAGTAGGACGAATTCGTGCAACATATTATTGGCCGAGGATGCAAAGTTACGTACGAAGGCATATCGCAGCGTGCGTAGAGTGCTTGCTAGCGAAGAAACGAGTTGGGAAACAGATCGGCGAGTTGCATCCAATTCCTGCTGGAACGAGACCGTTCGAAATCGTTCATCTCGATCACCTAGGACCGTTTGTGACAAGTTCTAAAAAGAATAAGTACATACTTGCAGCAATCTGCAATCTAACCAAATTTGTGCAGTTATATGCCGTGCGAGACGTGAAGGCTCTTGCGACGGTTAAGAAGGCGACAGAGTTTGTGAAACGATTCGGAGCACCGAAGCGCTTTATAACGGATAGAGGTCCCGCGTATATGTCCGCCAAATTCGACGAATTTTGCTCCGAGTACGGAATCAAGCACACCCTAAATTCAAGCAGACACCCGCAAGCAAACGGGCAGGTTGAACGCCTAAATCATCATCTTTCCAGCAATTCAGACGAGTCTGACCGATGACGAAGGAACATTTTGGGACGCAAGCATACCGGAAATTGAACGAAATCTAAACAGCTCCATTAGTAAAACTACGGGTCGGACGCCATTTGAGATGCTGTACGGATACTTACCTAGGTTCAAAGAGGGTGTAACTCGGGAATTAACGATAGATGCCGAAACCTACAGATTGCCAGAAGATATTCGGAGAGAAGCAAGTAGGAAAATTGAAACGGAGCAGAAGATGGCCAAAGAGCGGTATGACAAAGCTCGGATTAAAAATGTAAGTTACAAGATTGGAGAAATAGTCTTTATGAAACGTTTACCTGTAGCAACTGGTGAATCGACAAAGTTGCAACCGCGTTATAAAGGAACCCTTGTGATTACCGAAGTGCTACCTTCCGATACTTATCGCGTTCAGGGACTTGGGTCAAGTTCAAAAAAATCAGTTACCACGGCACATGTAAGCCAGCTCAAGCTTTGGCAAGGAGTACCCAATGACGATGATGAAGACGACGATAGGAACACGGGTTCGGACTCAGATGAAAACCAGCGTAAGAAATGCAGCGTACCGTCTAAGGCAGCACTGTTACGTAAAAGCGTGCGAATTCAAAACCGACTTCAGAAACAGATTGTTTAGGATATGTTGTTGTGTTCTTTCAGTTTTATTTCTAGATTTAAGTATTGTTCCCAATATATGTGTATCTACGTTTAAGCTTGTGGGACCAAGCTTCCGTAAGGATGGCCGATTATTAGAATTCAAATGTAGCGGGCTAATTGGCGATACGGGTATGGCGCAGATGTGCGCCGAGCGGCGAGAATTGGAAGTGAGCGAGGGACGCGCCGAGCGGCAGATGGTGCCGATGCATCGAACGGGACGGAACACCAAAAAAACGTGTCGGGTATTCCGAATTCGCAACACGGTTAGGTGTTGCAACGAACGTGTCGTTAGCGACGAATATTTTGTTCAACGGAACGTGACGGGCGCGTCGGCGTCAGCGTCGTGGGCAACGAGCCTTTTCTGTATATAAATAATTGAGTTGTACGAACGTCGGGCAACGTGCCGTGTCTTTGTTTTGTTCGCCATTCCGCACTGTGTACCACAGATCCTCATTACCAATAAATATACTAATTTTATTGTCTAATGTCAAAAACTTAATCGTCCCCATATTTAATTTATAATACATGTCTTCATGTTGAATTTTTGTTTGGTCTTTTATTTCATATAGGGTAGCAGTCTTTTTGAGTGATAATGTATGAAAACATCAGTTCTATAAACGATTCAATATCAATAATAATTATAATAATATGAAATTTTAGTCCGTGATGTGAAAACATAAGAAGTTTTTAAAGGTTAATTTATTACCATGAAAATTATTTATTGATATAAATACTTGCGTCTTTTTCTATTACACCAGGTGTGGTGGATAGAAGGATAGTCTCCTTATTCCAATATATTTAACAAAATACATATAACAATAGTATTGGTACGTAAATAACTTAGTTAACTAATTACGATTACAATGTCGAAGTAAAAAAAAAAAAAATCTGTCAAATATAACGTTTCGTGCAGTGTGATGATTCAAATCATTGTTGTAAACGGATTCAAATAGTCATGCCGGTTACGCTACATATAATTTCGAATCGAGAGGTACCGTTAGTTAGTATTAAAATACATTTACGCTTGTACTTGTTTGGTTTTCAGAATGAATTTCATTCCATAGTCGTGTGAATGTTGCATCACAAAAATGTGCACACGACTCGATTTGATGTACGGGTATTCTTATAGATGTAAAAAATGGGTAGCTGATGAGAGAGAGAGAGAGAGAGAGAGAGAGAGAGAGAGAGAGAATGGTCGACAATTAAAGAAGACAGTTCAAAAGTCACATTCGCTATGAATAAGGTTTCCTTATGTGGGCTATTATACACGGTCAATTGTATTATAAATGGATCGAAACTTGTATTCATACGTATATGTACATTTCAAAGAGATCAAATATCGTAGAAAAGGTTTCTTCAATTGTAAAAGTATGGAGACCATCATACTGGTACTAGTACGTGAAACGATTTAATATTGCGTTCAACTCTGCATCATCTGAGCATCGTAACTCGCAAACTAGCTACAATGGACAGGTATGGGACCGTCTATCTTAATCTCGAGAGGAACATTGGATGATACCGAGATGGATCTAATGACCATGAAAACTATCTGTTTTTGTTACACTCTGATTTGATTTCCGATTCATAGGATTTGACGAAGAGATACTACGATCTAGAGAGAAAGATACGATGTATATCCATAAGTTAGAGGTACCGCGTCATATGTGGAAGTGACAAAAAGTGTGTGAGAGAGAAAGAGATAGATAGATAGATAGATAGATAGATAGATAGATAGATAGATAGATAGATAGATAGATAGATAGATAGATAGATAGATAGATAGATAGATAGATAGAGAGAGAGAGAGAGAGAGAGAGAGAGAGAGAGAGAGAGAGAGAGAGAGAGAGAGAGAGAGAGAGAGAGAGAGAGAGAGAGAGAGAGAGAGAGAGAGAGAGAGAGAGAGAGAGAGAGAGAGTCGACCTAGACATATTGGTCTATCCATCTCTACCGAAATTCATAGGACAACAACAACAACATCGATTGTCGATAAATTGTGAAAATCATACATTTAACGGAAAGTGTCCTAAACAAAATGTTAAAATGCTTAAAATTGGATACTGGAAAATCTTCACGACCAGCCTGCATTTCTTTAAAGGTCAATGAGAGTTTATTATGAAGTGAAACGTTTAGCATTAATGGAAACAAAAGACATGGTGTGTCTACCTATAGATTTCATCTCAACGTTTGCAGAACGTGAAATCGAAGAAGCATGGTCATGCTTACCACTCACAATGCAAATGCATCCAAATTTACGTGAATGTCGTTGATAAACATTTTGAAACGAGTGATGATACCTTGGAAAGACCGCCGCCGATGATTAAAGACAATGCAAATTGTTAATTTCGGAGGGATGTATAGTAATGGCAATATAGGTATTTTAAAAATAAGAAATCCCGGGTCCTCAAGATTGCTTTCGCTTTGCAGTAGATGCACGGTAATATTTAACAATTTCACTTTTATATTCTTTTGCATGGCGATAATAAGGTTAATTATCAACTAGAGCCAATTTTCAAGAACCTCATATTCAATTGTAATCGCTCCATAACCACTCATATCAGCAAGTGTATGATCGCAGCTTACGATGAATCCATGCATTTCAGATGCACCCGCATATTTTATTCTGCGATACACAGATTCTGCAATCTCTTTAAACATACCAAAAGATGGCAGCATTGTCACTTCCTTTAACTTTTTACTTAAAAGACACAAAACTGTGCGTAAAGATAGAAAGAAACTCTTGAATTTTACACGCTTCTCTTAGATTTTTACATCGACATTTCGATCTCATTAGTCTCAGAAATGTTAAAAGTGGGAAATATTAAATGAAGGTTAATTAGTTATATTATAAGCAAGTCGATACTCGTATGTATTTGTTACTAATGGGAAGTCAGATTCATTGTTACCGTATAGTAAAGTCTACGGATAATTAACAGGTCGAAACCTGTATGGCGATATTTAAGATGTGGTAAATTGTACACGTATTTAAAAAAAACGGTTAAGAGCATGATTAATTACATTACCCACGTGTCCGAACTCCAAAATTATAGCTATGGTTCGAACGTCATGAAAACACGTAAATACCGTGAATACATAAATGCACAGAGAATAAGCGTGACATCCTCTCTTTCTAATTACTGCTAGATTCTTCCATCATTTCTATATTATACATTTTAATACACAGGAGGAAGACAAGGATATTGATGATGATGAGAGATTTATTACTATTTAAATATTATTATTATAAATTATTTATTTATTTATTAATGCTACCTTTGTTAACGAATGTTAACACGAAATAAGTGGAAATGTAAAGAAATTGGTTTGAGAGGAGAGGTAACCATTATTGCGCGTGCGTCAATTAATGAATGAAACGCGGTTATTCACTTGTGAATCAGTTTCATACGAAATGGAATACGTTGTAGACGTGCAGGGATTCCGCGGGCCTGGTAATAGGTTCATACCGAAGGAAATGTCTATAATACATATTGTCGACAGTGAAATTGTGACTTATGTGTTTAAACCACCATATCAATGCGTACCTTTACACTATAAGAGAGTCAATAACTGGTTGATGAATAATTATCACGGTTTACCATGGCAATCTGGCGACGTACCATTTGACGCTATAAACGAAACTTTGGAGGATATCGTTAAATGTGCTAGCAAAATTTATGTAAAAGGAGTCGATAAAAAATGTTGGTTGGAGGATATATTAAACGCTAAAAATGTTGTCGATCTCGACATTTTTGGACTGCCCATCTCTAACAAAACTGAAGCAGCAGCAGCAATATCAATTGTCGGAGATGTGTGAAAATCATACGATTAATGGAACATGCGCTAAAGAAAATGTAAAAATACTTAAGAATTGGGTATTGGAAAATCTATGTGAACAACCTGCATCTCCACAACGTTCATTAAGGATTTATTACGAAGTAAAACGTCTCGCATTGATGGAAACAAAAGATATCGAATGTCTGCCGATTGATTTCATTTGCATATTTGCTGACCGGCAAATTGAAGAAGCATGGGCTTGCTTGCCACCTGCTATGCAAATGCATCCTGATATACGTGAATGTCGTCGATGTTATAAACATTTCGAATCAAGCTATGATACGATAGATGGTCAACCACCTATGATTAAAGACTGCATCAATTGTCACGTTAAAAGCGATGCATTAGCTGATGATATTGAAAATATGAATTTCATTTGATTGCTATTGTATATTGTTATGTATGAATATGAGAAATAAAAAAATAAATAACATTTATTAAATATATCTTCTATATTTTCTTCATCCTCCTTCCTGCATGATATTGTACAAAAAAAATGGGTTATTTAAAATGGTTATATTTAACAAAGGGTTCATGAGTGAACATTCGTAATGACTGATGGATTTTAGACGCGTCTGGACCTGTATACCATCTTTACGAGATATAGGTCCCAACATATTATCTAATATTCTTAGAAATTGCATGTGTTTCCCAAATATGGGAATGAATAATGGTTTTTAGACGCGTCTGGACCTGTATACCATCTTTACGAGATATAGGTCCCAACATGTTATGTAATATTCTTAGAAATTACATGTGTTTTCCCAAAGATGGTCGGTACCGATGCCGCAAATAGACCGCCAGTCCCCGAGCGCCAGAGGGTCGAAAGTACACGTGTTTTTCCAAAGATGAGAATGACTAATGGATTTTAGACGCGTCTCAACTCGTATACCATCCATGTGTTTCGAGGGGGGAGAGGTAGCATGACAATAATTATTCGAGCGATCAAATCGCGATATCAATTCGCGGTCTTAATTCGCAATCTTGATTCGCGAGTCATCTCGCGAGGTACCCCTCGCGATCCACCGAAACCGCGAGTGGCGCAGAACTGTCGTTCCCCCTCTACTCTCGTGGTTTCTTCCTGATTGCGACGTTTACTTGTTTGTGATACGATTCTAAAATATTATTTGTTCTATGTTTCAAATTGAATATCGTGAATTCCTGCGGTGAGATTTTCCTTAACCAGAAATTTTTAAAATAATCGATAAATCCCTTCCAATCTTTTTTTGTTTTTTGGGAATGTTTCTGCACACGTATTCATAACCCTCTTTTATTCTATTTGCCGAAAGAAACGGTAATGCCATAAACGCATGTAGTATTTCTCGTGCAAATCGATCCTGTCTTGAAATCATTTTCTTTTTTGTAAGATATTTTTTTAACCCTTTAAATACCGCCTGTCTTCTTAACGCCTGTAAAAGAAAATATCGCCACTTAAGAAGCAACAGACAGCGTAACTCATTTTTTGGACAAAAAAAATATGGACATTATATAATTATATATTAACAAGATATTAACTGAATACAGATACTGTTCCAACCGACATTGATGCTCAAGTTGATGGGAACTTTAAAACGGGACGAATCTGCATTAAATCGACCAGTTACAATAATGACTATGAGAAAAGGCACACAACAATTTACTTGACAAAAATGAAAGAGACATCCGTGCAGTCGAGCACTGGGAAAAACCTCACTAAATGCTGATCGTAGTCCCACTTTGAAATCGCACATTAAATCTTTCGGCTTCAAATCTTTTGCAATGTTTAATTTTATAAATTTTAAAATCTGTGTATAAGATTCTTTTAATTTTTTCGACATTAAAATCCAAAGAAACGGTATTGCCTTAAAATGAAGAAAACATATTTATTTTTAATCATATATACAGGGTGTCCGAAAACTGACCAACTATATTTTAGATTGTATGTGATATTTACCAAAATTGTATCTGAGGCATAGAATTTGAGTGGCGAGCCATTGAAGTTCAGAAAATAAAATCACATTTTTTGCAATATCTCGGCTCTTTTGAAGCTATCTCAACAAACCGAGGCTCATTTTAAAGATATTTTCAAGCTCTATAACTTGTTTCTGATGCTCATTAACGTAGGATGAATATTTCTCCTGTTGTATCCATCAAAATGGGGAAAAATGCCAATTTTGACGGTTTTTCCTAATGCGATGCGATTCAATAAAAACTCAGCCCACAAGGAGCCTCGTAAAGTCGCGGAATTGGCGAAAAATGGCCTGGCAAAACGCGCTTTTCCCCCTTTTTATGGCTATAATAGGATAAATATTCAGCGTGGGTCAATTAGCCTCAGAGACAAGTTATAGAGCTTGAAAATATCTTTAAAATGAGCTCCGGTTTGTTAAGATAATCTCAAAGGAAGCCGAGATATTGCAAAAAGTGTGATTTTGCTTTCTCAACTTCTTGCCATTCAAATTCTATGCCTCAAATCCAACTTTCTTCTATATCAAAACTAGATATTGATGATGAGATATTTTACGTTTTCACCAATGAATCCCATGCACGTCACCATCTGCTTAACTCCTTTTATATTGGGCAACGAGTCGAATGTCCCATCGACGAACAACCATTCGGTAGAAGACACCGATTTGCACAAATCTTCATTATAAAAAATGATTGCTGTGTCTTTCTCTTTTAGCTGCACCCGTGCAGCTTTAAGTGATAATCCATTCCTACACTTTGGTACATTATCCGGAACGTTGGAAGAAGCGAAAAAATTTGCCATTTGAACGAATGTCAAGATGGAACCAAGCTTTATATTATTTCCTTGCATTTTTTTGCGATGCCTTTTCATCGCCTGTTCCAAATTCGCATCGAATGGTACATGCGCTGCTACGCGAGAATACCTTAAAACAAAGTGTACTGCATAAAAAATTGTGTGTCTATTGAGGTATACTTTAATGTTACCGTTGTATATACAGGGTCATCGAAAAGTATCGGACCCCCCTAATATCTTCAGTTAGAATGCACTTAGGAGAAAATGTCCAATAGCAAAGTGTATGGTTTCAAGCGGGGAGTAAGATGATGACCTTGACTTTGACCTTGACCATGTCCTTCAAGGTCATTTCAAGGTCAATCTTATTTTTTTAAATAGAACCCCCTACATTTTATTGCATATTCTTATAGCTTATCTCGAGAGCTTTCCAAAACACTATAATAAAATATTTTTTTATTAAGTACTTTTTGAGTTATAAAGGTTTGAAGTTAACAATTTTTTGACACAAAATGTAGAATATCTTGTAAAATATTATTTAGTTTTCAGTAATCATAACCTTAATACTTTTGTGCGCGGAATAATGAGACCAATTAATTGGTTTAAAGAAAATACATTAATCGGATCCCCCTAATATTTTCAGTAAGAATGCATTTTAACAAATTGTTAACTTCAAACCTTTATAACTCAAAAAGTACTTAATAAAAAAATATTTTATTATAGTGTTTTGGAAAGCTCTCGAGATAAGCTATAAGAATATGCAATAAAATATAGGGGGTTCTATTTAAAAAAATAAGATTGACCTTGAAATGACCTTGAAAGACATGGTCAAGGTCAAAGTCAAGGTCATTATCTTACTCCCCGCTTGAAACCATACAACTTTGCTATTGGACATTTTCTCCTAAGTGCATTCTAACTGAAGATATTAGGGGGGTCCGATACTTTTCGATGACCCTGTATATCGATTATACTATTCGAAATACAAATAACTTTATCGAGATCGTCACCATTTCGAAGGGCCTTTTACATAATTTACCTAACAGGCCTGCTTCATTTTGAGAGGTACCCCCATTCGGGTGTGCAATGGCGTAGGGAAAACCACCTCTGTGGGAAAAAACCTACGCCGGGTACCGCAGTTGATAAAACATCGATTCCGTCCGTAACATTCTCCCCCGTGTACGAAGTCCACGGACTCGTACACTTCACTAGAATCGATGTTTTCATAACCCATTCAAATCATCATTGAAGTTTTCACACGTCACGCACTTTGCATTAGCATCTTTCTACTCGCATGGTACTATCAGATAGTACCATCAACATAACTTAATATTATTCCATTCGATTCCATCAGTATAGCTTCCAATTAGATTTCCATGAATTCAAACTCACCACAACATCATGTGACATTTCACATCACCGTTCTGTCGTGATCATCTGTATTTGTGTCCAAAGTCAGTAAAAAAGACAAAGCAGGTAGATCCACTAACTACTACAATATTACTTAAATAATATCAAAAACAAAGGTAAACTTATTGATCATAAAGCAAAGTCAGAAGAAGGCATATCATGCCAAAGAATGTTCACTATCAATGTAAGAGGCTTACAGATGTCTGTAATACTACTCAACTACTACTGAAGGTCATCAAAATACTACTCATAGTCTATGGAACTACACTACGATAAACAAGTCGAGATTTTCATAGTAGCGTTGTAAGTCATTCTAGTCAGTCTTATAACGAAGATGTACCTCGTACTGCATACCGTATTATTGCTCCCCCCGCTAAGGGAACATCATCGACAAATTTCGCATACAGCAACCACACATCTTCGCAATGAGTACGGACACATTGCGCCATGACCATGTAAAAATCACCACATCTTAAGCATTCAACTATAAGAATTATTTATTTACATTTGCATAATAACTCTGATGACTACATGGATTTTCGACGAAATCATTCCATGTCACACATGGTGTTTATAAATATCACAAAACGAAAGTTAAGGCAGCTAGGAATGCAAATATTTCAATCGTCGTCTCCGTTGATTGAAAAACAGTTGTAATTGAAACATATTTGTTTTGACATCTTTCAAAATGATTTCTCACCGATATATAGTCACCGTATTACCTTGTTGGAAATCGAGTGCAAATCTGGTGAAAAACCGTCACGTGATTAAATAAATTCACTTGAATAATATTTCGGATTACGACTGCGAATATTCAAGTGCCCAGAAATGGCGACAACCTTGCACTTCAAGTTGTTGAGACGATGTAACTTTTCCTTTTCGTGAATAATTGTTTTCCTAACCGCCTCAACTTATTCGTTTGCGTTTGTGGATCGTTTTCGACATTTACCAAATTACATTTCTTAAAACACATCGTGTCCTAGATCTGCAAGCTTTGTTTATATTATATTGTCATTGTAATATCATGACAGTTCAGAAAACGAGAAAAAACATATAATTGACTGACTGCTATTTACTCACGAACTGAACGACTATCAGGCATTAACAACGGCTCAAGTTTGGTATCGATTTCATTTGAAGTTTCATCTCATAATATCGCGGCTCACTCGACAATGCCTAAATTACCTAGGCATTCGAAATGCTTTCCTTTTAAAGGTCATAAACGAAAGATTTCACAGAATACGTCCTCCTCGCAATACAGGTACGCGATTAGCTCGTGACCATCGACTCTTGCGATAGTCTCGAGGCGTTTTCAAGAAAATTCCGGAAAAATAAACAAATGAAGGCTCATCCCTTCCAACAAATATTAATAATTTAACGGCTCATGTTTTCGAATGTAAGTCCAAAATATACAATGAACCTTAAATCAATTCTATTTAAATTCATCGTGTCGTCATCATCACCTAAATAATTGGACATATCATTCAAAGGAAAGGGCCACTTTAAAGATGTCAGGCCTGCACTCCATTGTCCAACCGGGGCTGTGTAAAATTGATATCGACGCCTATCATGACCTTCACAAATATGAACAGCCATCACATATATTATGATTTATATAACGTTACTACTCAAATTGTCATTCGCGTACAAATTTGAAATGAAATTGATACCAAACCGTTCATGAAAACGTCGAACTTCTGTATTATTTGCAATTAGAATCATATTCCCATTACACATCCATCGTGCTACTTTGTTTCCATATTTACAAACAATTCCAATTTCTTCAATCTACATGATAAAGTCAATAATCAATCGCCGTCAAAAACTATTATTTTCTATCAAACTTCTGTTTGAGAAAATGCGGAGTTCTTTCGATTATCTTTCAAAATACTGTTTTTGTGCAAAACGGGAGGAAAATTAAAAGACGTGATTCGGTCATTGAATACAATTATCTATTTTTTATTACGACCCTAAGGACGTAGGCAACAATTTCCACAGTAAATAAATCGGACCGACTTAGATTTGCCACAGAGGCTACCAGGCTACCACTGTCAGAGCTCACGATCAATTTTCGATTGCCAGCCTCGAGGAGGTTTTCATGTATCGACCAACTAAAACAAGAGCCAAACGTTCCCCGGCTAAAGCCAAAGGGCGGCGCTTTCGAGCGCTCATATCGAAACACAAATCGATAAAATTCAAAAGACCAATTATTTTCGAATTTGATACAAAGATTACAGAAATCGAATTTCCAATTCGATTTGTCCACGCTCAGTTCTCAAGACTTCTCATTCGCCAGAGGCCTGTATAAGACACTTAGTCATACACATGTTCCTGTCAGGTTACTATCCATCAGGAGATTGAGCATCGTGTGGACCAATATATGTCACGCTTCTAACCTCCGGACTTCTTGTTCACCAGGAGGCCAGCGCTGTCAAAATTGGAGTCTGACTCCAATCCCCGAACTCGTAACCACACAGGTTACTCTCCATCCAGAAGCGAGCCACGTGTGACATCAAAGTTCGATATCTAAAACAATATCTGCTTTCAAAATTTCCCATAACACAAACCGAGCTAGATAGACTTTCGCCAATTTGGAGCGGGTTTCGCTCACAGGAAACCCGACTCCGAATCTGCGAAATATCTTTATACTATTGAAGCTCACTTTACGTTCAGGATACAATGAAAGGTTTCAGAGAGCTATCCGCAAGGACGGCCCTGAGTGTCTACAAAGACACTTATCAAATTCGAAATCAGTTACACGAATTCAAACTATAATTCGCAATTTACGTGGCTCCTCAAGGCTTGCAAACTGTAGATCGGTACAATCAATAGTACATAACTTTCAGGATCTTTACACATATATGTAACAGATCTCCGGCCACAGCCGATTTTCAACAGTGGTTTTCAATGGAACAGGGAAAATCCCACTCATGGGGGGGCAAAAACCTGTACCGGGTACGGCAGATTTCAAACAGCAATTATGTTCGCAACAGGTTTGTTTGAACATTTATAAAAGCGCATGTTCTTATGGACATCTAGTGAAAGATGATGTTCGTCAGAACATCTATCAAAGGCGCTGTTTTGTATTTGATATTCAATAAACTCGAAGATCGATATTTCGGCTAAATTGCCAAATTGCAACGTTGAATAAAAAACTTCGGCAAAGGTATCGTAGAGTGATTTTGACGTAATTGGGCGCCTATTATATCGTCATCCAACTTCGTACTATCATCACTTTTAATCATTAAAATTTACATATCGACTTAGTACTTTGTCGTTCAATTTCTCCGTATATGTGCACGTATTTATGTTCGATTCTCAATATAATCGGATTTAGAATTTAAAATTTATCCCCATTCTAAAATTTGTTCGAATTCTTATTCGTTATTAATATAAATTATTTAATTCTACCCGTAATTTGAATAAATTAATCATCGTGAATATTGGCGAATTCAAACAAAGCTTGCAGAACTAATTACATTTCAATTACCTTATTTAGTTACATCACAGTTAGTACGCTACTAATTATCGTACATTCTTAAATGTAAAATTTTAGTAATAGATATTCGCGTTATGAGGGTTCCAAAGTAAATAAACCATTTACGATATAAATTTCAATGATTTCTTCCTTATCGACGAACTATAGGGAAGTCGATAATTTCGCGTTCATGTCTGAATATGAGTACTGTATATATAAGATTTAACGGAGACCACTTATAATGGTAACGAATTTTTTCGAAAATCTGGAACATTCGGCGTTTATGCCGAATCACATTTATCGTGCCGCACATATTATCAAATTTAAATAAACACATTGATAAAACTTTATTATTGTATTAGACATAAACAGGTATCAACATCATACTGATATCTCGGCAATAGGAAAATTAATGGTATCGAACGAAAGAGTAATTTTTTCTTTTATTTATTTTGAACTTCCAAATGAAGTAAATTATTTCCGAATTATTTTCAAAAAGGCATTAATAAATTAGCGGTATCTATTTAACTTTAAAACCCTCCTACATTAAAAGGCGAATCAGACAGCGTAAGATACATGTACGTGCAGACGAAGCGCGTTTCAACTTTCAACTGTTTCTTAACGAACTACCCGAACTCCAAAAACAATTAGAGGACATTCGAACGTATTAGATGTAAAATAAATTAATAAAGGTAGAAAAAGTCATCGACAAAATACAAACACTATTATTATTAAACAAATACGACCGTGAATTAACAAACTGTCAATGAAACGTCGTAATTATTTTCCACTGTCAAATCGAGCGTCGTGGAGGACGACAAAACACGATCGCGCGTCAAACTGTGAAATGGAGTCGCAAAGCGAACGCGCAACCAAAAACGGACAAAATGCAAATTACTCCGTTACAGAACCGGAAAAAATGTACAGCTCACCATGCTTAAGTCCATTTTACCGATGTTGCATTCTCATCGCATACCGGTAACTGATCGCTGCAATGCGCATGTAGCCACGGAGGTTGATGATGGTGTTGTCTTCTGAAGGCTTCCTGTCAAACGGCTCTGAAGTCTCACAGACGACGTATGCAGCAGATTCTTAGCGACGTCCACGACGTCCAAGAAATCCCGCGATCGCTGTCACATCTCCGACCGCTCACGAAAAATGCTGCAACGCGGAGTCACAAACCCGGCGTGAAGTTCCACACACGACACAATTGTTCGGCCGCGAACTCGCGAAAAAGCCACTTCCACCATACCCGGGATGACTCCCGGGTTTCGGCACCATTTTGTTAACGAATGGTGGAAGGGCTTTGAAATAAAACGCGTGATTTGATCGGTCAGAAACTAAAAATCAACTTTATTCCGATCCCGCGGTGACGATCCGATCGCGACGCGGACTTCCTAACCCGACGACATTCCGAAACGTACTGAAAAAACCTGACCGTCAATTTTTTACATCTTAGTTCGACTTTTCAATTTCTCGATCGTTTAAATAGACTACAAGGTCATATATCGATTATACTATTCGAAATACAAATAACTTTATCGAGATCGTCACCATTTCGAAGGGCCTTTTACATAATTTACCTAACAGGCCTGCTTCATTTTGAGAGGTACCCCCATTCGGGTGTGCAATGGCGTAGGGAAAACCACCTCTGTGGGAAAAAACCTACGCCGGGTACCGCAGTTGATAAAACATCGATTCCGTCCGTAACAATCGTCATCCTACATCAATTATGTTATTATGCATTTATGAAGTTGAGAAATGTCTAACGAGAGAAATGTGTGATGAATTAGTTTATACAGGTTTTCGTATATCTTTAGCGGCCGTCGGCTGGCGGGACATAGGGAACGTTTGGCTTGAGGATTCGTCCTCGGTTCGTTCACTATTCATATCCGATAAATCTCCCTACGGAATAGTTGCCTATAAGTTGGACATTATAGCGTGTTCTGCTTTGGAACTGCTTTTGCACTTTTCCCATAACAGCTGTGTAACAATTTGCACTGGATCGATGCAAGCTTATACAACATAGGCTCTTATGGAAAAAGTGCAAAACCTGTGCAAAACTAGTGCAAAAGCAGAAAGCGCTATTATAGCATATTCCAGTGGTCGCACTGAGTGGGCACTGATGCGCACTCAGTTCAGTTTATGACCATAAGCGCAATGTTAAAATCTTAACTAAGTGCGCACTCAGTGCGGCTACTGGAATGTGCTATTAGTTAACTCATAACATTAGCTAACGCTAACTATAAGGCAACTATAAGTGGCCTTCTACATACTTGTGTTTACTGCGGGATGTACATATCTAAGGCGAAGCTAAATTAGCCTTAGTGCTATGCGGTAAATATTTGCTCTTTTTTAAAGGGTATGTATAGTTAAAATGATTGCCATCAATCAACTCTTAAACGCATGGAATTATGGAATTTTATAGATTTTTATTTGTAGGTTTATACAAATTTCTTTATAAAATTCATTAGTTCAATTAGAGAATAGAAATTTGTTTTAGTTGACCCTTAAACGCGTTCACGACTGTGTATGTATACATATTAATATATGTATGTATACAAATTAATATATGTTTGTATACAAATTCAAATATATACATCATTGCTACCCATTAGACATATAATTATAAAAAAAAAAACTTTTAACATATTGTTTATAAATCTAAATATACATATGTAAATCTATAAACTTTTATAGTTCCAAATGGTAGAGATAAATTATGATTACAGAGAAATCAATGTAATTGTGGATTTACTCAAATAAATTAATTTTTATGCAGAACCTTCATTTGAAGTTATGTGTATTATTTGTGTCAATTATCAATGCAATATTATGGGTACAAAATTAAATTTAACCCCTTGGCAGTGTATGACGGCTATAGCCGCAAAAATAAAAGTGGCCAACAATGCGCATGACGGCTATAGCCGCATCATAAAATAAACAAAGTAAAACGTCCTAAATTTGCTTGAAACTTGTTACTCGGGGGTTTTCGAGGTCGCTGATTACGAATCTGAAGTCAGATTTGCAAAATTCAAAATGGCGGATCAAATTTATAAAAAAGTGCTAAATTTGCTTGAAACTTGTTACTCGGGGGTTTTCGGGGTCGCTGATTACGAATCCGAAGTCAGATTTACGAAAATCAAAATGGCGGATCAAATTTATAAAAATGTTATAAATTTGCTTGAAACTTAGTACTCGGGGGTTTTCGGGGTCGCCGATTACGAATCTGATATCAGCTTTATTAATTTCAAAATGGCGGATCAAATATGGTGGATAAACATCCGAAGTCAGATTTATGAAATTCAAAATGGCGGATCACATGTATAAAAAAACGCAAAATTTGCTTGAAACTTGTTACTCGGGGGCTTTAGGGCGGATCGTATATCGTTTTGAACTTAATAAAGCTGATATCAGATTCGTAATTGGCGATCCCGAAAACCCCCGAGTACCGAGTTTCAAGCTATTCCGATGGAATTTTTGTCAACGCACTTTTGGCCAAAATAGTAAAATTGTCTTGCACTGACAAGGGGTTAAATAATAACAATAATGACAATATAATAAATACACAGTAATTACGCTAAAAACATGTAGCTTAATATATGTTTTGGAATTAAATATTTTGTAAACATACTCGTCGCCATCCTTGTTTTTATCCATATAGTGGTAACGGATGCATTCAAAAATATGTTTCTTGAAGGAACGCCTCTTTTTTCCAGCCATTATATTAATTTTTATTTTCACACAATTCACATTCAAAATTATGGTTACTACAAAGTGACATGATGTCAAAAAACATGTGAACAATGACATACATTCTATTTTTGAAATGACCGCAACTTGTAATATAACTAGTGTAGAGCAGCACATATCTTCGATTTTGCAATGCTTATAAAATTATGAGACTAGTATATTCCGCATATACTAGTTAATACTAAATTTACAGGCCTTTGAAAAATTGTTAAAGCGTAGATTTATGTCGCTTTTAGTTTGACAGCAGTCATATTATAAGCCTACGATGTGTTCAGTTCACATTTTTCGTCAATTTCCAACAGATTTATACAATATTCAACACTTAATTTTGTAAAAAAGAAATGTTGAATGAACTAACAGACCTTTGAAAAAGGCTTAAACACAAATACATTTCCCTCGCTTTTAGTTACACCGCTGTCGTAAATGTACATTACGAGGCCAGAAATGTAATTTTGTTTGCATACGCTGCCTTTAGATATAAATGAAAATTTCATTGCATGCACCTGATTAAGAAAATATGACAAGGGATTACGAGGCCAGAAATGTAATTTTCTTTGCATACGCTATCTTGAGATAAATTTACAAGGGGTTACGAGGTCAGAAATGTAAATTTCACTGCATACGGTGGCTTAAGAAAAATTTACAGGGGATTACGAGGCCAGAAATATAAATTTCATTGCATGCCCCTGCATCAGAAGAACTTACAAGGGGTTACGATGGCAAGAATGTAAATTTCATTGCATGCGACTGATAAAGAAAAATTTACAAAGGATTACTAGGCCACAAATGTAAATTTCACTGCATTACGCTAGCTTGAAAAAAATTCACAAGGGGTTACGAGGATAGAAATGTAAATTTCACTGCATTCGCTAGCTTAAAAAAAATTTACAGGGGATTACGAGGCCACACATGTAAATTTCACTGCATTCGCTAGCTTAAGAAATATTCACAAGGAGTTGCGAGGATAGTAATGTAAATTTATTGCATACGCTAGTTTTTAAAAAATTTACACGGGGTCACGAGGGGCAAAAATGAAAATCTCATTGCATGCGTCTGATTTAGAAAAATTGACAAGGGATTAGGGGCTAAAATTGAAATGACATTGTTTACGCTAGCTTTAGGAACATTGACATGACATTACGAGCGCAAAAATGTAAATTTTAGACAAATTTACAATTAACCTGGCATCAAAAGATTGCTTCTAACCTCCAGGATGACGAAGACGGAGGTATATTCTATCTTCCGGGATACCATTCTTCGATGCCTAGAACGCCCTAGCCTCTTTCTTTGTTGTTCACGGTCTGCTTCCTGGGTGCTGAAAACAGAAAGCACCCACAAAGAATCAAATTCTTTTTTAATTATAAATTTTAATTAAATTTATTTTATACTAACCTGACGGGATTCCGCTTCCGCCAGTTCCCGATTTTTGCTCCGTTAGTTTCTTCCAATGCTTCGGAGGAACCATCCGCTGGGAGAAATCCTAACCCTGGATGTCACCGGGACAGGGTATACAGACTCCATACTCGACGGTACCGGCGGAGGTTATCCAGATGATTTACGTAGAGAGAGAGAAAGGAAGCGATATAGAGAGAGACAGGCAGATGTCACCTTCCTGCACTGCATGCACTATGTACGCGATCGACATATAGAAATCTCGAAACTGCTGAGGTGAAACGTATCGATATCGTTCCGTAGTGGACGTGGTTCTCCGGCTAAATGACCCGTTCTCAAAGTGGCCACATCTAGCAGTTCGTGGAAGAATATATTTATGAAATTGATGGAGAACAGAGTAAATATGCCGTCGTCACGGAATTGATAAAGGATCTCCGTGTAACACAAAAAAAACGTTTAGTACCCGATACTTGTTTAAGTTTGTAACTTTTCAAGGTTTTAATTATATTTATACTTAATAGAATAATTATATTAATCTACCGGTATAATTTTAATTTAATTATTAATAAAGTGTATATCCCTGTTCCTATCATGATGACTTCTGAGCAAGATTTTCAAAGAAAATTCATGAGATTTACGCTAAATCTTTATAATATACCGTCAATCCCTCGTTCTTCGGTGCAGGATGTACTGCAAGAAATGCAAGCATTATTAAGCGATACATTTGTCCCATTTTTGAGCGAGCAAGTTCAGAACGCCAAAAAACACAGTTGCTCTGCTGATGTTTGTGGACTGGTTAACCTAGTTATGACAAAATATCGTCGTCCATTGAAAAACTTGTCCACAGAGCATCTGCGCTTAAAAGCTTATAAAGAAGCCCACTTATTTGTACATCCTGAAACCTTTGAGATTGGATAAGAACAGACTTTCCTTATAATTAATAAAACTGAAATTCAAGTGATCTATACCCCGCGGAATGCTGTTTACGTACCTCTACGACACTCACTAAAAGTGATTCTAAAGATTCCAGGTTTATTTGAAAAAATAAAAAGTCACGTCCAACCCCTTCACGAAGAGAAAGAACAAGTTACTCATATAATGCAAGGGGATCTTTGGAAACAGCAGTATTCCAACAAGCCGAATACTCTTCCTCTTAATTTATTTAAGGATGAATTGGAGCCGGGTAACGCTCTGGGTAGTCACTCTGGAGAGCAGAAGCTACTAGGTGTATATATATCGCTCCCATTTTTACCACCATATTTAGCACACAGAATGGATTTCATATTACTTGCCACAATATTGTATGCTAAATACCTGAAGTCTTTCGGTAATACAGCCGTTTTTAAGAAAATTATAGAGGAACTAAATTCTTTATCCGAAAATGGGCTAGAAATAACAGTGCAGAATGAAACCATAGTTGTACACTTTCAATTAGTTCTAGTACTCGGAGACAACTTAGGCTTGAACATAACTTGTGGCTTTGTAGAAGGTTTCCGCGCCTATAGATTTTGCAGAATTTATATGGCAACGTCATCCATGTGGGACATTCTTTTACAAATCGAACGGATTTCGTAAAAAATATTGGTCGACATTTTTGATTTGCTTCTAAATTTTTTTATGCGTTCCTTATACAAAAAAAGTCGACACGTGTTTCTGGATTTTTTTTTTAATCAATATTTTCGAAAATATGGCGGTTTGAAATTTGTAATACTCTCCAATTCTGCACTTTTTGAAATTGCCATAACTCCGGTTCTAATTATCCGATTGACTTCAGCCGGGGCTCATTTCAAAGGTAATGAAATTATCTTTATTTCTATATGCGTAGTTTTTAAAATTGTTGCTAAAAAGCGATTGTTATAAACAATTGAATATTAGAAAGTCCATTTACTGCTCGAGGCCGACAGTATAAAAATTTTATTATTGCACCATTGAATTCCTCGGGAAATTTCCTACAAGAAACATATTTTTCCAGAATGGCGATTTTACATCTACTATGTCAAATAAATTAATTTCCGACGGCAGATTACGCTCCGTAGCGCGTAGCGCTATGGCAAGACGAGAGAACACGCGTAACGAGTTGCGCAGTACATGCGTTCTTCTAGTAAAGGGTACAAATTGTTACAAACATTACTAGTGTGGTATTAATAGTAATAAAAGTCATATGTTATAATGGATAATAATATTGTTAATAAATTGAAAGTCATTTATGGGAATAAAGTAGACGCAATCACTTTATTTGCTTTGTACTGTTACATTCGTCCACTTATCAGACAAAGAAAAAACCTTCGCTTGCAGCTGTCTTGTGTTTATCGGTATCATAGTATGAAATGCTAATGTGCCTTTAATAGTTTTAGCTTGTAGAAAACGCTTACTCAATGTAATCTGGGCATCATTATACTCGTCATTAGTTGTATATTTACAAACTATATTTGGTAGTGATTCATTTGCCCAAGTAAATAGTTCTTGTGGTGTCCGAATAGGCTTATCAATCCTTTGGAGACTAGCCCTTGCAGCTAAACATTTTAAAGTCCCACCCAATCCATCACAAGGTCCTTTGCCATGTGATGTTGGAAAAAAATGCCATTCAGCCTCAATACCAAAATCAGATTTATGATAACACAGATTTATAAAATTCTTTTTATTTTTGTATTGTGCGCTAGCTCCATCAGAAAAATAGATTATTTTTTCAGTTCCCACTAAATCTATTTTTAACAATTCTATTAAACAGCTTTGAAAAACATAAACTGCAGCAGTGTCGTGATGTAAACATTCAGAAATAATTAATAAATTTTTCATTCTTATTTTATCATCACTCTTGTCCCGGTAATATATTGCAAATGGATGGACTGTTGCCTGGTCATTATTCCAATGTATTCCCTGAACAGAATTTTGAAGAACAAAGGCATAGTTCTCTGCAAAATCGCAGATGACGATGCATTCGTTTGGAGATAAATTTTGTTTTTTATCATTCAAAAATTCATTTTGTTTGTTTACAAGAAATGCATGCCGCAATAATTTTGTTAAGCCTTTTTCCAGAATCGCTAAATACTCGTCTACGGGAGATATAATAGTCTGTAAGGTCGTTCTATCAACGTGTGTCCATTGCTTATAAGTTACAGAATCATGAATGATTTGGTAAACTAAACAGATTAAAGCATGAATCACCCCTTCGTTTTGACAGACTAGATTGGTACTTTAGGCATAATTCAATCTGCAGTACTACAGTAAATATATTATGCATGTCAAATTATTAAAGAAACGTACTGAATAAGACATTTAATTATTGAAAAGTACTATATTACTTACATTTTATTGCACAATATAAACCTTAAAAGTAGATTTAGTCACTGTATCCGTTTTACGATAAACCTTTATTTATGCTCACACAAATCGTATATAAAATTCAACAGGCAAATATGTATTAGCTGTTTACTTGCTGTTGTCAACAGTTCAATGACTTCTAGGTAAAGAATACAGTACTAAAGACGAAACTACCACACATATCTCCGCTAACCGTGCCGATAACTACCGGACGGGATCGTATTTTAATTTATTAACGTTATTATATTAATAATAGATTAAATATATTTCATTATAAATTTCGTCATTTACAACAGATCAATATTTCGTTATCCCTTATTATAATTATATTACTTTTATTACTATTAATACCAAACTAGTAATGTTTGTAACAATTTGTACCCTTTACTAGAAGAACGCATGTACTGCGCAACTCGTTACGCGTGTTCTCACGTCTTGCCATAGCGCCACGCGCTACGGAGCGGAATCTGCCGTCGGAAATTAATTTATTTGACATAGTAGATGTAAAATCGCCATTCTGGAAAAATATGTTTCTTGTAGGAAATTTCCCGAGGAATTCAATGGTGCAATAATAAAATTTTTATACTGTCGGCCTCGAGCAGTAAATGGACTTTCTAATATTCAATTGTTTATAACAATCGCTTTTTATCAACAATTTTAAAAACTACGCATATAGAAATAAAGACAATTGCATTACTTTTAAAATGAGCCCCAGCTGAAGTCAATCGGATAAATAAAACCGGAGTTATGGCAATTTCAAACAGTGCAGAATTGGAGAGTATTACAAATTTCAAACCGCCATATTTTCGAAAATATTGATTAAAAAAAAAAATTCAGAAACACGTGTCGACTTTTTTTGTATAAGGAACGCATAAAAAAATTTAGAAGCAAATTAAAAATGGTACCCAATATGGAGTGTTCGATTTGTAAAAGAATGTCCCATGTGCAAACACATGTGCGACGTGGAACCATAATTGTTGCGCAATAAAATTAATTATAACCAGGACGTGAAAAGTCATTCAATAAAGTCCGGTGTGAAAGAAGAATGCGTATTCAATAACGTAAAAAAACGACGTAAAGTGCCTGAAAGCAATAAATATTGGAAACTGTATTTAGTCGTAAGAAAAATAGTAGATATTATAACTGCTCCTCAATTTTGTCTAGCTGATTTATACAATCACAGGAGACTAATACAAAAGCACAATAGTTGTTATATCGAATATTTCGGTGACCTGAAACCCAAAATGCATTTCTGGTTACATCTTGCAGAAAATATGAAATTGAACGGGCCTCCAGTACATTTTTGGAGTATGCCATTTGAGAGGAAGAACATGGACATGAAAAACTTGATACTATCCACAAAATGCTATAAAAATCTGCCGTGGACAATCGCATTCAGGAACCAAATACGCTTAGCTCGTATTAAAGAGAACCAGGATATAGGAGAATTGAAGATTACGTTAGGGACAGTTTGTAGCGAATGCGGCAGACATAGAAATACGAAATGCTGCTCCTCATATAAAATTTGCAAAAACGTACAACTATGCTGTAAATAGCAAAAAAAAGCCAGGCATGGTGCTTGTAGTACGAGTCGACGATGAAGGACCGGTTATGAGGAGTATCAAAAATATATACGAAATAGAAGGATATATTTATTTCCTCGTATGTAAGGTGAACATATTGTATTTTGATTCGCATTTTCATTCATACAAAGTAGAGATTACTAATATTACAGCTGAATTAATTAATTTAATGAAGTTACCAACAATATGCCCACCGTGCTTGCTTTTTATAAAAAATAATATGGAATACGTAGCAACAAGGTACCAAATATGACACGTCTATTCTGCTAAGTGCTTGCAATTTTCGATACGTTCAATGACGGTAAAGCTGTACCCACCTTTCTGTTTTTTACACTGTTATATTGAAATAACTAACATGTCATTATTTCTCACTGATTTGTAGTTTGTGTATTAGACATCATTTCGACATGTTCAGCTTCATCGTCATTGAATTTGAAACTATACAATTAGTCTTTTACATGTGTAAGAAGTAAAAAATATTAATATTATTTTTGTATAATACTTTCACAGCAATTTCATTCCACATATATGTATATAATATTCAATAAATAAACGAAAGTGTATCGGTAAATAATGTGGTCACACTGCATTACTTATTTACACAGTGAATGCTGCCTTTGTGTTGTGTTATTATTTCAGAAATCGTTAAAATATGGAAACGTTGACATGTAGATATCATTAGAAACACCGTACGTTTTTCCTTCTGTCTTAACGTTTGATGTTTCAAAGAAATGGAAAAATGACAGGTTTGGGTAACTTAACTTTTTTTTTTAACTTAGTTAAGTCAAAGTTATCTGTATACAATATCAACTAAGTTAAGCTAAAAGTTAAAACGTTATTTACTTAACCCTTTGAGGGGCACATTTTTCCAGCGTGCGGATTTTCCTCATATCTTATGATTTTATATTTTGTGGGTCACTGATTATGAATCTGAAGTCAGCTTTTCAAAATTCAACGTGGCGGACCCCAATATCATGGAACAATTTGGTTTCTCAACAAATGTCGAAACTTTCAAACATTTTTGTTTGAAAAACCAGCGTGTGAAGAATTCTAAAAAAATATATATAATAAAACTATGTATGCAGAATATATGGACAAAATTTTAGAGTCTCAACTTCCGACGTTACGGAAAACACGATTTTAACAAACATTAAAATAAATAAATTATTGCAATTTTTCACCAGAGTCTAATAGCTTAGATTTCCAAGAGTCTAAAAACTATATATGTGTATATATAAAATGCAAAAATATATCAGAAATTTATAAAAAACCGAGAGGCCCCTCAAAGGGTTAATTGAAAAAGAATATAAGTTAATTGATAGAAAAAAAGTTACAAGTTAAAAGTAAAAAAGTAAAAATATTAAAAGTTGAATCGACAAAAGTTAAGAAGCTAAAAATTAAAGAGTTACAGCTAAAAGTTAAAGTTAAAACGTTACATACTAAACGATTAAAAGTAGGTACACAGATATAAGACACATAGTTAATGCAACCATTTTACATAAGTAAAACACGTGATTTCAAAAAGTAGTTGAAGTAACTAGTTCTGTTGTAAATAGTTCCGGTAACTATTTCCCGATACTTAAATATGCATCATCCTACGTATAACCTCAAATATCAAGTACAGCAGTTGTACAATTCAGCAGGCACTTTAAATTTTCCTAGGTATAGTGAAATTGATTAAACGAAAATAACGTCTTACCGTAGTAAAAATGATTATTACATAGTACGTTTTACGACATTCCGAATCATAAAAGTAACATTCTACTAACTATAATTTTTCATGTTGTTAATTCTACTATTCTTAAATGTTACAACCATTTCTATCATTTATTCATGGTTCCATTATCCCTTTTATTCTCTCGGTGTAAGAAGGTTAAAAGGTAAAATTTAAACTTTAGTTAGTTTAGTTAGCTTTTATTTTTATGAACTAATTTCAAAGTTAATACGTTTACTTAATTAAGAAAGAATTGAAGTTCATTGATAAAAAAAAGTTACGAGTTAACAGTTAAAAAGTTACAAAGTAAAAAAGTTTAAAAATTAGAAAGTAAAGAGTTAATTAAGCATTTAAAAGTTAAAATGTTAAAAGTAAAAATATTAAAAGATAACATTTAAACTGTAGTTACATTTAGGTTTTATTTTTATAATTTAAGTTACAAAGTTAAAAAATTAAAAGTTAACAGTTAAAAAGTTAAAAGTAAAGTTAAAAAGTTAAAAGTAAAGTTAATTAAGTTAAGCTAAAAGTTAACGATCTGAGAAGTAATTAAGTTAAAAAATAAGTAACTTTTCAACTACTCAACCTTGAAAAATGCATCCTCATATTCAATAATGTTACTTTTTCGTATTCCTGATTGGTAAGTACATTTGTCATACGCGTATAAATTTTGTCTACGATTTTTAGCCTTTTTATGCAATTTCAAATATTTTTGAAGATTTAAACAAATTTATGAAAGTTTTCTATCATTTTCAAAAGGTTTTATTTATACAAATATTTGTTTAATTAGAGAATTAGTATGGCAAATATTTTTGAAATATTCTGTAAAGTATCTTTTCCGAAAGATAAATATCTTTATATATAAAACTGTTTGCATTTATTTTTGTTAAAACTATTAAATTTTATTCAAATCTGTTTAAAACTGAACAAACCAGAACGTTTAAAACTGAGCAGTACCACAAATATATTTAATTTAAGATTATTTTTTTGGTCAAAATTGTTGGTTTTTGGTGAAATCTGTCGAAAATGTTCAAAACTGAAATATGTTATTGATAAAAAACGTCAATATTTGTTTAAATTTGTGAGAAATCATTTTAAATCATTTAAAAGAATTTTATGCGAAGCACGATAAATAAAGCATTTTTCTGAATATGAAATTGTGCGATTATTTGTTAAAAAATGTTTCTCACTTTCTAAAGATTTGTCTACAATTTACTTTTTCCCTGACCAATTTTGAAATTCCCTGACATTTCCCTGATTTTCCAGTTTTCCCTGACGGTGGCCACCATGAAGTAACATGTGTGCACGAATTTAGTGTTCGAAATTTCTTTTCGTCTCTGCAAAAACCTTTACAAAGGTATCATATTCAATACACCTTTCACATTTCTTTACAAATTTGTTTACTTGAATTCAAACATACAAGGACTAGGCATTACATATGTAAACTATATAAAGAAGAAAATTGGGATTCAGATAGGGTCCATTCCGAAAAGTTTTACAGAGAAGAATGCAAATGTCACCGACTAGAAATATTTTTATACGTGTTACTAATGTACTGCGTTATTACTTTATTAAGGCCTTTTCTACATTTCCTTTTCATTCAGTTTAAATTTTACAGTGCATCTTTATTAACTGTCTTAGCTGCAAAGATTTTGTTGAAGACCGTGCACTTGCTTGCAGTTCAACTTTCAATCCGATATGTTATTCAAGTGTTTTATGGATAACTGATGTAATAAAGCTGTGTTCTTAATATGCAAAAGATGTAAACTGATTTAATGGAAAGATTAGAAAAACTTAGTGAAATAATTATGAAAATAACACATAAACAATTCTAGTCAAATGCCATTTCCATTCGTCTCGATAAAACTGTTAAGGATGTACTGTATATGCATCCATTTTTTCTCATTATTATTTTGTACACGTAAAAATTAATGAATACCTCCCTAAAAGTTTCATATAGAGACGAAAGGAAATGTCGATCACTAGATTTCAGTCGCTGATGTTATTCGATTCTGTTTGAATATAAATAACACATATTATACATATACATTACAAATTGTATATAGCAGTGACAGCCTGTGTATAATATGGCAACAATCTATTATATTATTACTATTATTAAAATTTTAACACCCTTTCCGTATATATTTATTAATATATATTTAATGGAAATTATATATTTATTATTGTATTATAATTATTTATTAAATTACTATAATACAATAATAATTATTGTATTGGGATTGGGAAGTATATGGAACACAGGGAATTATCAGGTTTCTAATTCCATTTGACAGATTAACGTCAAATGAGTTGAGTTAACCTGCAAAAGTACAATTAAAATTCACACATCCACGCATGCTTACCACATATTTTCTGTCTCTTTATTTTTTAATTCATTTCTCTTTTCAATATGTACTCAGATGACATTCAACATTTTTCTCGGATTGTTATCGCGTTTTTACCCCGGTAATAGACACACCGCCATGAATGTGAAAGCCTGCGCCTTGAAATATGAGGTAAGTCATATGACAGGGATGCAGAACTTGGCGTCTCAACGTTCATAGTCTCACACTATGACGGCCGAGACGCAAGCCTTCGAACGCCAATCACAATCGAGCATTCGCATTGCCTGAGGAGTTCGATTCGAACATACTCGAGGCATCTAGCCCCGAGGAGTGTTCCAAGCGTTGCGTCCCCAAATTATTTTCAGTGTAGTGAAGAAAGAGACTTGACTATATCTGGATTCTCTCTTACTAGAGATTTATCCATATCTTATTGATGACGACTTGACTCATGAATTACAATACTGGATAATGGATGTAAATACACAACGCGGGGTCATGCTAATTATTTTTTCACATAAATTGTAATATCAATGGTAGTGGATAGTTTTAAAACGGCTTGCGTGTCAAATACCCGACAAATAAAAAAACCGACACTTCAAAAAATGATAGTCCGATTGTCGTGTGTCATTTTTTATGTGTCGGCTTTATGACTGTCGGTTTTTTGACCTGTCGGCTTTTTGCTTTGTCGGTTTTTTAACCAGCACCCCCAAGTTGGGTGCGGTTCGAAAAGCCGACAAATAAAAAAACCGACAGGTCAGAAAACCGACACAACAAAGAGCGGACAGTAATTTTTTATAGTCTCGGCTTTTTGACTGTCGGCTTTTCTGACCTGCCGACTTTTTGATTTATTGGTTTTTTGTCCCTTACCCCCCGACAGCAATAACTACATATTCAGTTCGTTGCTAACTGTATAGCACAAACATGTACAATTTACGCTTGTTATATTTTATGTTTGAAAAATAAATATTGATTAAAATATATACACTTTCATGAGAACTAATTATTTCCTGTTTCATTTTCGTGTTTCACATATGTGATAGAAATGCCAAATGTATTAATACCCCTAGTAGAAAACTAGTCCACTTTTTATCTTGTTTCTGTCTACGCTACTTTTTCTCAGCTGGGCAGTGCAACAAAAACCTGAACAAACTTATTACAGGGGCATAAAAAAATTGTTACACTAAAAAGCCACAGTTTGGTACAGCATTTCGTCGAGCATTTTTGAGTGTCGGTTTTTCGAGCTGTTGCCTTTTTGGTTGTCGGTTTTTTGACTGTCGGTATAATGACTGTTCAGTTTGAGTGTGCGTCGAAAAACCGACAAATCAAAAAGACGACTGGTCAAAAAACCGACAGTCAAAATACCGACAATCGAAAAGCCGACACTTCAAAAAATGACCCGCTTGTCGATGTGCCTAATTTTTACGTGTCGGCATTTTGACTGTCGGCGTTTCATTGTCGGTTTTTTGACTGTCGGTTTTTTGACCTGGCTGCTTCTTGATTTGTCGGTTTTACGACTCGCACCCTTCGGTTTTTCAACTGTCGGCTTTTTAACTGTCGGTTTTTCGGTCTGTCGGCTTTTTGGTTGTCGGTTTTTCGAGATGTCGGTTTTTTGACGGTTCGGTTTTTCAACTGTCGGCTTTATGAAAGTCGGCTTTTTAACTGTCGGTTATTCGGTCTGTCGGCTTTTTGGTTGTCGCTTTTTCGAGATGTCGGTTTTTTGACTGTCGGTATAATGACAGTTCGGTTTTTGGACTGTCGGTTTTTTGAAGAGTCGGCTTTTTGCCTTTCGGCTTTTTGAAAGTCGGCATATCGACCCGCACCCATAAATAAGACTATCGGTATCGGTATACAATAGTTTCGCATTTTCATTAAATTTGTCTAAAACATAATCGTAATGGAACTCCTACAATTTTGTTTTAGAAATATCCAATATAGCCATTCCGACGTATATTGGCTTATTAATGGTAACTTCTAATTTTTTAATTCTATCGCGACCAAGTCTTCATCAAATATCTTTCTTCGATGAAAATTTGGTTTCGATATTAAAGCTTCCACACCAAACCTTCCTTCCCATTTCGATTTGATACGAACATCAACGTGATTCCGAACATTCTCCATGGTTTTCCCAAATACCGCATTGTTCATCAATTTATACAAATTTTTTTCAAAATCATTTGTCGCAACTGTGCGGAGTTTGGTATTTAAATCAATGTACGACTTTAACCATGGAGTCTGCTTGAATTTTAGAATCCTATGACTTTTATTTAAAATAATACCGTTGGTGAGCGCTTGCTTTAAATTACGGTAATGAATGATATACCGTTCCTTGTCATTTAATGTAGCGAGTAATTTCGGTTGTTTTGAACCGGGCGGAACTGCTCGCTCGGGGCATAGCGGGAGATCTTTCTGCTTATTATGTATTTCTCCAGGATAGGTCAAGTCGACTTCGCGAAGATATCCAATTTCCGAGTCATCGGGTACATTTTGGAAATCGACATTGTTGACCCAGTAAAATCCTCCAGTAGGTAGAGCTTGACTCATGGCCCATCCATATAAATTATTAATATCAAAGTACATGAAATACTTTGACTCTTTTGATGGGTCATATTCAGGCATATACTTATTATTCGCTTTCGCGTACCTGTTCCAGCACTGCGAAAGACCTCCCCTTATACCGCGTTCAATAAACATTACCATATCGATATCGGTGAGTAATTCCAACTCTACTCGAGTATGCTTGAGAGCGCAGTCTCAAGTATATCCAGGTAGAGTGTAATAATGTGCCGGATCTAACCCGTGTGATTTTAACAGAGTTGTACGAAAATTTTCAAAGATATCCGCAAGTAGAAGGACGTCTGTTTTCAAATATAAATCTGAATACTCGCCCAGAGTATTACACTTAAATACGTTGCACACATTCATCGCATGCACATAATCATTCTCACTGACATCACACTCGTACAGTTGATTAAAAAATTTGTCTCGTGAAGGAAGATATGATTGCTCTAGGACGCTCATTTCGGTTATGTAATCATAAGGGAAACCCCCTTTACGTATTAATAAATTGAATTTTTCCTCATTTGGAAAGTGGGATTTTAAAATTTCTTTTTTTTTTCATTACTTAAATAAGACGCCAAGTTTTCGAGAGAGCAATTCAAAAATCTAATTGAATCTAAAAATGTAAATCTAATTTTAGTTCCTTTAACATACTTAATCATGGAAATGTACTTTTCCATATTACATGGGATAATATGAATATCTCCTTCAAAAGCATTGGCAATGTCGCGAATAATGAAATGAGCATCGTAACCGCTCAAATTGTGGAATATTATGGGAATATTAAAACGATATTTATACTTAAGATTACACAAGTTGTGAGCTGCACCCCGAAATTGACCGGTCAAGTGATCGTGGTCGCGAACTTTGAGGTCCTCATTTGAGAAGGATCCCCCGCAGATGTGACACATTGTCGCTGTATAAAATTCCCTCCACTCATTCGGGCTCAAATGCATTGGCTTCGTATCACTTAGGATCTGAAAGCAGACACATAATATATTACAATAAAGTCAATATTACTTATTGACTTTATTGTAATTAATTAATTAAATAATAATAAATTTTATATCAATATATTTTGACACATTGTCGCTGTATAAAATTCCCTCCACTCATTCGGGCTCAAATGCATTGGCTTCGTATCACTTAGGATCTGAAAGCAGACACATAATATTACTTATTGACTTTATTGTAATTAATTAATTAAATAATAATAAATTTTATATCAATATATTTTGTAATTTTAATTAATTTTACCTGATTAACTTCATCGGCCAACTCCTTCAGCTCGTTGGCAAACCAGGTAGCAGAGTCGGACCCCCGGTGAGAACGGTAACGACACAGCGAGGGGTCGTGTTGACAGTGTACGTAGTAGCCTGCACTGTAAATCTTATGTTGCTCGTAAGCCGTTTTTGGAGGTGCCTCCGTCTCCACTTTTCCCAGCAGGCACTCGGTATCAGCGTAAACAATGAAGGGTACCGGCATGGCTCGACCCAAACTATTAAATTTCAAAATGCTTGTTTTTGTTTCGGGGAGTTTTACCGCACAATCATTTTTCTTTCCACATTCTATCTTGTGCATGACAAGATTTTGTTCACTATGGAAATAGTGCAGACACCTGTTGCAAATATGCTTTTTTCCGTCATGTTTACTGCACTGTTTATGCACTAGTCGTGATAAATTTTTAATCCAGCAGTAATGATGATTGATCCTGTCAACTTCTTCGACTTCGACATCGTCCAAAACAAAAGATGAGGAGGGCCGTGGGGGTTTCCTCCGTTCTTCTTCTTCAGACACGAGGAGAAGGTTAATATGTCGATCCTTCTCATTTGCAGTCAAATGTACAGGTAGCACTTCTTCTTTTTTCTCGGCTACTACAAATACATGGACTGAAATGTCGTTCAAATTTTCGAACCTTGGAATATCCTTTAACGCGACGGGGAAATCAATGCCTTCGAAATTAAGATGCCTTCGATAATGTAGATATGATGATTGTTGTGATGAGTTGACATTTGCGGGGGATAATGCTGACATAATCGCCCACGCAAAACAATCATCACCCGGAATTTTTACATTAATTACTGCTCTTTTCCCCCCCGTTTGGATCCTATCACCTTGTCGTGGTGGGGGGGGGGGCTTAACAAACACCATACAGGAGGTCCTGAGTCGATAGCAGTGTGAGTGGTGAGAGAATGCGGATCCCTATAAACCGGGCTCTCCGATGAATGGTTCGGGGCTCTATAAACGGGCTTCCCCGATGACTGTGGGTATGAGTGAGGCTAGAAACTCAAGCCCCACCTCGACCTTCGGGCTGGAGGGGGGTTGGGCAAAGGACCTCTGAGGTGCCGTGACCAAGAATGGATCCCCCAATCCACAGGTGGGAGCTATCGTGCCTAGGGATGCATGGTACAGGGGAAGCTGTACCGCAAACGATGCCCTTGGGATACCGGGCGACCTCCCATTGTACATAGCCTTCACCTCGTATCGCGGGGCTCTGCGAGGTGTGACCTTTATTTCCCTAGCTTCTCGTGGGACTCAAATGGACACACAGATGAAAATAACCAAAAAACAAGAGCCTCAGGTGCCTTGCACCGAGGAGATAATGTCGGATGTGGCTAAGAACACTCTGATGGAGACCGGTACGGCGGAAGACACTCGTCCAAGCCCGATCCGAATGAACGGCGCACAGAGGCGAAAGGCCAAGTGGGTAGCGTACGAGGAGGCGAAGAGAAGGGCGGAGGCTGAAGGTCTCCCCCTTCCGGAGCGTCCTCCACCGAGAGTAAGCGGTTCGAGGAAGAAAAAGGCGGCATCTTCCGTGGCTGGGGCTAGAACCCGTCTGGAAGGGCATCCCGGATCAACCTCAACCGCTACACAGTCCATTGGTCCTCCCTCTGGGGATAAAAGGAAGGCCGAGAGGAGTATTTCGGATCCCACGGCCAAACCCCGAGGGAAGAAGACCAAGAGTCAGGGGCATGCATCCGCAACAAGGATGTCATACTCGAAGGCCGCTGCTGGACTCCCAAGGGTATTGATTGCCTTTGGCGAGGACGTAGGGGAGCGGGTCGAGATGGGCGTCTTTGACCAACTCAGGGGGGTCATCATTGACCGGGTTGTGGACATCCCGAAAGGGGGGTTCATACCCAGGTTCGTGGAGTCTCACCTGAGAGGAGGAATTGCCACTTTCGCTTGTGTGGATGACGAGAGTGCCTGTTGGCTGCGGGAAGCAATTCCGCAGATAACCCTTGATGGGGGCCGAAAGGTGAGGCTTGTACTCCCTGAGGAACTCGTCAAGAGAGTTAAAATGACGGTACTCGCGCCACCACCCAAGAAAGAGACTAGCATCCTGCTTAAGATTTTGGACAGGCAGAATGCTGGTTTGAGGGTCGGGACGTGGGTTGTCCACCGTAGGGAGGAGCTGCCGCATGGCACCCTTCTGGTTCTCGGCGTGGACGAAGACTCGGCCAAGCGCCTCGAGTCTCGCGGCTACCGAGCTTATCTGGGGACAGGAGAGGTTGTATTCAGGCCAACCTCTAAAAACCCGATAAGTTCGGCGACGGGAGCTTCCAGCGCGAGTTAGTTCCAATGGCTAACGGTCGTGCAGAAATTTTCCAGATTAATTTGCATCACTGCAAAGGTGCCTCAGCTCAACTTATGAGGGACCTGCAAGTGACGCATACAAAACCAGCCATGGCACTAATACAGGAGCCGTGGTGCTACAAAGGTCAGATTCGGGGCCTGAGTAGGATTGGCACAGTCTACGCCAGTGGACTTCATGAAATGCAGAGGGCATGCGTAGTTCTTAAAAACATGGACGCTGCCCTGCTACAGGAATTCTCTACTAGGGACCTAGCTTCGGTTAAAGTCTCTCAGGGAATAGGGGAAAGGAGCTTGGTGATTGCATCAGCCTACTTTGCGCACGATAGGGAAACTCCCCCGGAGGAGCTAACTAGGTTAGTCAGGTACTGCGCAAATGCGGGCCTTGATCTCCTCATAGGTTGTGATGTAAATGCTCACAGTACTCTGTGGGGGAGCACCGACACAAATGAGAGAGGGGAGGCCCTCATGGAATACCTGATATCCACTAACCTCGAAATTTTGAACGCTGTCCAGGAGTGGAGGGTTATTGATGAACCCTCGCTCTCGGATCACAAACTGATTCGGGCCAAACTGGAACAGTTTAACCCTGCAGAGAAATGGTCCAGAAATCCAAGAAGCACGAACTGGCAAGGGTTCAGAGAAAGTCTGCAAGCCAGGATAAAGGGCTTCAAAGGCAAGTATGGAGCGAAAAACGATCTTGAGTACACAGAGGTCTTTCTTAGGGGAGCTGTGATGAGATCGTTCGAAGCCAATTGCCCACTCAAGAAAGTAAACCCCAAAAGGGGAAGGCTTAATTGGGGATCAGCCTTGGAGCGTAGCCGAAAGGAGACGAGGAGACTATTTAATCGAGCAAAGAAAGCTGACACAGCAGAAGTCTGGACGGCTTACAAGGATAGGTTGAAAGCATACAAAAGGCAGATTAGAGAGTCTCAGATAAATGCATGGAGGGAGTTCTGTTCGGAAACGGAGAGTATACCCTCTACTGCAAAATTAGCGAGAATACTATCAAAAGGAAATGATGGTAAACTACGATTTATCAAAGGAGAAAATGGCGAGTTTGCCAAATCTCCGAAGGAAACACTGGAAAGGTTGCTGACAAGCAATTTTCCAAGCATTAAACTGAGATCGAACGGTGCCCCCGAGGAGCCTACTACTAGTAAAGGGAGGCACTGGGGGATCGCTGCCCAAGTTGTAAATCCAAACAAGGTTGTAAGGGCACTAAATGGCCTTTGAGGCGTTCAAGTCACCGGGACCGGATGGCATATACCCGGCCCTCCTTCAGGAAGGCCTGGGGGCTATCCTGAGACCACTGACTGGACTTCTTCGGGGGTGCATTGCGCTTGGTTACACACCTACAGAATGGAAGAAATCACGAGTTTCGTTTATACCCAAAGTTGGAAACAGGAACCACGTGGAGGCAAAGGACTACAGACCGATCAGCCTAACATCCTTCCTACTAAAATTGTTGGAAAGATTGGTTGAGAGGTATCTTATAGAAGGTCCTTTGGTACGCTTACCTCTCCATGGGGAACAGTATGCCTACCAGGCTGGCAAATCTGCTGAGTTGGCACTTATGTCAGCCGCGGGCTTTATAGAAAAGCAACTCAGTACGAAGGGAACGTGCATCGGTGCTTTCCTAGATATTGAGGGTGCTTTTAACCGCACCTCCGTGGAAGTAATACGGAAAGGAGCGGAAGAACATGGGGTGCCCAAGGAACTCATAAGTTGGATTGTGAGCACCCTTAGAAATAGGTATATTTATACGGAATGGCAGGGTACCCTAGTGGAGGGGACGATCTCTGAGGGTTGTCCTCAAGGTGGAGTGTTGTCTCCACTTCTTTGGAACCTGGTAGCTGATAGCTTGATCAGGAAACTCAACGATAGCGGAATCTATGCGATTGGATATGCGGACGATATTGCTATCCTCGCTAGAGGCAACTACGAGGAAGTTTTGCAGGAGCTGGTACAAGAAGCCCTGAGGGTTGTGGAAAAATGGTGCAATGAAAAAGCGCTATCGATACAACCGGAAAAAATTGCCGTCATCATTTTCTCTAGAAAATATAAGATCAAAAAACTAGGGGAAATGGTGATTGGCGGGAAGCAGGTGCCATATGCCAGCGAAACCAAATATCTTGGAGTAACCCTGGATAAAAAATTAAACTGGAATGGTCACCTAGATAACAAATGTCACAAAGCAATTGCCACTTTCTGGCATTGTAGGAGAGCTCTTGGTAACAGTTGGGGTTTAGGACCGAAACAACTGCTCTGGATCTACCAACAGATTGTGTTACCAAGGATTACCTATGCCTCGCCAATTTGGTGGCAGAGGACAGAAAAGACCCAAGTTCAACAAAAATTGAACAGGGTACAGGCTATGTTCCTTAGGGGCATTTGCTCGGTAAGGAAGAGTACACCCATAGCAGCAATGAGGTCTCTTTTGGGCGTACCGTCCATGGCTCAGGCAGTAAAATGCGAAGCCATGAGAACCGTGTATAGACTCAAGTGCTTGGGAAGCTTGACAGGTAAGCAAGATTGGTTCAACAATCTTTTTCAAGGAAACCTGAGAGACATGTGGTACCAACCACAAGACAAGATCCAGACACACCACACGGGGGAAAACAACTTTAAGGTTTGTTTCCCCAACAGGGAGGACTGGAAAAATAAATCAGCAATACCCAGGAATGGCATCATCTGGTTCACAGATGGGTCCAAAACCAACCAGGGTGTAGGCGCAGGGTACTGCGGACCGAAGCTGCGGGAGAACTTTTCCCTCAAGCTCAACAAATTTAACACTGTTTTCCAAGGAGAGGTGGCGGCAATCCTCATGTGTGCCGAGACCCTCATTGAGAAAGAAGTGACAAATAAAACGATATGGATATGCTCGGATAGCCAAGCTGCATTGAGAGCGATAGACAATCCAGTCGTCAAATCAGCTTTAGTCAGAGATACAAAGACTTGCCTACGTAACCTGGCCGAAAGAAACAAACTCAGCCTGACCTGGATACCTGGCCATATGGGCTGGAAAGGAAATGAAAGAGCGGACACCCTTGCCAAGTCGGGAATAGTAAATGGAACTGACTTGACTGGGAGGGTGGCACTGCCATTTCAAGAAGGACTCAACCTACTGGAGAGACAAATGAAATCCCAACAGGTTAGAGAGTGGATCAAAAACAAAAAATGCAGCACAACCAAAAGCCTTGCAGGAGAGCTGCAGGCGGACCGATGGGCTGAAAAACTGCTCGAACTAAACAGAACAGAAATAAGAATCTCCATCGAAATCCTAACCGGACATGGAAATTTAAACAAGCACAGTCACATCGTAGGAAGGAAACCTTCACCGATGTGCACTAGATGTGATGAAAACAAGGAGGAATCATCAATTCACTTCCTATGCGAGTGCCCTGCACTGATGGAAAGTCGAAGGAGATACCTGGACTCTCCACTTGTAAGCAAGGAGGAAGTCAGGGAGCGGAATCTCGGGCAACTTCTGAGATTCTGCAAAGCAGCTGGTTATCCAACGGAACCCTGAGTAGCATCAGGAATAGCATACAAAGGCAAACAGCTAAGTGTGCTGATTTCTGGGGTTCACCCGAGCCTGATGAAGAAAATACCAATACCAATACCAAATACTGCTCTTTTGTTTTTAATCCACTTGGGCAAGTCGATCCATCGGCCGGCACGCGTGGGATTATACTTCGCTGTTTGTATAGCCAGCGAATGTATGCATGATAAAGCCCATCCCGAGCCATTCTCCTGAAATTCTTCGAGAGAAGTAAGAATAGGCGCTTGAACTTTTTCGTCGAATCACTCGTTTAAGTCCGTGGTCGCACATAATTGCCCATATTTGTTGGCAAAATATTTTATATCCTGCAGCTGCAGGCGGTAAACTCACCCGAAAACACAGTACATACCTTGACACAGTTGTACTCGTTTATTATACCACGCACATATTTAACGACGGTTTTATCTCAAACATGAATTTTACGGGGTCCGAATATTTTAAATTAACTACCAGTGCCGTTCTTAACCGATTTTTAAATGCCGATTCGACATTCTTCTGCACAATAACATTTTCTTCAGGCCTATTATCTTCTTCTCTTTGAGCCAATCGCTCGACAGCTTTAGCACTTAGAGTCGTTATGCGATGCATAATCGCCTCCATCGATGCCTTCACCCCATTTGGAATATGGGAATTTGATAAAATGTAGGAATTAATGTTTCGAATATTCCCGGTACACTTCTCGATGAAGTCCTGGAATTGACCCAGAGTAGCATCTTCGCCGAGGGTTTCGTAAACCCCCTTCAAGGATTCCTCCCACGATGAAAAAGTTCTCTTGATATCGACCATCTTGAAAAAATGTTACAAGTAGAAGAACATGTGGAGTATAGGAGACTATTCCCCGGTAGTCCGACTATGCTTAATTTATACCTCACTGAATTGATCCGCCGTTGCCAGATACAAATACAACATTAAGTTGACAATCAAACAGTTTATCATCAAAATCTGGCAACGCTGTAATTTTCATTGCGTAGAAAAATCGATCAAGATGGGTGTGATAAATGTCCTGAGAATAAGACACATTTATTTTACACTAGTATTTAGGGTACCAGGAAAAATGTCTATTCACTCTGTCTATAAAAGAATACATCATAGAAGTAATCACTAATGGGTTTTACACGCATCTCAACTCGTATACCATCTTTGAGAGACATAGATCCCGACATAGTATCTAATATGCTTGGAATTTACATGTGTTTTCCCAAGGATGGTCAAAGTCACATGTGTTTTCCCAATGATTGGAATCTAGACCGAGCGCTTTCGAAGAAGAGTTGTAGGAAAAATAGACCTGCCGGGTCCCGCGCATCAGGGGGTCGACGTGTTAGGTCTTTTGAACGTGTTAAGACTTGCTTAGAGGCTTTTCTAAATTAATTTTAAAATGGTCTTAGCGGTTTTGTGTGAAGGGGCTCAGCGGTTTCGTCACTATTGGAGATCATTGAGATACCCTAACGGCTTGTCAAGACGACTGTCATATTGATGGATAGATTTCCCCGACGAGAGAAAACTCTGAAAGGTGAATTCAAACTTATAACATGGTCATTTTTTTAATGGTTTCATGGTTTTTTTTTAAATTTGTGTGAGATTTAAAAAGTAGGTCGTCGATATACGAGATAGCGCTTCAAGCTGGTATTTAGACTAATGGAAATCTACGCTTTGAATTCATCAAAAAAGATATGTAACATCCGAATTAGGTCGGTAACGGCATATTGAAAGAGAGATTTCCCCAACAGGGCACATTTAAAAGATCGAAAGATATATGCATAACGCTACAGCATTAATCTTCGAAAACTTAATGGGACCGTCCACGAAGTCTTGCGTCATCTTAATGACCCCATTAGCGACGGTCAGATTTCCCAATGAGAGAGTCTTGAAACCGCGTACTAAACAGCAAATCAAAAATGCGAATCAATCCGCGAATCGGCCCGCGAGTCAGTCCGCGACTCAAACCACGAATTAGTCCACGAATCAGTCTGCGAATTAGTTCACGAATCTACCACCTCGCATGCTGCGACAGCGCCGCGACTGAGGCGACGCCTGGTGGCGGCGGCGGGAACTAATTTCGGCCGGTCACTCTTCTACTACTACCGGTGAATGTACTTGTATAGTGCATAATCGGCATGAGGTTTTGGAGGTATGTCATGTTTCTAGTAAGAATAGTTGTGGTCGACATTTTCAAACGTCATATTTTTCGGTCAAAGTAATTTCTTCTTTTTTTTTTAACTTTTTGGGGTTTTGATCACTATAAATATAGTGCACACGTAATGCATATAGTCATTTTTTAGTAAGTTTAAGGTATACTGAATAATTATTAAAAATATGCTGAGGCATTATTGAGATTTTCTTCACCGCTTGAAGTTAAATTATTGAAAATAAAGTAATGGTAAGACGGTCGTGTAGAGAAAATGAAGACATTACATTTCGGTCAAGATGCTGACCCTCTTCAACAATTTTATTGTAGATGCATTTGTGTGAAGCGACTTATTGTCTATAGATGTGGGCGAGACAATCAGATGATATTTGTCGATAAATGCACAACACTACATTGTCGCAAGATGACAACGAACTAATCTATGCATCTGCAATAAAATTTTTGAAGAGGGTCAGCATATTGACCGAAATGTAATAAGTCTTAATTTTCTTAACTCGACCGTCTTACCATTACTTTATCTTCAATAATGTATACTGAATAAGCTCAAATAAGCGTGCATGGAATTCTTTTGAAAATAAATATATATTCTGTTTTAAACATAAGATGACCGTGCGGGGCTATGCCGGAAGAAAATGGATAAGGCTAAATCGGACCCTTCGATCGGACGCTATAGCGTCGTTCGGTAGGAAAGTTTGGACGACGCGGTTAAAGCACTGATATATATACACTTGAGTGTAGGTTATTTAAGGTGTCTTGCCTCCCTCGCGGGTTTAAGGCCCCCCCCCCCCCCCATGGGGGAATGGGGCCAAATTTTAGTGATGCGCCAGCACCGCTGGTTGTGCACACTTAAAAAAGATATACAACAAGTCAGCTACCACATTTATTAGCAACAAGCTGCCTGCCTTGATGCTTCTGTTGGTTCAGAGAACCTTTCTAACGTTGCCACGGCCCGCTAGAGGCCAACCCTTTCTGCGGTTACTGCCTGCACGGACACGGCACGCCGTAGCGCTCCCCCGTGTGGAACCCGCCGGCAGGGGCTTGACACCGCACCCTAGCTCCCCAGTACGGTGGGTCTCTCGAGTCGTTTCACGATCAGGCATTCGTCGGCACAGACCAGCCGAACGATCGGGTCCGTGAGGTCGTCAATTCTCAAAACTTGCTAAGAGAAGCGGATCTTTCAAAAGCATTGCTCCTCTTCGAGCTCGGGCACTTCGACCCCTCACTCTTCCACAATTAAATTGTGGACGGAGATAACCCGCTCCGCTCTCTTCCACAAGTCCCCTGCGGGGTGATATATATACAATGGATAGGGCATGGCCAGGATCTCCCGTACTAAAATTTTGACCGATTTGGAGGCCGGTGAGGTCGCGTCGTTCAGACTTTCCTACCGCCACGCTAGGAAGCTCTAGACGCTGCAATTCGAACACCAATCACAACGCAGCACTTGGATTGGTTAAGCCATGTGTTATGTGCCCGGTCCAGGCATGTGCAACTAACGCGAACGGAACGACTCCTTAATGCCCACCTGATTCGCCGTGGTGGCGCTAGTGATAATGGTCTGCCCCGTCGATTCCGCCGGGCCGGGGCTCCGGTACACAATACACATGTTTACGCCGTTTTATTACATTTGTTTTATTAGGTTAAAATTTCTCATTTTATAGTTTCAAATTTGTTCTTGGTGTTAAGGGTGTAAGCATGTTTATATGTATTATTGTAAGGGTATGTATATGTAATAAAAGGAAGTTTTGCAGTGTCAACAACTGCAGACAGTATGTCAATATTTAATTTCTGTTCTTGTTCAATCTAAACGTAATATATGTATAATTTATAAACATAAAAGCTGAAATGATATGTATTTAAAAAACTGAAATACATGAGTAATGTTATATCATTATAATAATTACATTACATATGTATAAAAGCAATCAACAAATCCATCCATTAAAAAAAAAACAAATTTTCGTAAGTAATTTTCATAAAGTAATGAAGTTGGTACGTGAAGAATCTAAAAACAATACAAAATATATTTTTTGTGCAAAGAGTTCTATGTACATTTAAAAACTTATAAATCACTGCAATATTACTGCACACGAGACACTAATTGAAATCTGTTCATATATAATTACTAAAAATCTGAAAACTCCGTTTGTGCTGTTGCTTTTTCACTTTTCCACTGCACGTTGTTACTCTCGATTTGAAATAATAAAAGCGGCGGGAATCTGAAAACGGCGGAAACTCAAATTTAAATCGTCCATCGCGCTGCGCAGTTTCCAAGGAATGGTGGAACGACGCGTCGGAGGGGGCTCACCCACCATCGCCAGTGGCGCCCTCATGCACCGCTAGGTGGGCGCGAAGGGAGACACTATCTGCCAAGTATAGGTGTACGGAGTTGCATACGCCTGGCCCGGTCCAACACTCACGTCGTTACTTACCTTCTAACAGCCAGGTTGGGAAATTTTTTCCCGTGTACAAGGCAAGCGTTACGTTGGGAATGAAACACCTTCATACTGAGCATGCATTCAACATGTTAGGTCACTGGTAGCGCCTTACGTACTGGCCGTTGTACACATAACGAAGGTCGCGGCCACTGATCCTGACTACGATTTTTGTAAGTATGTACATAAATTAACGTGTTCGGACAAGCCGTGACACAGCACGACATTAAATATCAATTTAATATGAATCATGTAATAAACATGTGTATCGTGTCTGCACTATTAGGAATTGAAAGATACACATTTCTAAACTATTTTACACTTTCAATTCAAATTACAGTGAATGTGGATATATACTCACCCAACATTCTATGAGTTAATTTAATTTACAGTAAAAAATATTTCTCTAAAGTGGTTTTCACTGCAAGTACATTTAGAGTGTATATAACAGTAATTTTGTATTTGAAACTCATATTACGGAAAATGAGGCATGTGTGTGTCGACACATCGTGCACATTGTTAAACAGCGAAAAAAATTCGAAATTGTGGCAAGCTATACATCTTCTCGATTTACCCTACATACACCTACGTTGATTAATTCGTACGGGGAATCCCCGTGGTTTTCTTTGTCTACCCCATAGCGATGTATAGACAGAAACAAGGACAAAAGTGGGGCTTCCCCGTACGAATTAATGAACGTGGGTGTACATTAATTATGTACATATTTCACTTACTTTATCGCCAGTTACGGTGTACACCTCTGTTTATTAAACTTTTCATTTCCAGTGGAATTGTTGTCGGGGGTTGCCGGTGAAAAAGAAGTTGCATAACCAGCCTCAGTTGAACAACTTATGACGTGGATGGGGTTTTTGTCTGTTTTCTGAGGAGCATTTGCTACAAATGAAAACCAATAAATGTTACATCATTTACAGCATACAAAGTCGAATAAACGATTTTTTCTTTATTATTCATCCGCGGAAGGAACCTGGCTACTGGCAGTGACTTCGCTTTCTTAACCTTCAGTATTAACAGCACGGGGGTAGGAACGTGAGAGGAGGAGGGGGGGGGGGGATACATTTGAAAGAACAATTACATCTCGGACGTAATTTCCTATATGTTGCTTGCGCTGACGATCTGATATCCACTACAAAAGATTTCGTGTTCAAAATCGTGTATAATGCTACTTTATGAAGAATGTTCTTTCAGAAATTCGACAGTCGACACCGTCTATGATAATACCTGCAACTTTTACAAGGATGTTAGAGAAGTTCATAAGGACAGCAAAAACGTCGCAAAGCGTATACAAGCAATGATCCTTCGTCAGTGTGCCATGTTGCAACATTTCGAGTAAGGTTCATGTTTGATTACCAATTTCCTTTTTACGAATGAAGGAATATCCAAAACGTATACAATTTGCCTACACGCGCAATTGCGTATAAACGTATATGTGATAGTTAATGTGTGCGTCATACGCATGGGAACTAATCACACGTGCATTTGCTACAACCCAAGCTAATCTCAATAATCGCAAGTAACATTACACACAAAAGGGGCATACTGAGTTGCGGTAGATATGGCGCCAGTGTGGAATCATCGAACTGTTTTTTACGATTCCTTGATCGGAGCGCAGAATTGAAATTAAGGCATCAATATTCCAATAAAACATGCACAGGTACATTAGTTGACAGAATTTCCATGACGACAGAAAAAACTCTCTACTTCTGTCTGCTTAATTACTTCTAAAAATGTGCAGTTATTTGATTTTGGCTTTGACAAGTTGACTTTCTATGAACTGACTATTCTCTGACTGCAAGTCTTTTTTTAAACCTTTTTACACTGCTTCGAAAACTACCTGCACGAAAATGAAAATATTAAGCTCTTCCTCGTCAAATTGGTTTTTCAATCGTTTGAAGTATCATTAAACGAAAGTAGATGCCGCAATTTGTATTCTATAGTTACTTCCGTCCTGTTCATTCCAAATCGGCCCCCTTGGATTTGCAGTGCTTCACGAAAACTCCTCTAAAATTGATCGATTTTGACCTTTACCGCATCTGGTGCTATCATTTCGAATGTTCATTGGAATAATGTATCCAATTGCAGCATACAACTGTTGTAGGAGGGGATTGAACGTAACTTGTGGTACAATCACTACAATAACAAGCAACGGAAAGATAACCCTAACTTTTTTTTTATACGGCATGAATGAGAATAGAAAGTACCAACGAGGTAGTGTGGATATCGGCAGTGATACCCGCAGCCATGAAATACCAGGGCGGGATTCATCAATATGTTACCATGCAGATCTTGTGCAACCCCATTTGGCATACAATATACTTGCGTTTTTTCAATATTTTTGAGAAAAAAATGTGTTAAACATCATGTTTTGAAAATTTTACCAGCGCCATTCGAAAGAGCAAAAATTGGTGGGATGCGGAGGTCTCCATTTTTTTAAAATTTTTATTGCATACACAAAACTATGCTGAAATCCGTGTGCAAATTGTGCACATTTGAGCGTTAGAGGGTTAAAACCTCTCGTTTCACCAGAAATCATTGAAAATATACTTTCTTTCGTTTCGAATAAAAGTCAAGCGTATAACAAGTTTTTTGGCAAATGCTTTTCAAGAAATTGAATGTCACCCATGCCAGTCGGTTCCTTCCTAATGATGTGGATCTTTTGTTGAAAATTTCGGTGTAGCAGATTAAAATGACAAAAAAATGTAATGACTTACTTTTCTTTGCATTCAGAAGCAGTTCAGACAGAGACAGTGTAACCGACTTTATATTAATAACCCTTGGTTTCTGGCTTTCTTTTCCTTTTCTTCCGAGCTGGTTATTCTCTGTTTAACAGTTATTACAATATACCAAATTATAAAATTACTTCTGCAGACTAGTCGGACTAGTATAAAGTTTGTCAATGGAGCAAAGTAAGTTGTTTAGATAAGCGGACGGCCACAGTTAATAAATATTATCAATTCCTGCGACGATAATTATATCATGTCTAAATACCCTGGTAGAAATTCTGGCTGTCTTATTGAACAATTAATGTCCAATATTCTTAGACAATTTTTGAACAGAAATGTAAGATTTTGTTGGAAATATATTGGAAATTGGACACTTTGTTGGACAATTTTTGTACAATTTTATTGCCTACACGGATAGAAATTTTAAGTCAATATGACCCGACCAAGAAAGGCTTTCATAGCCACTGTCCGTTAAGTCGGTACGGTCCGAAAGTAAGATAGTTTCAGAGGTATGCAGCAGCTGTCGCTCCTTATCGTTCAGGTCATAACGGCCGAACAGTAGTTCGGTCAAAATAGCCGGGGTAACGGGCGATGATAGGTTCGTTGTTTTCTTTTATGCACATGCCTCTTATAGACATAAGTGTCACTGTGTACCTATATTTTTCAATTTCAATATGAAAATATGAATTAAAAGAAATAGATACATGCATATAAGTAGTCTTTAGACAAATATCAGACGTAGAAAAAGTATGTATAGGTATTTAGTCGACGGTTGAAAAGATTTATAGTTTTCTTTTAAACGAGTGTGTGTTGATATATGACTTATAGTTTGTACCCATTTTTTTAAATTTTAATATGAAAATATAAATTAAAAGAAATAGATACATGCATGTACAATTTTTAAATCAAATCTGATCTGTGCTCTTGAAAATGTGAGTTTGAACCATTCGAAAAATTAATTGTGCCCAATTTGTATCTCTCTTTCATTCAGCATTATCTCTAGTCAGAAGTTAAACAATTTAATTCAGAAAACTTTTCTCAATTTCACGAGATTTTGGTGTAGATCAAGATCTGGGTCATAAAGGTCATTTTCACACAAAACTGGAAGAGATATAAAGATGACAAATTGTGTCATTTTTCTCTAATTTTAAGGTTCGACTTTGTTCTTCGTCAACATATGTTCTATTATTTTTTAGTTTTTTTAAATTTTATTATAGAATATTAACTATCTGAGGATATTTAATACTTTTAACTGAATTGATTATGGGCAGTGGTATTTTAGAAAACGAATATAACACCTAAAAAAATAAAAAAACAAAACCTATTTTAAAATTGGAGAAAAATTACATAGTTTGTCATAGTTCTATCTCCTCCAATTTTGTGTGAAACTAACCTTATAACCAGGTCATGAGTTATGCCACTGTTACGATTCCGTGACTATAGCAAAAACACCGATGAATTAGCCGAGACATACAAAAAAACAAATTGATAGAATTTTAGGAAATCACAAGCAGCGCTTCCTATTGCTTGTACTAATGTATTAACACACTCTCGCTCACTAGGCAACATGACAATCTGTAGAGGAAAAACCTGAATTATCGATCTCGACAGGTAGATCCCGAACCAATCCCTTCACCTCTCTGTAACCGATACACAAGTTAACTACATTATCGACAAACATAAACATTGGTAGAAAAACCTAAAAAGTTGGAAAAATATAGAATTCATTAATACAAATACCTTTGCAAATTCAAATTTACCCAGAATTAAAAATACGAATATTTTTGATTTAAAAAAACTTCTCCATGTTAAAAAAATAGCCGTCTTAAAAAGTGTACACTGACGAGTTTTCCTTGACTTTCCAGAGCCATAAAAATTCCTGAAAGATGGCATCAGACAACGAGGACACACACGTAAACTCACCTACACAAACACCCTTTTTAAAATTACACACATACACCAATACATAGAAACCTATTCACGATTACCTAACCCGTATTTATTCGTTTTTCTTCATTTAAACAAACAATAATGAAAAATATAAATAATAAATACCACGATTAGGTTAAGCGGAATTTTTCGCACATTTTCAATATAAATACACATACGCAAAAACCATAATATACCATGAAAACCCAAAAATAAATTTAGCAATTAAACATATTAACAAATAAGTTATTTTACCATTTACCAATAATTCGGGATCTCCCTGATACTATTTTTTCTAATTATTATAAAAAAATATGCATAAATAATGTAGATATTGTTTGCATGCTTGTATACGCACATACACACACCCATCCTCACACACATACGCTGATACATAGAGATCCGTTAATGATTATTCAAATTACACTTTATGTTTTTTCTAAACTAATAAAAATATATAATCATAACCAATACTGTGTTATGACTTCACGCAAATTTCCACACATTTACAATATAAATGAATAAATAATATAATGCATTTACAAAATTAAAATAAACCAATTAAACCAGCTAAATAGTTTAATAATCAGAACTTGAACATCCCATTAAAAAACCAAATTCAAATCCAACTATGTTTTTTCGCAAGTTCAATATTAATAAACTATAAATAATTACGTATTTACACACATACAAGCACACGCACACATATGTGATTACTCACTCGAGCCACGCCCAGACAACGTTTTATTTTATTATTTCCGCAAAATTAATTAATAAACAAAGTATTTTTATAACACAATATCACTCATAATAATTTCCTCCATTTTATTACAAAATGAAACAAACCACCATACTAATAATTTTGCACGTCGCACTAACGAACAATAGCTTAAAAATCACACAGTCATGTTGTCAATAACCTTGCTTTACATTTAACATCACATGGAAGTTTAAAGAAAAACACATAATATTATATAAATAATAATTTTCATCGAAATGTCAAAACTCCGAGATTATTATTAATATTGTTACACCAGCAATTAACGCCTTCTTTTGTATGTTTATTACGTTCATCGTGTAATTAACTTTTATGTAATTTTTGCGAATGTACAAATCGAACAAAAACCAAAATTGTCAATCAGATCAACATTAGTTAAAAAAATTACGAAACCTCCACAATAGACAAATCTCCTTTCACCTCTCCGACCTCGATAAATCTCGCATCAACGAAGTTTCAATGAGCAGAAAATTGGTATAAATAGGCGTACGAAAATCATAGAAGCCAGTCAAAAATTTACGCTCAGAGTCTAATCAGCAAGACTCCTGTAAGAAAAAAAAAAAAGGAAGATCACCGGAAGCAGCCAGCACCACCCGGACACAGAGCCAGACCAAGGGTACCTTCTTCAGAGCCACCCAGCACGAGCTAGACCCAGGGCAGCTCTCCAGGTCGAAGACGTCGTGCGCGGATCCACCCACTCCCGTCGAGGCTCATCTAGGACGTCCATCTTAAAAAGTAAGTATCAACGATACTAACCCCTAAACTAGCTATAGGGACCCTGCGGTTTCTGGTACCCGAGAGAAGTACAGAGGTTAACAGCCTCAGTTATTCTCCCCGGTGCAAAGGGACTGGCTTGGTCCACCTGGTGCATAGGCACTCGTAGGGACAGTCGCGTTTTTTTTTATTATTTTTCCGAACATTAGGGGTCGTTCTAAAACTCGGTGAACGGGTAGTGGACAGAGGCCCATAAGCCTCAGTTAACCGCCCTCCCTCACCTGGGAATTAGATCCACCCATCCTCGGAAGATCCCGAGGTCGGATGCAGTCGCTCCGCCCCGGAATCGACCCATAGGTACCCTCATACTTTTCCCTTCTCTTTTCAAATTCTAACCGCCTACTAACTTGGCAGGCCAACCAGCGGGGGCACAGAGATTTCCCGTTGACTGGTCCCGCCCCCTCTCCATCACATAGTAGACACTAACCCCATTTTCTTTTTTTCACCTTTTTTCCAGTGCCGGGTGCTCAACAAAGGCGCCGCAAGAAGCAGGCCCGTCTAATTCAAGCCGCCCAATGGGCCGTATGGAGCGCCCACCAGCGACGATCGCTCGACCCTGAGCTGGCCACCAACCCCCTTCCGCTCGACCAATTGGCCGTCCTTTGTAAATTCCCAACTCTCCCTCCTCCCGCATCCTCATCCCCACAACCTGCATCCTCCACAGAACCACCCTCCGAAACCAAAACCCGACTAGCCCTGGAGGAATATTTTCAAAACTACCAATCTGTAATAAAAAAACAATAAATAAAAAGACAATTTATTTCAATTTAAAGTGTACCCATTTTATTTTTTTTCCCTACTCCTCATTTCTCGCGTCCGAGCATTCCGCCTCGAACTCCAGGTCGGCTTCTGAGACCGACCTACCTTTCGACGACTTAGGGAGAAACCTCACAATTCGAGGCAAATCCCGGTCGTAACACCACAATCTCATGAATCTGAAAAAAATTTACTTGATGAAATTGTTTAACTTCTGACTACAGATAATGCTGAATGAAAATGTATATTGATACAAATTGGGCACCGATAACACTTTGCGAATGGTTCAACCTCACATTTTCAAGAGAACAGATCAGATTTGATTGAGAAATTATACATGTATCTATTTCGCTTAATTCATATTTTCATATTAAAATTAAAAGTAATAGATACAAACTAAAAGTCGTACATCAACACACACTTGCATAAAAGCAAAAAACAAACTTTTTATTTGTCGACAAGATGCCATTATACATTTTTCAGGCCTATCATTTGCTTAGATCCTTCTATAAATGATTATACAGGGTGATCCAAAAGTCCGGGAACAGCAAAATATCTCAGCGGGAGTGCATTTTCGAGGAAAATGTTTCAGACAAAAGTTTCAGGATTTTTCCCTGGCTATTTAATGGCGATATTGAATTTGACCTTGAACATGACCTTGAAGGTTATTTCAAGGTCAAGTTAATTTTTTTAAATGGGAACCCCTATTTTTTTTCATGGATTCTGAAAGAGCGGGAAATTCTACGTCCGAGTATGATATGATCGATTTTTCCGGCAAGGTCATTTCAAGGTGAAACTTAAAACTCCCGTAACGGCGAAATATCTCAGAGGGTGTGCATTTCTTTGGAAATTGTTTCAGACAAAAGTTTAAGGATTTTTCCTGGGATATTTAATGGTAGCACAGAATTTGACCTTGAACATGACCTTGAAGGTTATTTCAAGGTCAAGTTTGTTTTTTTTTTAATGGAAACTGCTATTTTTTTTCACGGATTCGGAGAGAGCACAAAATTTTACGTCCAAATATGCTATGGCCGTTTTTTTCGGCAATGTCATTTCAAGGCCAAACTTAAAACTCCCGGAACAGCGAATTAACTCAGCAAGAGGCACCATTGAATTTAACCTTGAAAATTACCTTGAGGCTTATTCTAAGCTCAAGACTATTTTTTTTTAATTGGAACCCCGTTTTATTTTCGTAATGTTTCCAGAGTTTCCAGAGTGCAATGCATTATCATTGTTCCCGGATAAAAATATACATTTTTTTTTTACATCCGATACGTTTATAAATACCGTATGTATGGGTAACATTTTTACATTGTTTCCAATGCTACCGCCGGCTTTAGCATTACCCAAGATGTACCGCGTGGAGGTAGCATGGTCGGGTTTACACCTCTTCGGGGTGCTTTGTTCAGGTGGTTCCCCTCGCCGTCACCTCTGCGTGTGCGTGTGCGTGTGCGTGTGCGTGTGTGTGTGTGTGGGTGTCCCCAGACAGTTAAGGCAAGATGGGTATACTAAGATTTTGATGAAATTATGTATCTTACTAAAGCTTATGCTCAAAGTGATTGCCATGAACTTCTTGGCAATATCCCAAGCGATTATAAAAAGTCGATACGACTTTTTTAATCATATCTGGTTCTATAGCCGCGATCTCATCCTGTATTCGTTGTTTTACTTCCTCAATATTCACCGGTTTCGTTTATCTTTGAGATAACCCCATAGAAAATAGTCAAGGGGCGTAAGATCCGGAGATCTTGGTGGCCATTCTATTACACCCCTTCGACCTATCCACTGTTCTGCGAATACATCACTCAAATAATTGCGAACATCTGTTGCATAATGGGGTGCTGCACCATCTTGCTGAAACCAAGTCTGATCGAAATCCTCGCCTACAATAACCTGAATAGCAGGGATGATGTCGCCCCTCAACATATCGTGGTATTTTTGACCAGTAAGGGTACCCTCGATGAAGAAGGGCCCAACTACCGCATTGTTTATAATACCTGCCCATACGTTTACTTTTTCAGGATATTGAGTAGAACGACTATCGACCATCCAATTAGGATTGGTTTCACTCCAATAAGACATGTTATGTCTATTGATTGCCCCATTTAAGAAGAATGTAGCTTCATCAGAAAATACGATGCGATTCAAGAAACCGGCATCAGCATCTATTCGATTCATCATTAATTCCGCAAACTGTAGGCGTCTATCAGGATCGTCTTCATTCAATTGTTGTACGAGTCTAACTTTGTATGGGTGAAATTTTAAGTTTTTAGTTAAGATCCGTTGTACTGTACCGTAACATAAGTCGTGCTGCTGTTTAACTTTCCTGATGGAAGTATGAGGATCTTCCGTTATTGACAGCGCGACATTCAACTCATTTTCTTCAGTTGATGCTGTTACTGGACGACCTGCTCTTGGGAGATCCTTCACAGTACCGTGAACTTCAAAACGATTTATTGTTCTGCTAACAGTAGATTTAGAAATCGGTTCTCGTCCCTCTCTAAATGATGCGTTAAATAAGGTTCGTACATTCTCTAAAGATCGCTGGTTATCACCCCAGCCTCTCATCATGAGAATGGTTATTCTTTCTCGTTCACTTAGCGCAGCCATTGCTCTTTGTACGAAATATACGTATGTATTTTGTTACTGAAATGATGCTTAATACGTTTAGATAGGAAAGGCGTTTAGATAGGAAATCCATGTATCTCACAAAACGATAAAGTTAAGACCAAAATGTAACCTTATAAGACTGTACACGTATGTATAAATTCAATGTGAATGTATGTTGTTTATTTACTTCGCTGGTGGCTCGTGCTCTCTGTCGCTGTTCGCGCGCCCAAGTTCACTTTGCACAAGTGTTGCGTAAGATGTATGTATACACTTTTTTTAAACAGTTTATTATTCTATTTACAAAATTAGAGGACAAGCGAGGGACAGGAACTGATTCCTAAATCGACTTTTGGCTGAACAATAAATTGTTTCGAAGTTTACGGCACTGTAAAGGATCTCCCTAGAGCAGATCGTCCAGTAATAGCATCGACTGAACAAAATGAATTTAACCACTCTCAATACCGGAAGATCCTCATAACTTCGTTAAGAAAATGAAACGGGGTTCCAATTAAAAAAAAAAAATAATCTTGACCTGAGAATAATCTTCAAGGTAATTTTCAAGGTCAAATTTTATGCTAGCATTAAATATCCCGGAAAAAATCCTGAAACTTTTGTCTGAAACATTTTACCCGAAAATGACCTCTTGCTGAGTTAATTCGCTGTTCCGGGAGTTTTAAGTTTGGCCTTGAAATGACAGTGCCGAAAAAAACGGCCATAGCATATTTGGACGTAAAATTTTGTGCTCTCTCCGAATCCGTGAAAAAAAATAGCAGTTTCCATTAAAAGAAACAAACTTGACCTTGAAATAACCTTGAAGGTTATGTTCAAGGTCAAATTCTGTGCTACCATTAAATAGCCCGGGAAAAATCCTTAAACTTTTGTCTGAAACAATTTCCAAAGAAATGCACACCCTCTGAGATATTTCGCCGTCACGGGAGTTTTAAGTTTCACCTTGAAATGACCTTGCCGAAAAAAACGGCCATAGCATATTCGGACGTAAAATTTTGTGCTCTTTCCGAATCCGTGAAAAAAAATAGGGGTTCCCATTTAAAAAAATTAACTTGACCTTGAAATAACCTTCAAGGTCATGTTCAAGGTCAAATTCAATATCGCCATTAAATAGCCAGGGAAAAATCCTTAAACTTTTGTCTAAAACATTTTCCCCGAAAATGCACTCCCGCTGAGATATTTTGCTGTTCCGGGACTTTTGGATCACCCTGTATACGATTATATCTATTACATTTTAACCTCATAGACATACTGAAACCTTTTCCGAAAAAGAACTGAGAAAGATAAATAGTTACATTTACATTTCAGGTTGTTGGTTTCATTGTAATCAAAGCTAATCCGTACCCCTGGGGACTTGTGGGGAAATTGCTCAAAAACCGCTGTCGATGTTCAATTTGGCTCTCTTTTGTATTTATCATTATCTCGGTTCAGAAGTTAAATAATTTGATGCAATCTATTTTTTTATGTTTCTGAGAGTCTGCCATAACTCAATAGAGGTTATAATATAAGATCAGTTTCAAGAAAAATTAGAGAAGATGTAACGATTATAAATTGTGCCATTTTTCTCTCATTTTAAGGCAAAGCGTATTCCTTCAAAGTGTTTTGTTTTATATTTATTTTATCATATTATTATATATTAGTAATTTTAGGATTATTATATATCGCTTATTGCTTTCAGTTGAATTGATTGAAGTTAAAAACAAATGTGACATGTTGCAGAAGACCAAAACCAACTCTAAACTGAGAGAAGAATGGAACCATTTATAATTAATTGATTTTATAACCTGCTCTAGAGTTATGGCAGACTCTCAGGAACAAAAAAATGGATTGCAACAAATTACTTAACTGCTGAAACGAGATAATGATAAATACAAAAGAGAGCCAAATTGAACACCGACAGCGGTTTTCAAGCAATTTCCCCACAAGATCCCAGGGGTACGGATTAGCTTTGATTACAAAGTCTGAAACAATTGTATAATTTTTAAGGCTTTTATATAAAACATTTATATATAAGGTTTGAAGTTAACAATTTGTTAAGTGGTGTGCGAGTCCGACCAGTTAAGGCAAGAGTGATGTGCTTGTTGGTGTGCAAAATTGTTAACTTCAAACCTTTATAACTCAAAAAGTACTTAATAAAAAAATATTTTATTATAGTGTTTTGGAAAGCTCTCGAGATAAGCTATAAGAATATGCAATAAAATGTAGGGGGTTCTATTTAAAAAAATAAGATTGACCTTGAAATGACCTTGAAGGACATGGTCAAGGTCAAAGTCAAGGTCATCATCTTACTCCCCGCTTGAAACCATACAACTTTGCTATTGGACATTTTCTCCTAAGTGCATTCTAACTGAAGATATTAGGGGGGTCCGATACTTTTCGATGACCCTGTATATATATATGGCCGATTTATCTGAAGACATCGAAATATGTCGAGAAATATGCACAGAATCAAAAAAGTTGTCGGATGAAAGTTGTTCGACACGAAGGGGGGCATCCAGTGATAATTAAATTTACCCCCTCCACCATCCCCTGGGGGTGGAGTGGGGGCAAAAACAATAAAACTTAAATAGGAACCCCCCGTTTTTATTGCAGATGTGGATTCTCTGGAAAAAAGTATACCAATTTGACCTAGGAGCTATTGCATTTTGGTTCACAGGTGGCGCTGTAATCGATAAAAATCCAAATTTATCTGAAGACATTGAAATACCTCGAGAACTATGCACAGAATCAAAAAAGTTGTCGGATGAAAGTTGTTCGACACGAAGGGGGGCATCCAGGGGGCAAATAGGGACAATTTGATCCCTTTATGAAAATTTAATATTAAAAATTCTAATATTAGAATTTTTAATATTAGAATTTAGTAATATCAATTGCGAAAATTGTTATTCTGAATATGAAATTTTAATAATGTCCATTCGAAAAATTAAGATTATGAATAATTGATATTATTCATTTTATAAATAAGTTTTCTACCTTCAATAAAATTGCATTTTAGGTTTTAAATTTATTATTTAATAAACAAAAAGAGGACATCACGCAATCCATTAATAAACGCGTCATGTCCCTTCACTCAGCTCATTCATTCTCTCTCTGTATGTTTTTTCCGAAATGAGAATAAATAAGCTGAGCATTGACGGTCAAACCAGCTTCTATTAAACAAAACGAAACTCTTACTTCATTTGGGGATTTCGTCGCCATCTACCGGACCCCGAGAGAACTCACGTGATTTCATACATGTACATCGCCTGCATTTCGGCCATCACCGGCGCCGGTTCTGTTACATAACGCTAGAGGGCGACATAACTCGAAAATAAAGTAGCATATCATTTTATACATAAGTTGAGTCACACGTAACCAGTTCACCTACATTTTTCTCTACTTTCCTGAAGGGAAGTAAATGGATATCGCGACTTTCTAATCCCCATATTAAAATTTAGTATTCACGGTCTCTCAGTGTAAGACTGTTTTTGAAGTCCATTGTATTGGTAGTAATTCGGTCGGAGGTCACTTTGCTTTTAGAATAACAACTTTCCGTTTACGTGACTATTTTTTGTCTACCCTTCATTGCTTAAATCGAATTGCAAGTTAAAAATGAATCCTGCTACAGTTCCCGAAAAAATCGAAATGATTCTTATTTATGGTGAATGTAAGAGGAATATTGACGATGCTGTTGCGTTGTATGCTGAGCGTTTTCCAGATAATGCTCGCTCGCGTTCTTTTTTTTACAAAGTTGTGAATGCCTTTCACTCTGATGGCAGCGTACAAATGAAAAAAAGGAAGCGAAGATTAACAGTTACAGGAGAAGCTAACGAAGTAGCTGTACTAGCAGCTATTCACCAAAATCCACATGTAAGCACACGACAATTACATCGCGATTCTGGCATTTCCAGAGACAGTATTCAAAGAATATTGCATCGTCATAAGTTTCACCCATATCACATTTCACTGCACCAGGAACTAGATGGCGATGATTTTCATAACCGCGTGGTGTTTTGTGAATGGGCATTTCAAAAAATGCAAACGAACCACAATTTCTTTGCTAATGTATTATTTTCAGATGAATCTACATTCACGAACCATGGTGGCGTCAATAGGCATAATATGCATTATTGGAGCGTAGAAAATCCCCATTGGTTACGACAAGTTAATCATCAACGTCCTTGGTCGGTGAACGTTTGGTGTGGAATCATAGGAAATAAACTCATTGGTCCTTATTTCATTGAAGGTAATTTGAATGGAACAAAATATCGAGATTTCCTAGAACAAGAAGTACCATTACTACTTGAGGATGTTGCTATGGACGTCCGACGGACAATGTGGTTTCGCCATTTTGAATTTTGAAAAACTAACATCAGATTTGTAATCAGCGACTCCAGAAACCCTCGAGAAACGATTTTCAAATTTATTTAACATTTAGATAACAAAAAACTGAAAATGTACTGGCGGTTACGGAGTGGAGTTTTTTCTCCCTGCGGCAGCTCGAAAATATGTTGATTCTAATTTAAAAGATTAAATTTTATAAATAAAGAATCAATAAAATAAAAAAAAACAGTATTTGAAATATTTTAGTCTAATAAAAGAGTGTTAAAGTGTTATTAAAACTTATTAAATGAACTGTAATATATTAATATAAAATTAGAAGTAAATTTAATGGCCAATACAGTTCGATATAACTTGTGCCAAACACAGGTTATAAGAAAGGTTATAAGAAAAAACCCAAAAGATCAAAAACTGGGTTTTTTTTATTCATCACCCAACGTTTCGACCTCTTTGGAGGTCCTCCTCAGGGGCATCTATCATAAAAACATACAAAAAATAAAAATAAATACATAAAATACGAATACAAAATTAATATAAAAATAAATTACACCGAATATCACGCACCGACAATCAACGAGTACCACACGACATAAACTGATTGTATGTATACAAAGTTTGGGTATGTACATGAGATTTCTACATATGTGTGAGTCATTTAACGTATCGTCACGTTGTTGATTAACACTCGAATTACATATCATTTATTAAGATGTTATAACTATTGTTTAAATTTTCTGTGTCTGTTCTAAAGTTGATGCTTGTTTTTTGTTTCTTGATATGTGTCATTTCCTTGATATTTCTCTTTTTCCAGTGTGGTTCATTTTCTAAGATTTTAACTTCCGAGAATTTAAAATTGTGTCCTGTACTTAACATGTGAGACGTCAATGCTGTATGTCCTACATCTTTCATACGTTAAATGACTCACACATATGTAGAAATCTCATGTACACACCCAACCTTTGTATATACAATCAGTTTATGTTGTGTGGTACTCGTTGATTGTCGGTGCGTGATATTCGGTGTAATTTATTTTTATATTAATTTTGTATTCGTATTTTATGTATTTATTTTTATTTTTTGTATGTTTTTATGATAGATGCCCCTGAGGAAAACCTCCAAAGAGGTCGAAACGTTGGGTGATGAATAAAAAAAACCCAGTTTTTGATCTTTTGGGTTTTTTCTTATAACCTTTCTTATAACCTGTGTTTGGCACAAGTTATATCGAACTGTATTGGCCATTAAATTTACTTCTAATTTTATACTAACAAAAGAGTATTTTAAACATTATTTATAATATCTTTCATTTACTTACCAAAATATACAATTTACTGCGGTTACGGAGTGGTGTTTTATTTGTGTCGATGACTCTTGTTGAACTGAAAATCTCATTTATACTGAATATTTTCTTTTTTTACAACCAAATTCGCACTGACCTTTAATCACACCCATATTATAAACATTGTTTACTTCTGCATTGCTTCTTGAACATGCTTGTTTACATTTACTACTTATATTTGCGACCGGTTACGGAGTGGAGTTTTCAATCGTGCACAAAAGTAATTTAATTCTAAGAAATAGAAATTGGTATATTTTGCCTTACTTCTTCCGGAATCGACTAAAATATAGAATAATTAAGAAATATTGCTAGCCAAATGATATTATTAGATTGCAGATTGAATGTAATATTTATTATTTGGATAAAATTTGCTCCATGCACGGTTACGGAGTGGAGTTTTTTCACCATGTAAATATGAATATTTCAAATAATATGAAATTTCTACTTTTTTCCTGCTATGGTCTTGTTAAACATTGATAAATACTATCATATGACCGTCGTAATTTTTAATAATTTTGAATACTTTCAGAAAAAATGTCAAGAACGCGTCATTTGTCCTTTTTGGAAGAATCACCCATATATATATATATATATATATATATATGTATTGTATATATGTATAATTGTACTGAAAGCTAATAGCTAGTTTTTCCATCAAATTTTCCGAAACCGGATTCCCTTCAGTGGAATTACACACAGACGCACGCACGCACGCAAGCGCGCGCGCTTTTATATATATATATATATATATATATATATATATATATATACACACCTGGACCTCGTAATCGCCGACCCCAACCACCTGGGTGGGTACCCATATTCTACCTTATATCTATACCTTATAGGATAAAAAACTACCCTAATCACCCATGCACGTATTTTAGTTTATTCTATAGAAAACTATGGAGCGCGATACCTGGCCCTCGTAATCGTCGACCCCAATCAAATAAAACTTGCTATTATATAATAAGACATGGCGTGCCGCATAGAATAGGCTTATATTACTGGTAAGTTCGGCAGGAACTGCTTGCTTGCTGATCGAGTACGTCTGCTTAAGCCGCCGGGCTAAAATGGCTTGGGCGTCAAAGCTTCTACAGCTTAATATGACTTACTTAACAGTGTTCGGCTGAAACAGCCGGAAAGTTCGGCAATCATGGCTTAAAATTTCTTTCCGTGTATACATTTTATGAATTTAAAAACGAACAAAAAAAAGTATCAATTCCTACACATTTTGGGGATATCTAACACCACGATATTATCTATGTTCATATCATCATAGAAACATAGAAGTTGTATTGTGTATGTATACATAGAAGCACCAACCCCTATTTACATATATATACTCATCGGCGAGACGTTCATTAACGGCATCGTCAATGCTTGCTTATATACGGAACAACTCGAATTCTTGTACTTGCGAGAAAGTTCTGCCGAAGCATAAACTGTAAGGTAACTCACCGACAGAAGAGAGCTCGCATGGTAACTCCTTGCCACAACTTACCGACGTGCAAATCATCAGGTAAAGTATGTTTATGTTTTTTAAAATAACAGAAGACAAGACGAAGGTAGTTCGGTTTTCGTGTTCGGTTAATATATATGCCGTACAGAATATGTACATCTATATAAGTCGGCAATGACAATAATTTAATATATAGGTTATGTCACAAAAAAGGCGACGGGATGGTCGTGCGTGCTAAGGCGTAAGCCTATAGTCCGCCCGAGCTGAACGAAGTCGAGGGACGTGAGTTCGATTCCCGGCTGTTGTCGTTCTCCGGGGTGATAACACAGAAGCATGATGGGTTGCAAGTTATCCAGAAGCTCGCTTTGTACGGGCTCAATCAAGCCTGGTTAAAATGCAACCCGCTTCTACTGTTAACCGCCTAGGAAGCGTCAAAGGGTCGGAGATCACTCATGGACCGGGTGGTTCGGATTCCACCTTAAAAACTGTAGGTCCACTTTTCACCTGCCCCTCCTGTCCTTACCCTCACACGAGGTTGGAATGTCGGCTGCAACCCCTGCAAAGAATTGCCACCGGCTTCCGTTCGTGTGGTTCTTCACCGCTGATGCTGCGGGGTCTACAGGGGCCACAAAGGATCCCTACACGCCAATACGCATCAGAGGAGAGGGCCCATCTCCGGTGGGAGTCCGGGAGTGCACCTTCAGAAAGGTGTCTGCTGGTATTCCGACTCCGGGTGAGAGCCCCTACATCCCTCTCTAATGTGGCCCTGCGCCTGAAAATGGTAATGGCGTTATGCGGAGGAGAGAGAGGGCAGAAGGAAGGTGAAAAGTTCTCAGAATATGGTACAAAATTTCGCAAAAGATCCGGACAAAGTGCCAAGGTGTACATATGGTCACCTGCCCTCCCCAACAAATCTAAATCTATGTCACTTTGTTTCATTGTACAGTAGAACGGGATGGAACGGGACTTTTAGTGCACATGCGATCTGCGCAATTTTCAGTGCCGCGTCCTTCAAAAATTGACCAGGCACCTCCCCCGCTATCGGAAAACTCGAAACACGATTTGGTTATATTTACTTGTAAAAGGCTGCTAAAACTCTTCCTAAAGGTTTGCTTTTATTATCGAAAGAGCTAAACATGCATAAGAATTCAGTATCGGTGACTGGAATTAGACTCCGTACCCTAAAATAAAGTTTTTGTTACATTTACTTTTACGAAGGCTGTTAAAATTCTCCCTAAAGTTTTTTTTTGCTATCGAAGGAGCTAAATATGCATAACAATTCAGTATCGTTGACTGGAATTATACACCGTACCCTAAAATAAAGTTTTTATTAAATTTACTTTTACGAAGGCTGTTAAAATTCTCCTTAAAGTTTTTTTGCTATCGAAGGAGCTAAATATGCATAAGAATTCAGTATCGGTGGCTGAAATTAGACTGCGTACCCTAAAATAAAGTTTTATTGAATATACTTTTACGAAGGTTGTTAAAATTTCTCCTAAAGTTTTTTTATTGTCGAAGGAGCTAAATATTCATAAGAATTCAGTATCGGTGGCTGGAATTAGACTTCGTACACTAAAATAAAGCTTTGATTATATTTACTTGTACGAAAGCTGTTAAAATTCCTCCTAAAGTTTTTTCTTTTATTATTTCTAATATTAGCTCTAATTGCAAAGCATTGAAAATGAAAAATATACGATTGCTTTAATGTTCATCCTCAAATGCTAAATAATTTATAGGTTATTTTGAAGATTTAATTGGGTTTGAAACATTTTTTGTACAATAATGAGATAAAAACATTGTATACAAGTGACCTATTCGTCTTGGACCAATTTTAATGTATATTAAATGGTCAGAAAACGGTACCCAACTATTGTACAAGTTTAATGTCCAAGAAATAGACATTTATGGAAGATTTTTTTGTTTAAGGGATGTTTTGTTGAAAATTGTTCAATTCTTGGGAAAAATTTCTTGTCGCGTTAGGGCATCACAGAAATTACGCTGTCTCAAAATCTGGAACCGACTTCTTATCAAATATTACCAACAAATTCACAACTCCTCAGGTATTTCATGGAAAATAGCTAAAATCTGTTACTTGGAGGTTTTCGAGGTCGCTGATTACGAATCTGTTCTTACATTTTCAAAATTCAAAATAGCGGATCAAAATATAAAATGTTACTTCATCGACATGAAAGTGGGTACTCGAGGGGTTTCGTAGTCTCAGATTACGAATTTTAGCTTTTATTATGAAAATGGCGAATTCAAGATAACTGATCGATGATAATATAATTCACTTTCGGTAAATTTAGAGATAAAAACTCGCGAATACATGTGATTTTTTACAAAAAAAAGAACTATGAATTCGGGACTACATCCATAACATTTCGGCTTAAATGTGCTTAAAGAAAAAAATATTATTCGGGTACACTAATAAAAATGTTTGTTTTTCTTCGTATTTTGTTAATACATCCTTATCGTAGTCTTGCACTAATTTGACCCTAATTGACAACTCGATCTGTAATTACTTTAATATTTATTAAATATCGATTAATATTTATTATAGAATTAACATTTTTATTTTATATTGATTGCATATAATTGTTATTTTATTTGAAATATTGACAGTAAAATTAATTTTGAATTATTTTTCTTATATTTTCAAATTTATAATTTATAAAATATACATATACACAGGGTGACCGAAAACTAGGTAACAATATTTCAGGAGGTGATTCTCTGTGATAATTCAAACAACAAAGTCCTGTACCAAAATTGGATCTGAGGCTCAGAATTTGAGTCACGAGCCATTGCAGTTTAGAAAAAAAATAAGTTCATTTTTATGCTTCTATTAAGCCCTACAATTCGTCCCTAAGAATATTTGACCTACGATGAATATTTCTGGAGTTATGGCCTTAAAAATGGTAATAATTACCATTTTTTGCGATTTTTCGCATCTAACTGACTTCGCTAAATAGCTAACGAAATGTCGCACTAGACGAAGTTATAAAGCTTGAAAAGACAAAGAATTTGTCGCCTCATACGTTCGGATTCAATGAAAATTGAGTCCACAGGAACACTTTTAATATCGTAGAATTGGCTAAAAACGAGTTTCGTACTGACGGTGGCCGTTGAAGTGTTAAAAGTGTTCCTGCGGACTTAATTTTTAATGTTATCATCGATCAGTTATCATGAATTCGCCATTTTCATAATAAAAGCTAAAATTCGTAATCTGAGACTACGAAACCCCTCGAGTACCCACTTTCATGTCGATGAAGTAACATTTTATATTTTGATCCGCTATATTGGATCCGCCATTTTGAATGTTGAAAATCTAAGATCAGATTCGTAATCAGCGACCTCGAAAACCCCCAAGTAACAGATTTTAGCTATTTTTCATGTAAATGCCCGAGGAGTTGTGAATTTGTTGTTATTATTTAGTTTGATAAGAAGTCTAGGCATTTCGATCAGCATAAAGGTAAGGAATACGATCCCGTTTAGTGCATTACGTTTAGATTTTTTGTTTGTGTGTTATCGTGGATATACTAAAATACTTTTTCCTTTGCCTAATTTTCCGCAAAAAAAACGTATTCTTTAAAAATACGACAACAAACTATATTTCATTATTTTGACTTTATTCGGGGCTTATTTTACACAGAAATCTTTAAAGAAATGAAATAACTTTGATTTATATTTTTAAAATGTATTTGTACGAAGTTATAAGGACAATAAGTGGAAATTTTATACTGTTTGGATTTGTTGAGTTAAAATTTGTAATGATTAAAACTTGAATAAATCGGCCGGAAAATTTTTTATTTTATCGTACGTAGGCTTGTTTTCATCAGAAAAGTCCTGAATATATTTCCCAGTTGGCAAAAAAAATACAAATTTTCCTAAAAAGTTATCGGAGAAAATCGAAAATGTTATTTCCCATTTAAAAACAATGTTAAACTTCAAGTCCAATGCGCCACCCATAAATATTAAAATTAAGAGCTCTAACTGGGCTTAAAAATCATTTTTTAATTATTAGAATCAATTTAGGGGGTGTCCTATATAAAATTCGAAAAAATCCAAAATAAGGACTACCATAATGTACATATAAATAATTAAAGTTAGGCCACAATCAGTAAACATCGATTATGTCGGACTCCAAACCGAGGTCCCTGTCCATGTAGGCGACCGCCAATTATTATTGTTGAAAAATATACTATGGTATATCCCAAATCTGAGAAGCAGATCTGGAACATATTTAGTTGGCCATTTTTTTGGTCAAGGCACTTAAGCCCTTTACCTGGGAGCTGGCCTATGATCATGAGTGGAAGGAAAGGAAGGAAGGGGAAAATAACCTCAGTATTGAGCTTTTATTTAATCAGTAATTGATTAATTTTGTGGATATCATATCCCCTTTTTGCTCGTTTCGTCATCATTGGCTATTGGAGAGGATTTATAGGGATAGAAGGTCGAGGGGAATTAACTGCAGGGAAGGGAGATTGTGAATAAAACATTTTTTATATATATAAATATATAGATTTTATTTCTCTTTTTACTTACTTGCTATTCGAGAAAAGGAATATTTAGGATTGATTTAGGAACGACCTCAACCGCTGGTCAGCGTTTAAAGTCGTCACTTTTATTTGTTTTCGGGAAAGGAATATTTAGGGTTGTTTTAGGAACGACCTCAACCGCTGGTTAGCGTTTAAAGTCGTCACTGCCCCTCAACCGCTGGGTAGCGTTTAAAGTGCAGTGAAGATCTGGTTCGAGGAGGCTGAATTTATACAGAATTTTTACGTATACTTGCATGCGTTGGACGAAAAGAGAAGATGAGATAGGAAATACATATTTGTAGAATGAGCTTATTGGTTAAAAACTTTTGGCGGCAAGAGTTTTCTAGCGGAAGTCTATCTTTTAAATTTTCCTATTCGTTAAAAATGAATTTCCGCCGAGTGCAGTAGTTTTATTGGGCGGTATCGTGTGTGCATTGGGCGGCTTCTCTGTTCGACCAAAGGCATCTAAAAACTAATTTCTAATTTATTGTATAAATTAAAAAATGAAATTTAATTAACTTCATTTGATTAGGTATGAATTTAGCGTTAAAAAAGTCCTAACACTTAATAGTTTGGTTTAGTTTGAAACAAAAATTAATTATTGTTTTGAGTATTATTTTAATCATATTTCATTTTTATTCTTATGTTATGGCCGGTGGTGAAGCATTTTGCAATGAAAAGTTTGTAAATACCTTCACCTTAACACAACCACGAAAAGACGGAATCGACTCTTCCAGTCGATTCTGAGTTCGAAATTTTGTGGGGGCTGCTGCTAATACAAAAGAACAAGAATAAAGGTTGGATTTAAATAAAATTCAAACTCAAAGTAAACAATTTCATTTATTTAGAAAGATAAAAATAAGGAAGGGTTGGAAGGAATTAGGGATGCGATAATTTCGAGGATTCTCCGGTGTCCAACTTCTTTGTGTATTTTTCCTGGAATCAGAAAAAAAATATTATATTATAAATTATGAGTATTATAAATTTGTAGTTTAGATAAGAATAACTATTTGTTTAAACAAAAACAATTTAAAGAATTACAAAACTTATTAAAATAAAAAGTAATATATCGATAAATGAAAATTAAAAGTTGAAATTTTACATGTACTTTTAAATAAATTACATATTTGATTTTTAATTCGCGTTTTCAAGAAACTAAATATTCCCGAGTATTTAATGCATTAGATATTGTTAATAGTTAATAATTTGAGGAAAATACATATTGGGTTTTCTGGGTGTATATTACAAGCGAAAGAATAAAATAATAAAACATAGTAATATTACTGGATTGAAACCTATCAGGCCCTATTGATGCTTGTGGCTCGATCGGCTCTTCGTTCAAAGAACGACGCCGAATCGAGTCACTAGTATCACTAATAAAAAAAATATTTTCCCTAAGGTGTTGTTCCTTTTATTTAAAATAAAGAGAAAAAAATTAAAAGGTAATCAACACATTCGTTTCAATAAAAATAACAAAATATAAAAATAAAAATGAGGCTTTTACGGTTAATTATCGCCTCCTGTGGGGGGTGGGGGGATTAAGGAATGTTAATTAAGGAAAGTTAATTAAGGAATATTTTTTTATATATAAAGCGAATTGCTTACCATGTCTGATGACCGATGTCGCTTCCCGAGCACTTCTGACTGCTCTGTGTTGACTTCGCGATGTCGTTCCTTATGAGAATTCGTTGACCATCAGTCCAATGACGTCGGGTCGAGTCGCGATTGTCGGAACTTAGTCGGGGTCTATCCGATACCACTTCTGGAAGAACACACACTATCCAAATTTTGTCGGGGTCTATCCGACACCGCTGCTGAAGGAGAACTGACTGTTTTTCTCGAGAGAGATCATCTTATTTTTTATCTCTTTATGTATTGGTGTGTAGATATTGTCCCACGTGGAAATTGTAGCAGTTGAATCGATGACGAAATACTCGCTGGTATTTTGGGAGTGGGCGTGGATGTGAAGGTTCATAGTTTAGAATGTGATAAGGTGCACGTGAGAATTGGATTCTTTCTGATGAGTCCGACGCGGATACGAATGAAAAAACAGATGTTTACTATGTCTGATAATAAGAAGCACTTCGTGGAAATGTTAGAAACTGGGAAAGATCGGTGTCGAAATGTTCGGTGGCGTGGCCCTAAGAGTTATGGACAAACGCCTTGTTGTTCTCGTTTCGAATAATCAAATCAAACATACGAGATTGGTGAAATTGAAAAATAAAAACGCGTTCGGGCGTCATGCGTTAAGTGCTAGCGAATAAAGAATGTTCATTGATGCTGGTTTACAATACGCGCAATCTGCAATTACGACAATTCGAAAATAACTAATCTAAGTCAGTTACGTAGGACGTAACACCCCCCCTCTTAGTTAAAAGTTGGTCCTCCAACTTTAGTAGAAGAAGTAGATAGTTCGCGAATATTGTTCATTAATGCTTTCTCTATATCTGTGGCCCTAATACATTTTATCTAAAACGCATGAAGATTCGCATTGTTACAATCGCTATGACTTGGTCCATTATTGCGACGTTACATACATCTGCATTTTGTATTCCAATATGTTGGTAGTTATGAACTTTTTTGGTACAATGTTATTGTAAGTAGTATACATTCGCATTCGAGGGTATTACATTTTGGCGTTGAGTTACATTGAGTTTTATCTTGTTCACAAATCTGTTAAATTGTTGTAGAATGATACAGTATGTGTTTACATAATAATATTACATATTTGCGGTAATAATATATTTCGAGTACAATTTGTCGCGATATGTGAACGGTATTGTTTCTTAATTTCATTAATAACAGTAGCAAATAAACAGTGTATATGTTGATTTCGATTCATAACGTTTAGTAATTTGATAACAATTTATTTCAATGTATAAAAGTTTTAAGTTCTAGCGATGTATTGATGGTACTGATATATTCGATCACATAAAGTTATAGGGTACTTTGATCATTCTTTTCGCATCTGTTGATAAGTTGTGAGAAAAATATATATATTTTCGTATATTTCCGTCTAAAAATTTTGGTGAATGATAGATTTTGGTTAGTATAATTGTTAGTTTGAGGAAAGTTATTACTGTTTACTACAGTTGTTGTTTTTATTAAAAGAATATTTTTATTATTTTGTTGGCAATTGCAATATCGTAATATTCAATGAGGTTCAAATGAAACGAATACCAAAATATTAATCTTTGCTAAGTCAGTGATACCTCGCTCTCCACCAAATCGTGGCAAGCCTAACTTAACGGCGAGTATTTCTATCACTTTGAATTTGAAATTACATTGATCTTAATTAGCATATATTATTTCGCACTCCACCAATTTGTGGCAAGCCTAACTTAACGGCGAGATAACATTAATTCTAACAGTTTTCACTGATCCCATTTTGTTTCGTAACTCTCGCACTCCACCAATTTGTGGCAAGCCTAACTTAAACGCGAGGTTAGTTCTTTTTCTGAGATTCAATTTATTTTCTTTTATTTGATTCATTGTAATCATTTAAAATTAACATTTTCGTATTTTTCACATTTGTCCTCATTTTGTGTCGATTACTTTGATCATGCAGTAATGCAATTCGCAATTCTTTTTGTTATTTTTATTTTCACTGGAGAAGTTCGTGCATTATTATATTTTACTTTATTGTCTATCCGTACTGTTTCATTTTAATTCTATTGCTAATCGTGAAGGTTAGTATTCATTAGTTTTGTTAATTGTTTGTAATGTATACATGCTGGTTGAATAATATTGTTTCATTTGATATTACTTTTAGCTTGTTGGATTTATGAGAAAACTTAATAGTGTCTAGGAAACAGAAAAGAATTGAAAAGTTATTAATAAAAAAAAAGTTGTTTTAAGCGTTATTCCAGCCTCTTGAAAATGGTTGTTAGGAACGAAAAGAAAATTATTAAAGAGATATAAAGTTCGAGAAGAGAAAATAATTTTTTATTTTTATCTTGCTCCGTGTGTGAATGTTGGTCCTGAAAAAAGAAATATTCATATACATATATGCATGTTTCCACATTTCTCTGATTAGATAACGGGATTACACATGTATATTTGTATATGCAAAGGTGCATTATTATTTATATTATATGTTTTAACGTAAGTGATAGTGCTTCATATAAACTAGACTTAAGATAATCATGATGTGGTTTGTTCAATTTTGTCAAAAGATTTGTAACATATTTCGTCTATCTAAAAATTTTATTTTAAGGTTTGAATTCATATTCATATCTAAAACGTATCGGAAAATCTGAATAATATTTTTTTAATAAGATTTTCAATTTATTTTTCATTTTATGAATGATTAAATTATAGTTTCAATTTCATTTATAATATTTTTAATTATTTCCGACCCTTTTTCATTTTGACGATTCTAAATGTAATAATTATTTACTTTGCTTGTGAGTTCGATTTCGTTGGTTTCTGATAACATGTTCAACTATTATCAGTAATAATAATTTCAATTTCGTTTCTTTTTGTTTTGCTGTCACTTTCATGTGCTTTTAATAATAATATGTGAATTTGTTTTTACTTATGGATTATGTCATGTAATGTTTACTTATAATCATTTTATGCTTAATGTAATTTCTGAATATTATTTTTAGCAAAAATATAGAAAAATTACAACAAATTAAAAAGCTAAAGGATATTTCTGAATAAATTTGCCTCTGTCATATGGAAATCGTTGAAATCCTTTTCTTCCTAATTGATAACGTATGTTTGAAATATTCTGAATTGACTTGTGGAATGTAGAATTCGTACTCTTGGCATTGTCCTTGACATGACATTTACCGGATTTATGTAAAACAAATTTAATATTCATTATTTTATAGTAATTCTCGGAAAACCCAGAGTATTCGTTACATAACTCATTGTTTCTTTCGACATTTGATGTGAGATATGTATTTATATTTTGAGTGTTTTCATTTTCAGCAGGTTCGAAATCTTTGCCATTGCAATTTGTGCTTTGAAAAATCGTATTAGATCGAGAGGACTTATCTTTCAAGTCTTGATCCCTTTTTATTTTATTTAATATTGGTGATCGAGAGGACTTATCTTTCAAGTCTTGATCCCTTTTTGTTTTCTTCAATATTGGTGATCGAGAGGACTTATCTATCAAGTCTTGATCCCTTTTTGTTTTATTTAATCTTGGTGATCGAGAGGACTTATCTATCAAGTCTTGATCAGAATTATATTCATTATTCTCATCATTATTATTTTCGTTATTTTCATTATTTTCATTATTCTCATTATTTTCATTATTCTCATTTCCATTGTTTTCATTGTTTTTATTATTTTCATTATTTTCATTATATTCATTATTTTTATTATATTCATTGTTTTTATTATTTTCATTATTTTCATTATATTCATTGTTTCTATTATTTTCATTATTTTCATTATTTTCAGTATTTTCTTTATTTTTGTTAGTTTTAATATTTTCATAATTCTCATTATATTCATTATTTTGATTATTTTGATTATATTTATTATTCTTATTATGTACGTTGTTTTTATTATTTTCGTTATTTTCAGTATTTTCATTGTTTTCATTATTTTCATTATTTTGGTTAGTTTTAATATTTTCATAATTCTCATTATTTTGATTATTTTGATTATTTTGATTAATTTGAATATATTTATTATTTTTATTATGTACGTTGTTTTTATTATTTTCATTATTTTCATTAATTTCATTATTTTCATTTTCATTGTTTTTATTATTTTTATTACTTTCATTGTTTTCACTATTTTCGTGGCATTCATTGTATTCGTTATATGCTTCATGTTCATTGTCCTTGATGGTTTCATACTCGTTTTGATAAATACTCGTTTTGAGATCTTGACTCTTATTTTCGTAAACTTGTCTCTTGCTATGATATAGGTAAAAATGTTGATAATCGTAGGTAGATTCTTTTTCACAGAATATTCTTTGTTGTTCTTGATTTTCATGGTTATCTTCATAGTTCCAAGGTACAGCATTGTAATTTTGTGATTTCCATTTTTGGGAAGGTTTAATTTTCTTCTTTGCTGCTTGAAGGTTTTCATAGTTTTCAGTTTTATAATCTTTGTTGGTTTTCTTTTTAGTAGTGGGGCTAGGAGCGATCTGCCGCCCCCACCCTACCTCCCATCGATGATAGTGTGATGGAAAAATTGCGCAAGTTGGCCGTCAGAAGGTCAGGAGTGAAAGGAGGTTATTATAAACAATTTCATGTATTGTTATTACAAAATTCGAAAGCTGTGAAGGTCGAAAAACATAGGTCATTTAATGCATTACATTGTCTAATCAAAAGAGAAGGTAAAGGTCAACCAATATTTATTATTTCATTAGATATTGTTATTAATAAAATGTTTTTACATTATCATTGAAAACGACATCGTTCTAATGCGTCATCTTACAAAATTCAATCAGAGAGATTGAAAAGTGTTGGTCGTTACACATTAGTATTACCATGTGTCGAAAAACAAATTTCAAAAGTCGCCTTCATTAAAGGTCAGATATTGATATATCATAGTCGCTTCTCCGTGTTTATGTGGAAATACAGCGATTTGTTTTCCAGAAAATTATGAAATTGAATACAGGTCCAGACGCGTTTAAAAGGTCATTGCACAAGTTTTTCAAAACATTTCCTCTTTCCCAAATTTAGGCAATCCGTGACGTAATAGAAAGGAGGCAGCCTAATTCAATCATTCCAATGTAGTATTGCCATATGTGGACTGTCGAAAAACAAATTTTAAAAGTCGCCTTCACTAAAGGTCATATATTGCATCATTATATTCGCTTCTATATGATTATGTGAAAATACATCGTATTCGGTAGGAACCGTATTGAGAGTGAAAGCAAAATGACCTTTTCCTCGAGGTAGCCTAATTCAAGCATTCCAATGTAGTATTACCATATGTGGACTGTCGAAAAACAAATTTTAAAAGTCGCCTTCATTAAAGGTCAGATATTGCATCATTATATTCGCTTCTCTGTGATTATGTGAAAATACATCGTAAGCTAGGAACCGTATTGAGAGTGAATGTAAAATGACCTTTTCATCGTGCGTCCTACTACCAACTCTCTCGCATACGCTTTGTTAGATCCATTAACTTTAGCAGTATACTGTTTTCACGGTCGTCGATTATGCGTCGATCACTTCTTCACCGTACATTTGTTTTCCCGAAACTTTCGAAAATGTATACAGGTACTGACGCGTTTAAAAGGTCATTGCACAATTTCATCAAAACGTTATCTCTTGACCAAATTTCGGCAATCCGTGACGTAAGAGAAAGGAAGCAGTCTAATTCAAATATTCCAATGTCATAATTTCTATGATCTCTCTCGCTCTCCCATACTCTTTGTTACACCCCTTAACATTAGCAGTATACCGTTTTCACGGTCCTCCATTATCCGTCGATCACTTATTCACCGTACATTTGTTTTCCCTAAACTCTCGAAATTGTATATAGGTCCAGATATCGTTTCAAAGTAATGTCGCGTTCCTGTGTCTATGTTTGACAGCACGTAAGCGCCTCTATTTCAAAACTTGTATTTGTACATCAATATGGTAGATGTCACGAAGATTTTTCGTCATGGGAAGAGGCCTTGAAGAAGGTTTACAGCACTCTTAAAGAAGACGCCACTGAGGATCAATTTTCCAACTTCATTCGACAATCCATCGAAAAGACAGAAAATCAATTCATTCTTAAGGGCCAATCCTCACATTCCCAATAGGGTGAAGATATCGTTGGAGACAATTATTCATTGCATCATGGTATAGAGGGTTACAGCTGCTTACAGATTAATTAGCGTATCTCAATAATCTCCAAAAGAGACAAAACCGTCGAGTCCCTTCACCCAAGATCATTTTGAAATTAACGTAGAAAAGCCGCTAAGCAAGTCTCAACGCGTTCAAAAGACCTGGCGCCGACCCCCTAATCTTGTTATAAAAATATCCTGCCTTTAGATGGTTATTGCAAACGGTTTCTTTCTAACGCGTCATCTTAAGAAATTAGATCATAAATATTGAAAATTACTGGCTTTTACACATTAGTATTGTCATGTGAGGAATGTCGAAAAAAAATTGCAAAAGCAACTCATTAAAGGTCAGCTATTGCTACATCATAGTCGCTTCTCGATGCCTATGTGGAAATACAGCGTAGGCTAGGAACCGTATTTTGAAAGTGAAGGTAAAATTGTAATAATGACCTTTTCCTCCTGCGTTCTACTACCATCTCTCTCGCTGTCGCGTACTCTTTGTTAGATCCATTAACTTTAGCATTATACCAGTTTCACGGTCATCGTCATTGCCGATTACCCGCGGATCATTTTCACAACATATTTTTCCATGTATACAGGTTCAGACGCGTTTAAAGTCATTGGACAATTTCATCAAAACATATACTGAGTGACACATTTTCTCTTTCCCAAATTTAGGCAACCTCCGCCATAATAGAAAGGAAATGTCTTCAGTTCCGTATTTTATCTGCAGGAATGACCTACCGGATCACCCGTAGGTCAACACACCCCTTCGTTAACAAAGGTAGCATTAATAAATAAATGAATAATTTACAATTATAATATTCAAATAGTAATAAATTTCACATAATCCTAATAGCGTGTATTAAAATGTATAATATAGAACTGATGGAAGAAGCTAGCAGTAATTAGAAAGAGAGAGGATGACACGCTTATTCCTTATGCATTTATCTATTCACGGTATTTACGTGTTTTCATGACGTTCGAACCATAGCTATACGAGTTTGGACACGTGGGTAATGCAATTAATCAGGTTCCTGACCAATTTTTGATATGTGTACAATTTACATCTTAAATATCGCCATGCAGGTTTCGACCTGTTAATTATCCGTAGACTTTAGTATACGGTAACAATGAATCTGACTTCCCATAAGTGACGAATACATATGAGTATCGACTTGCTTTTAATGTAATTAATTAACCTTTATTTAATATATAAGCGTGTAAAATTCAACAGTTTCTTTCTATCTTTACGCACAGTTGTGTTTATTTTAAGTAAAAAGTTAAAGGAAGTGACAGCGCAGCCATCTTTTGGTATGTTTAAAGAGATTGCAGAATCTGTGTATTGCAGAAATAAATACGCGGGTGCATCTGAAATGCATTATTTTCATCTTAGGCTACGATGATACACTTGCTGATATAAATGGTTATAAAGCGATTACAATTGAACACGAGGTTCTTGAAAATTGGCTCTGGTTGACAATTAACCTTATTATCGCCATGCAATAGAATATGACAGTGAAATTGTTAAATATTACCGCGCATCTACTGCAAATCTCGAGGAACCAGATTTCTTATTTTTAAAATACCTATATTGCCATTGATATACATCCCTTTGAAATTGACACTTTGCACAGTCTTTAATCATCGGCGGCTGTCTATCTGCGGTATCATCACTCGTTTCAAAATGTTTATCGACGACATTCACGTAAATCTGGATGCATTTGCATTGTGAGTGGTAAGCATGACCATACTTCTTCAATTTCACGTTCTGCAAACGTTGAAATGAAATCTATAGGTAGACACTCGATGTCACTTGTTTCCATTAATGCAAGACGTTTCACTTCATAGTAAATTCTCATTGACCTTCGAAGAGATGCAGGCTAGTCTTCAAGATTTTCCAGCATCTAATTTTTAAGCATTTCAACATTTTGTTTAGCACCCTTTCCGTTAAATGTATGATTTTCGCAATTTATCGATAATCAACGTTGTTGTTGTCCTGTGAGTTTCGGTAGAGATGGACAGGCTAATATGTCTATGTCGACAACATTGTCAGCATCTAAAATTATCTACAACCTATGTCTTTTATTTGTCTGCACCTTATATGTATATCTTTTGAGCACATGTAACGATATACTCCAACGTTTCGTTGATTGCATCAAAGGGTATATCACCCGATTCCCATCGTAGACCATGATAATTGTGCATTAACCAATTGTTTTACGTTCAAAACGTACTTTACAACATGACAGTCGGAAATATCCATAATACACATTTTCTTCGGTATAAACCAACTACCAGGTCAGGGGAATCCTTGCACGTGAGTAATATATTACATTTCTATTACCTAATACTGATTTGCTTGTCACCTTCATTAATTGACGCATCATTCTCTCTCTCTCTCTCTCTCTCTCTCTGTGTCACACACTCTTTGCCACTTCCACATATAGCGTGGTACCTCTAATTCATGGATATACGCCGTACTTTTCTCTCTAGATCATAGTATCTCTTCGTCAATTCCTATGAATCGTAAATCAAATCAGAGTGTAACAAAAACAGATACTTTTCACGGTCACTAAATCCCTCTGTATGATGGTCACCGCACTTTCACAATTGAATAAATCTTTTCTACGATATTCGATCTGATCGTATGAATACAAGTTTCGTTTGGTTAATAATACAATTGAGCGTTCCAAAGATATTTCAATTTTAAATAAAAAATGTTCAGTCATTAACTTGACATCGTTTAAACAATTAATTTTTGTATGTATATTAAATCGCGATATACTGCAGTCTTAAATCAAGTAATTAAAGCCAGTCCATGCATAAATTTTACATGGTCTAAGTCGTCTTATCTACACTACATCTTTCTTTCTGTAAATGCAAAACAAAACGAAAGACAACAAAGTATTTATCATTATGATAATAAAAAATTCCTTCACATTAGAACCGTGTACAATGGCCTACATAAGGTCGCCTTACTCGTAGTGAATTGAACTTTCGAACTGTCATCTTTAATTGTCGATCATTCTCTCTCTCTCTCTCATTAGCTACCGATTTGTTGCATCTATACGAATACTCTTACATCAAATCGAGTCGCGTGCACATTCTTGTGTTGTAACATTCACACGACTATGGAAGGAAATTCATTCTGAAAACCCAACAAGTACAAGCGTAAATGTATTTTAATACTAACGAATGGTATACCTCTTGATTCGAAATTGTATCTAGCGTAACCGACATTGTAATCTTAATTAGTTAACTAAGTTATTCATGTACGAATACTATTATTATATGTAGGTATTTTGTTAAATATATTGCCATAAGGAGAATGTCCTCCTATCCATCACACCTAGTGCAATACAAAAAGACACAAGTCATTATATCAATAAATCATTTTCATAGTAATAAATTAACCTTTAAAAACATCTTATGTTTTTACATCATGCACTACAATTTCATATTATTATTATTATTAATATTGAATCGTTTATAGAACTGATGTTTTCATATGTTATCACTTAAAAAGATTACTACCGTATATGAAATATAAGACTAAACAACAATTCAACATGAAGACATGCATAGATTAATTCTATTTAAATGTGCTCATGTGATTCCGTAAAACATTAGTCATTTTGAAAGGAAAAGTGAAAAATTCTCAATGACCTGTCGGTAATGCTTCTATCGTACTTCATGTTTCTTTTCGACAGTCCAAACACATCTGTACACAAACACACTTTCAATAATTATTGAAGATTTTCTTATGTAAGGGAGTCAATATTCAACGATTTTTTCGTAAATAATGAAACAATTTAATATTTAAGATCATTATAGAATTTTACTAAAACAAGATTAATTGCGGTGTTTTGGAAATGACAAAAGTGTGAGTATGCAATTAAATGAATAATTTAACAAGCGTATCTCTATCATTACGTTCAATTGTATAATTTTTTAATATTAACACGTACATATTTACAATATTTGCAGACTGTACGTCAGTCTTTTCATTATCACGTTTAGAATAAAATGTGCGTCAAAATTCCCTGTTGCCCGTCATTAATTATTGGCATCTAGTACATCGAAGCTTTGAAACGCACTCTCTATATTGCATTCATATTTTAAAGATAAATTGTAGCTACTTTAGATATTAACGAACACCTTACTAATAATTAAGACTGATAATCAAACGACAATTTTGTATACAGTAATTATTTCACCACCCACCTTATATACCAGCACTAAAACTCAAGCAATACCAAAAACATATATATAAACATATGTATAAACATATTATTATACTTGAAATATTTCTCTCAGTCTAAACTTCTCTAATATTTTTTCCATCTTACTTACCTTATATCGGAAACATTTATAGTTAACTGATATTTTAAGCGATGAATTTGTATATTATCCAACCCATATGTTTGAACACGTTTATTCTCTAGAGATTAGTCTAATTGTAAGTGTTTTCTTTCGATTCTTAGGTTACAGCAACCAATGCTATCCTCTTCTTTTATACTCCCTGGTACCACATTCTAATAAGACTTGTATTTTATACGTATTTGATGACGTCATCATTTTGAATATAACATTCCGGTTTGTCACCACGTAAATGCATTATTGATTTAAATCTGTCGGCATTTATTTAATATTTCTACGCATTTGAACATTACATCCAGTTACTATAGAAACTTTCATAATAAGGCTTGAATTTTATGTTAAACTTAATGATTGAATGCAATTTGTCATGAGCCTACATTCAATATTTTTCTTCAAAATATGCAATCTGCAACATTTTACTGAACGGTAGTTCATCTTAAGTGAGAACACTTCTAATTATACTTTTATTTATAATTTGCAGTATTAAGCTATCTACGTTATGATATGCATTGTGAACGTTTGTTACCATTGGCTCTGCATTTAATATGGTCTTATGCTAAACGATCACCTGCTTTATCAATGATGACTTTTTGTATAAATTGCAATTTTGTTTATAATTGCAGTTACACATATTGCTGTAACGCTTTCCCCCTCACACTTTCTCACTTTTTCTCTCTCATACATCAATTGAACAACCGATAAAAATCATAATAGTTGAGCATAATTTTACAGTCGTGTCAGCAAACGAGAAAGTAGTAATGGTGTCACTATGGAGAGACGTAAACAAACGTGACTCATCCCCTGCCCCTCTTTTTGCTTTTTGTTGGGGCTAGGGATGAGTCTCGTTTGTTTACGTCTCTCCATAGTGACACCAGACCAGGAGGTATCTCTTTCTCTCTCTCTGTCTCTTATCTTTAATATATGGTATCTCTTTCTCTCTGTGAGACACTCCTCACTACTCTCTCTCACTACTCTCTCTCTCTCTCTCTCTCTCTCTCTCTCTCTCTCTCTCTCTCTCTCTCTCTCTCTCTCTCTCTCTCTCTCTCTCTACTGCTTACGTCTACGCGCCACCGATGCTCAAGTAAGACTGGTTAAATCTCGTTGAAGTCTCCTCCTCCTTCGTAGTACAACCGATTGCTGTGTGCATGTGCATCGGTTTTGCAATTCCTCACTTTTGAAATCGAGACAAACTGAAGATACTATGCAGAACTGGATTAAGAGAGATAATGCATGAAAATTGCAATAACTTAGTCATTTCTTACGAAATATTTTATTTTACACGTGCACTTGTTTTTAAAAATCAGGACATTCTTCAAAGCCATGACGCTACGTCTCGATAGTACAATTTAAAGATTCGTTAAGTGTATGTTATATTAAATATGTAAATTAAAGTAAATTACTCTATCTTTCCGCCCTTTCTTAACCTTCTTACCTTTCTTTATCACATTTTGAAAAATCGCAATACCCGGGTGACGTAACGTAGATGTATTAAGAGATATATGAAACTAACACAATGACTTTTTAGAAATTAAAGGTTTTACTACTCCGTATCTGTAGTGAAAATTTTCGAAAGTCATTTAAATAAGCTCCTTGATTCAGTTAAATCGATGTCTATTCTACCATAGTAAAAATGATTATAAATGAAAGAGGTCAAAATAAATAAACACCAATGACATTAAATAATTGATATATTCATATAAAAGTTTATAATTTTATGCAATATATATATATTTTTTGTAAAACGCAGTTAACATATTATATATCCACTATATATAAAGATTGTTTAAGATAAATTCATAATTCATTCAACTTGTCAACTATGTTATCTAAATGTAAAGATATTATTTCATAGAAAATTGTAAGCAAACACTCTTTCGACAACAGTTCGCTTGTTGCAGACATACACGACATTATAATATCATCGTTGAATGTCCGCGTTACATCGCGCACCATTTTATTCGTAAAAGTTTGCACTTGGGCCTCATAGCTGCACCGCACTTGGTCTTCAACTACTCGTAGTGCAAATTTATTATATTGCGAGCAGTTACCCTATTTAAGAGCATCCACTTTTCTTTACCACGCACGTATATATTTCGAGCATTTACAGTTAATTCCCGTAATTTTTTGTAAAGCGAATTTTCAGACACGTCGCCATCAAACCAGTCAAGACCGTGATGATTGTGTGTCAACCAATTATTTTGTTTTCTTGATTCACGACACAACACATCGACGGAATATGGTGGTGCAACAAGCCAGTACCCGATGAAATCATTATCCACGGACAAAACAGCTACTTCTTTCGGTATTACTTTATTATTTATATCTTTGAAAAACTGTATATCAACCACTAGATTCATTGTAACGTCTGCCCTATACCGTGGTTGAAAGACAACTGCACTCTGGATTTAACGATGTAGTTTTCAAGATCGTGCGTACAGGGCGCCATCTGTAAGAACGAAATCACGACCCAAAGTCAACAACGACTTGTCGAGATGCATCAATTTCTAGTACATTTTCATATTCAGCATAGACAATACAATTAACCGTACTTGATAAAGCTGTTGCAAATCGTACATCAATTCTGACACTTCCATGTTTTACTAAATTCCAATGAGTAGAATCACTAGCCGAGAGATCGGGAGTCAGATCGAACACGAACAGGCAATAACCGCCTGCATAATCGTCACGTTTGATGGAATTTCCTTCATTAAGAAAATGTATACCTGTGCCTGAGAATATCGTGTGAAAGGCGTCTATATAAAGATTTGACGTACTAAAATCTGGTTGCAGCGGCCTCGAAGGTATTTGCGTACCATCAACATATAAACATAGAAAGTTGATATTAAAATGCTTAAAGTTAAATGGATTTAGCGTGCGGTCACCATTGAAAGCTTTATTTTCTACAAAGCCTACCACAATTCTTTTTGGTAACTGTCCCAATATAACGTTATCTAGGGTCTCTCCATGAATTCCACTATGCATAGTTAAAGCCTTAACTTCAACTCTCGTTAAGGGATATTTTGCCGTTGTTTTCGAAAGAGCTTTGGCATGTGCCAGCAAAATACCAGGATTAACTTTCACATGTCGCGCTAAAAGACTAGCTTCTTCTATGTGAGCGTAATAATATCCCGTTTGATCCATGATACAAAAGACATCTCGAGATTTTATGAGACGTACACGTACCTCCACGCCATTCAATAGTAATTTTTCTTGATTAAATACATCACAATGTAAGTGTCCGAGCAAATCTACGCTTTTTCCTTTCATAATGTTGCGACGATTTACGAGTCCTACATTGTTATTAAACGCATCCATGTGACCAGCTGTGTCATCATACCATAAAACACTCGTCAAATGAGAACCTTTGGCGGCAGGTCCGTAATTCAACAGAGTTTCAATATAAGATCTATAGGCGTATGCATTGTTTGGTGGGGAAACCGGCTTTTGATTGAAATAAACGTCGACCTGATTGAAAAGTGAGTGCATAAAATTATTCACAGGACCTACGGTATCACGTTCCGTTTGTGGTGTATCGTCGGGGATATCTTTACTAGGTTTTAACGTTACACGCAAACTTAACATCGTATGTGCTAGATCAATATATTCTTCTCCATTTCCAGGTAAAACAAATTCAATCGGTGAATCATGAGAGAGTGTTGACACCGGTTTATACTGTACCCAATGCGAGCCCTCAATAATTGTCTGGGTAGGCGGTAGTGTAAACAGGTCCAGTTCCGATTTCATACATTCGCACGAGTGTGTATGCAAAAGAGACATTTTATTTAAATATATCTGACACTGTACGGGTTTTATTTTTCCTACTTTCTATCGCACGCCTCTTCCTTTTTAGATTCTGGCTAGACGTTGAATAATTGCGACTAGTCCTTGTTGCTTTTGGAACTCGATGCGTTTTCGAGTTCTTCTTCCTCTTCTTCTTCTTCTTTTTCTTGGAAATCTGTGGGCGGGTTTGGTACTGTCGGAAATTGTAACTATTGTCAAGTGCTGCACCGTTACCGAAGAAGTGATCAATAGCTGAGTAGCGGGGCAATTTATACCCCATCCCCTCCATAAGTTGATCAAACTTTTCTTCTGCCTTCCTTTTCAAATTCGCACCTGACTCTTTAACGCGTCGTCGTATCGTCTCTTTTAACGGTGTATTGCTCGTCGCAATGTCAGACACGATGTTTAGACCTGTTCGCAATGCTTCTTTACCAACAGCTTTTGCACCGTGTGTAAAAAGGGGCAATACCCGTCTGAATAAACCGCCAAGAAAACTACCGATTCCGTGGCCTCTCTGATATAGAGTTCCTCTATATACACGGCCCACACCACCAACATGTATGTTACCCCCAATTTGACTGTCAAAGTATGTAACGTAATGCGCCATTTTGTTGAACTTCAGTCAATACGCTTGAAATGCAACGTCACCGTCAGTGTACCGTAATCGAATGGTACATATTTTCCATATTCGTCCCTTATATCTATTTCGATACTTTGGAAAGCGTTATTGAGCAGTGGTATGGACACAGCAGGTGAGAAACTACATATCGGACGTATACCGTAAATATACACATTGTCGCTCACAATGATTGCATCTTTCTGTTTTTGAGGTGTAGGGGTTTCATCGTAGCCAAGCATTTTTCTCAATGTAGCTGGTATATAAACTGTGTGTTCTTCATCCAGACACTCATCACCGCATGTTCGTGAAACTGATGCGTAACCACCACGCCCTACTTTAAATATCAAATGTCCTCTTATACAATTTAAGTTGTTAATCTCTTCAACTAAATCATTAGCGCTCTTATATATCCCAGGTGACACGTAAGAGACCTGTACAGAATTTGCGCCCTTACTTTTACTTTGTCCATCTGATAATCTTGCGCGAGTGGGGTACTTCATCATCCGTGTAAAGCTAATACGCCTATTTTCTTCTTCGATAGGAATATGCTGAAATGTCAGAGGCACTTGAATCTCTGTAAGTGCCACACACCACTGTCCTTGTAAATGCACATGTTGCGGTAATTGCGTAATAAAATTGGTCGTTTTGTTATCAGGATAAAGCTCCATACTACTATTACTTGGTAAAATAATATTAAATTCTTCCTTCATCATGAATTTTTTTTTAAATCGCCTGCAGAGACCCAAGAATTAAATTTATCGGGGTAACCTACCCAACGTACGAAATATTTTTTCTTTCTACCTATACCGGTAGTTTTTAGAATTTTTTCGACCAAGAAAACTTCTGTATTCAAATCTCTCTGAACACGGCTTAACTCTTCTTCGTAAAAGAATCCATCGATTTCTTCACCCTGGAGGTCTTCAAGATTGTAAACAACCGGTTGACGCGTGTTTGATACACGTGTAATTTTGAATAATTCTTCAGTCCATCCGCCCTCGTAACCTTTTGCAAAGACATTCTTCGCACGACTGATACGTACTAATTCCCCAACCTGATATTTAGGGATTTTCAGTGGCTGCTTCAAAGAGCCATAGCGTCGAATAAGATTTGAACGAGCTTCTGCAGCATTGTGCCAATTAACGAGAGCTGGTACCATATTTGTACCCGAATGTTTGGTACTATTATAGGCTGTAACAATAGATTGTAATACATCCACGTAACGATGTGTATTTGTATGTGTGAAGTAGCGCCACAATCTTTCTTTAAGAGTTCTTATAAAACGTTCAACAATGCTGGCTTTAATGTCCGGATTACGAACTGTTCTATAGCCTATGTTCTTAGATTTTAGCAAGTGCTGCATATCGCAGCCGGCAAATTCTTTTCCCTTGTCGCTCTGTAGAATCACCGGTTGTCGACCTCCACTTCTCAATAAGATTCTTTCTAATGCTCTAGCAACGTTTTTCGATGTTTTGTCGAATATTGGTTCTACATAGGCATATTTACTCAGTGTATCAATTACCACCAGCAAATAAGTATTTTTATTGTTATAAGACTTTATAGAGCGCACATCCATTAAATCGGCCTCCCAAACATCATCGATGTTCCGCACATTATAAGAACGACGAGGAAACACACGACGCGTACGGCGATGTTGATTGTAGGCATCTTGACCTTCTAACCAGTCAGATATTTGCTTGTAATGATAGTTTTTATTCGTTGCTTGAAGCAACTTTCCAACTGAGCCTGTGTATGACGATGGTTGTGAAGGGTTGTAATAGATATTTTGCAAAATATTATTCATTTTCTTCACTCTGCTTCTGAATTTTCTTATCTACGATTGTTGTTTTATTCTGTTTTTTCCGCGACATACGTTTTAGATGTATTTTAGATTTATTTATTGATGTTTTTATATGTGAAAATATCTTTTCAAATGCGATCTTGCTGATCATACAACAAACAGTTACGGCTGCTACAGTCTTCTCATCTGCAGTAGCGTTTTCTGCAAGCATGCGCGATAACGCTAATTTTGCTAACTTTTCATCAGCCTTGTGACGGATTACCGAATTATCGCTGTATGCAATGTCGTGAGCACGGCATGCATCATCCAGTGGGTTTATACCATTTTCACCCCGTTCTAACCTTTCAAAAAGGTGGGTTCCAGGACCACAAAATCTATATCCGGGTATATGCAATTCAACCGGTAACGAATCGATAACGTTGTCTAGTATGTTCCTTGAATGGGTTAGTGCTGCCTCTTTAAAAGTGTTTGACTTTTTCTCTTTTTTAATTGCCCGCCCAGTCGGTGCCATGATAATATCACTCTTGATGGGGGTATTGTCTTCTTGTGTCCTGAATTAACTTCTTTTTTGTTACGGTCTTCGTCGATGCTACTTGACAGTCTGTTTGAATCCGCCGATGATGTGGGCTCGGTGTCGAACGATAATTTCTTCGGAATTTTTTGCCGATACCGAGGTACTCGTTTAACTGTACTAGGAGTTGATCGCTTGGAAACGTGATTTTCAACCTCGCTCCAAACACGCTTGCTACCGATAAACTCGCGTGGCACTGCTGCTCTACGAAGAGCACTTGCAAACTGCCGATGACCGTGAGGAGGAGTCCTTTTTCTATCTCTCATGACGTCATTCAACATATCGATAATGTTAGTACCATTGATAGCGACTCCATCTATTACAATTTCGCCGCGATTATTCCATTTTACGTTTTCAGAGTTACGTAAATACCGAATCAATTTTCGCGCTTTTGACCGAAATTTTTGTGGCACAGTTTCTACGAGATATTCATCGTTTGTCGAGACATACATTGTCCCTTCACTTGCTTCTTTTGCAGTTTCTTCGTGACTTGATATATCTTTCTGTTTTGCACTTTCAAAGCTATCGTTTATTTTCGATGAATTGCGTTCGGATAATATCTTTTCATCCTCAGAGTCTTTAAAGTATAGATAGCGTTGCAATACCTGGTAATATCGCTGCCACTTGTCACGTTGGTCAATTGCTGGTGAATTTAAAATTTCGTTCATATCGACATCGAGTCTACTAATTGTCGTACCAGGTGTCTGAACAGTCTTGTGTAGAATTATGTTATTTCTTTGTAGCGTATTGGCGATCTCTTGTGGTACTAAAACCATTTTTCGCGCGTATTCCATATTACAAAAAGTTATTCACAATACCGGCCAAAAGTGTACCAAGTACAGGTGCTAGGAGGGCCGGTAGAAAACCACCACGTTGAATGATAATGCGTTTTTTAGTACCGATGGAACTGTCGGGGTTTGATAATTTTCTAAGAATAGCTGCGTGCTTGCGTAAGCGTGTCTTGTGAGTTTTACTAAGACACACGTTACCTCGTAAAATATTGAGCGCTATTTCGCAGATGTGTATTACTAAATTACGATCTGCGTGTTGTAGCGCCGCACGTCTTTGTCGTGTATCGAGATGATACAACGCTCTCAATATGTTAACGTACTTACGGCCAATAGGTATACATGCTCTCGGCGCCATTACTTGTGTATTACTGGGATTAGATTATGCGCTGCATAACCTTTTATTACTTTCTTTTGCAAATAAACATAATGGTATTCATCATCCGGGAAAATACACGTACGGAATCGTACGTTATCAGGTGTGGATTGTTTTAAATCGAGAAGTATGTAACCGTATGGTTGTGATGTAGCATCGAAGTAACACTCTTGAACGAATCGGGTATTTTCCGGGCATAACTGTCGTGCTAAATGACCGATCTGTGCCCTATCCCGAGGGTTTTTAAAAAGTACAATATAATTTGCATTGAGCGATATATCTCTTTGACCTTTACCCGGATGGAATAAATTTTGTGTAATAAAAATAACGCTCAGATTTCTATGGTGACTGCCCTTTGTAAAAAGACTCACGACCGCCCCATTGCTGATAGATTCCTGCATTAAATCATCGATATGGGGTGGGGGGGGGGGGGGGTGGGGGGGGGGGGGGGTGGGGGGGGGGGGGGGTGGGGGGGGGGGGGGGTGGGGGGGGGGGGGGGTGGGGGGGGGGGGGGGTGGGGGGGGGGGGGGGTGGGGGGGGGGGGGGGTGGGGGGGGGGGGGGGTGGGGGGGGGGGGGGGTGGGGGGGGGGGGGGGTGGGGGGGGGGGGGGGTGGGGGGGGGGGGGGGTGGGGGGGGGGGGGGGTGGGGGGGGGGGGGGGTGGGGGGGGGGGGGGGTGGGGGGGGGGGGGGGTGGGGGGGGGGGGGGGTGGGGGGGGGGGGGGGTGGGGGGGGGGGGGGGTGGGGGGGGGGGGGGGTGGGGGGGGGGGGGGGTGGGGGGGGGGGGGGGTGGGGGGGGGGGGGGGTGGGGGGGGGGGGGGGTGGGGGGGGGGGGGGGTGGGGGGGGGGGGGGGTGGGGGGGGGGGGGGGTGGGGGGGGGGGGGGGTGGGGGGGGGGGGGGGTGGGGGGGGGGGGGGATGTTTGCTTACATAATTTTTTATTTGTAAAAGTGCGGCTATAATTATTGTATTTATTAATTATTAAAGAATGTTTGATTACAAAGATTCTACGTGCTACATCTAAACTTAAGCATGTAATTAGTCTAATGTTATAAAACAATCCTAGTTAATTGATAAATTGTTGTAATATATTCTTAAAAATTGTGTTTATTTCATGGCCATTACAATTAAAATTACTTTGTCACTTGAAACAATACACGCCTAAGGTTTCGACCACAGTGTAGGTCCTTTTCAGGGGTTTCTATACAAACCATTCTATTTTTAATAAAAAGCCTCTGAAGAGGACATGACACAGTGGTCGAAAACGTTGGGCGTAATGTCCTTAATTGAAAAAGTCATTTGAATTGTAATGGCCATGAAATAAACACAATTTTTAAGAATTTATTAGTCTAAAATTAAGAATACTATATTCTTAAAATAAGTACAAACAATACGTTTGATGCGCAAAAACATTCTTATTTTAAGAATATATTCTTAAGAATATATTCTTAAAATAAGAATATATTATTTTAAGAATATATTCTTAAGAATACATTCTTAAAATAAGAATATATTATTTTTAGAATATATTCTTAAAATAAGAAGACAATTTTCTTCAAATAAGTATATATTCTTGGCGCGTATTTCAGTATAAATTATTCTTAAAATAAGTGGGGTATTCTTAAAACTAGAATATCGTTTTTTCTGTGAAGGCCAGATGCACGTAACGGGCAGAAACCGGTGTATTTTTGTTGTGTGGACCCCAAAAAGTTTGGTATGTATAACCGTAAATAGAGATGACGAGTTTTGGAAAACGAAGATGGAACCGAAACTGAAAACTTTTTACGAACACTGTCTTCTTCCAGAAATCTTGGACAGTCGTTTCAATCGGAATATGCCTCTCAGAGAACCGCAACATATTCTGCAGGCAAGAGAAGTCTTTACCAAAAAATTAGCAAAAAAACTAAAAATCGACCATGTTCAAGAGAAAACAAACGTCACTGCCACGGACAGTAGCGTAGAACGTTATGCAGGAACTGTATAATATGTATGATGAGTACGACGTGAAAACTAAAATAACATCTTGTGAGGAAAATTATATTAAAGCGTTAGACATTGCAGAAGATTTTGCATAATGATTTGATGTTCATATGTGAGAGTGTTGTGGAAAATAATGCACTAAACGCCGAAGAATCGATAAAGCAGTACGTAGATACAAGATCGATCACCACAGAAATGATACAAGAAAACATTCTCGGCGCATCAAGCTGCCTCAATGACGAGTCATTAGATGCATTCTGCAGAATCATAAATGGCGTCAACGGGTTTGAAGTTGAAAGTGTTTTGTACATGCAGTACTTAGCAGCTGTGCAACCGGCAAGTAGTGATCGATGTGTACAAATAATGGGAGGAAATGTTATTAACCACTAGAGATGTCTCCATTTCGACGGTTCAGTGCTGAAGGTTTATGACAGCCTTCCAAGCGTAACGAACGGCAAATTAGTAAATGAAGAACTGAATTATATTGTTAAACGCTTTCCAACTGTATCTATTGAAAATATTACATTCTGCACATTAGTAACAGTCCAACCAGATGGTACCAGCTGTGGAATATACGCCGCTGCATTTGCCGCATCTGTTGTGTTGGGTGAAAATCCTACGACAATTGATTACTGCTCCAATTCAACAGTTATGAGAAGACAGTTTCTGCGTGTCATAGAAGAACAGAAAGTGCAGTCATTTCCCAGAAACTGAAATCAATTCATAATTTCGTTTGTCTTTCCTCAATCGATTCGTGATATGTACTCATTACTTGAGGATGCTGCAGCTCAATCAATGCGAATAAGATAAACCAAAATGGACAGAAATTGCTGTGTACAACAAAACTAATTCTATCAACACAATGGTTATTATTCATGGAATTGAAATTTCTCGTTTTGCCCATGCATCTGTGAGGAAGTAACTCGAAACATACTACAAATTTACTAGCGTAAGAGAATTGAAGAAAGGCAAGTCGTCGGTAAACAAGTTTTGTGGCCTTTACTACTACTAAAATTACAAAATGGGAGTAATAAACTATTCCCTTGTTGATAATGAAATGTATTCAATATCCTGAATTTCAATGATGAAGTCTGTCGTATACGAATAGGAGAGACGAACCAAATAAAAAACGACTGCGCTACGTCGATAAACTTTGTCAACGGCTCGAACAAGAAGGATGCGTCTCACTGGGGAGGGCGAAGGTTGGAGCCCTCCTCGTAATATGAAAATAAGATAATGCAATTGCAACGACAGGCAAAAATAATTGCAATAGAACGTAAAACAGCAGATTTTCACACAGTAAGATGTAAACAATTACCTTGTGTTTTTATGACGTTTAGAACTTCAAGATCCTCACGAACTAAAAATATGAAAGGGCGCAAGTATGTAGGACATTGAAAATGTTGACAATTCAATAACCGAAATCTCCTTCGTTGAAGACAACTCACCCGACCAATGCTTCGTCGAGAAGAGTTATCGAAATGACCGAAGTCTCGTTCGTTGAAGGCAACCCACCCGGCCAACGCTTCGCTCGAGAAGGGTTATTGAAAGAACCAAAATCTCGTTCGTTGAAGGCAACCCACCCGGCCAATGCTTCGCTCGAGAGGGGTTATCGAAATAACCGAAATCTCGTTCGTTGAAGGCAACCCATCCGACCAATGCTTTGTGCGAGAGAGGTTATCGAAATAACCGAAATCTCGTTCGTTGAAAGCAACCCACCCGGCCAATGCTTCGCTCGAGAGGGGTTATCGAAATAACCGAAATCTCGTTCGTTGAAGGCAACCATCCCGGCCAATGCTTCGTTCGAGAGGGGTTATCGAAATAACCGAAATCTCATTCGTTGAAGGCAACCCACGCGGCCAATGCTTCGCTCGAGAGGGGTTATCGAAATAACCGAAATCTCGTTCGTTGAAGGCAACCCACCCGGCCAATGCTTCGTTCGAGAGGGGTTACCGAAATAATCGAAATCTCGTTCGTTGAAGGCAACCAACTCGGCCAATGCTTCGTTCGAGAGGGGTTATCGAAATAACCGAAATCTCGTTCGTTGAAGGCAACCCACATGGCCAATGCTTCGATCGAGACGAGTTACTGAAAGAACCGAAATCTCATTCGTTGAAGGCAACCCACCCGGCCAACGCTTCGCTCGAGAAGGGTTATTGAAATAACCGAAATCTCGATCGTTGAAGGCAACCAACCCGGCCAATGCTTCGTTCGAGAGGGGTTATCGAAATAACCGAAATCTCATTCGTTGAAGGCAACCCACCCGGCCAACGCTTCGCTCGAGAAGGGTTATTGAAAGAACCGAAATCTCGTTCGTTGAAGGCAACCCACCCGGCCAATGCTTCGCTCGAGAGGGGTTATCGAAATAACCGAAATCTCGTTCGTTGAAGGCAACCCACCTGGCCAACGCTTCGCTCGAGAAGGGTTATTGACATAACCGAAATCTCTTTCGTTGAAGGCAACCCATCCAGCCAATGCTTCGCTCGAGAGGGGTTATTGAAATAACCGAAGTCTCGTTCGTTGAAGGCAACCCACCCGGCCAACGCTTCGCTCGAGAAGGGTTATTGAAAGAACCAAAATCTCTCAACAACTGTTGTAATTAAGGAAAGTGCACCAAATTGGATAGTGTTGTCGTTTTAATTACACCCATAGACTACCAGACTTATCGATAGAGGATTTTACCTTACCTCGTGTTTCAACAAAATAATAGTTCGGTAGGTCTCACATCCAGATGAAGGTAATATTATTATGAATATAACGTATGTCATGGTTGAACACTACGACAAACTTGAATGAATAACAACAAATATTCAATTATTTTGAAGATTTTTTTTAGTTCGACAGCTCTCCATACATAAATTAGTTTGACACTAATTCGTATTTTTTATTTTTGAAAAATTCCGAATGTTGTAAATCGCGAACACCATTTCCAGACCCTTGAAACATTTGGTATATGTATCACGGTTTGGAGATATTTATACATTTTGGTGTTATGTATACACGTATATCGATGTTTTTGAAACTTTACGTAGGGTTTATTAATCTGCCTAGAGGCGAACCCGAAACCCACTACTAATGAAATGTTACATCATCAATTTTTATGAATATGTATTACAAAGCCTATATATACACCTTTCTTTCAATTGGCATACCGAAGTTTAAATACGAAGAATTTTGTCCGAAAATGAAATACAATTATTTACGAATAACGTCATTCGTGACGTTGCAAAGTAATTACATTTGTTTTTATTCGTTCTGGTTTGTTGAAATTTGTCGGATCACTATATATGTGTGTACAGTAGAACCTCACACTAGTGTACCTGTCACTGGTGAAATTCTCGCACTAGTGAACACTTTTCTCTAGTGTTAACCTCACACTAGTGAACCATCAGTTTCCTCATTTTACACGTCTGTGTATGTACGTAGACATACATACCATAAAGTTACATGTGTATTATTTACCTCACAATGTAAAAAAATAACAATAACTGCACAAATCTGTGCGAAATCGCAAAAATTTGTCAGTTCACTAGTGTGAGGGAAAAAAATAACCGCAGTCCCGGCTGTTTCACTAGTGTGAGGTTCTACTGTACTAGGGTGACCCTTATTTAGGGTCCTGATAAAAATATCCCAAAAATTTCACCTTTTAAGTTTTACTTCTTACCCACCCTGTAGAGGCTCGAATATTAACATTGTTTTTACATAAGTACAAAATAATTTTCAGTTTTTTTATTGGAATTTTTGACGAACTTGACCTAAAAATGTATACAGTAAGATATCTTATCTTGGAGTATTTCCGAATCGAATGGCTCTACACGCAGGGACTTTTTGTATGACTATCGTATTCTCGAAGATGGCAGCAACAGCTAGTATGAATTTAATATATGTCTTTCGTATGAATCTAGTCTGAGTTTTCGTACATGTGCTATATATACCTCAGAAGTGCAGCCGATGTCTGATGAAAGGGTGAGGGAGCACTAAGGGGTCACAGACGTATAGGAAAACTCGAACAAGAGTCATACGAAAAAGTCATTCGATTGCTGTACGAAAAGTCTCTAGAAATGAAGGCTTTTTGAAACGCACTGAATTGTTAAATTGATTGAATTTCATTAAATTGTTACGACTTAGCGCCAAAAATTAAATCAAAGATTGAAGGAAAGATGTCGTAATAGCTATTTATGTAACAAGGGCACTTAAGTAGGGGAATCGAGCGAAGCCAGTGCGACAATCACGAGTCAAGATCCCCTATGTATGCGCTCATACATGATTTTTTATAACTCCTCATGTCAAAAAAAGGAGACAAAATCGCTACTTTATAGCGCGGTGGTGTGCAAACGGTGCGAAAAAGTAGAATTTCCTCTTCTTTTGCGCGCTAGTGCACAAAAAGTAGCGATGTAGTCGAGTTTTTGATAGGAGGGGTTATACAAAAATTATATAATTTATCAATCTATGACGTTAAAGGGAGGGTCCAGGCACAAAATCAGCTATATGAAGCAGTCGTTCAAAAATTCCCATACAATTATTTCTGTAGTAATATTTGACAAGGAATACAATGGCGATGTAATCAAAATCGCAACAAATTTTTTTGACCAAAAAAAATTGTTCTTTTCTAAAAAAATGGAATTTTTTACAATCTATGCGTAATTATTTAGACAATGTGTTTTTATGTTCGCCCTAATTTTTTAGGATTTTTCAATTTATTTAGAAAAATGTAATAGCATTTTTCCGAAAAAACAAATATTTTTTCGAGCTGAAATGTAAGGGTCATAAAAATTATTTCTTTAGTAATTTTTTACGTGGAATTCGGTAGTGCTAGAATAAAAAATGAAAAAAATGTTTTTGACCCCCACAACAATTTTCTTTTGCAAAAAACAGAATTTTTTAAAACCCATACGTAATTATTTCGAGAATGTGTTATTATGTTCATCCTAATTTTGTGAAATTTTTAAATTAATTTAGAAAAGTAATAGCATTTTTTCGAAAAAGCAAATTTTTTTTCGAGATGAGATTTATGGGTCAAAAAAATTTCCACTGAATTCCTCGTGAAAAATTACTACAGAAATAATTAGCAGAATAACGACTGCTTCATATAGATGATTTTCTGCCTGGACCCTCCCCTTGAAGAAGTTCTAAAGTAGTCATTCAATAAGGTAGTAATGAAAAAAGTTTACATTTTTCGGAAATATATGATTTTCACTTATTTTTGAAATCGTATAAATTCGCTTTGGGCTCGGGTGGCAATCTTGCACGTGAGGAAGGCTTGTCTGCTGTCCTCCCTGTCGGAAGAAATATACTATTTCACATCGCGAGAACTTGTTGACTCTTTGTTTTCTTGGTCGATAAGTAGACTTTTTATAGGAAAAAAGCCGAGGAAAATGATAATCTTTGTTGCAGTACCTTCAGATTTTGTTATCACGAGTTGTAGCGGATAAAGGATATTGTAAATTAATTGACATAGTTCAGGATCTTAGCGTTTTTTAAAGTGAAAAATAGACAGAGTTCGAAATGAAATAACTGAACGAGAAATTGATCGTTTTTGATCGGACTAGGCTCATTTGATTTGGAAATCATCCAAGGAAAGATAGCTTACTTTATACATTTGTAGACCAAGTTCAGCAAAAATTCTAATTAAAAAACTGAAAATTATTTTTTGAAGGCTCTACAGGATGGGTAGGAAGTAAACCTAAAAAGCTGAAATTTTACGGATGTTAAAAAAAAAATTTTTTTTAGCCGATTTCGGGGATGGTCATGTTAAAATTTGTCCTGATCCCAAAGAAGGGTCACCATAGTGTATATATTCACGTGCTACTTGTAAATGTGTAGCCCAGCTTATAATCTTGCTAAAAATTGGTCCCACGCGAAAACTGATAGTGGGGGCGTCCATAAGTCACTTGATCTATTTTTTATATTTGCCCCCTCCCCCCTCTCCCAGATGATTCTAGGTGATCTCTACGTTGAACTCCCTTACGATTCTCACATGAGTTCTTATGAATTCATTTTTATGGTATTTATAAATTGTATTCACTTTTTGATAAACAATTTTAATTTTTTTACTGCCATTGTATAGCATTTCTTTCATCTCAAGAATGAGTGGCGTTCAGAAACATGTATTAATTACACTGTTTTAAATTAATGAAATTATCACCTTTTCGTTTTATTTTTTTTTCTTTTATTAATTGTAAAATTATATAGGTACTCACTGAAAAAAGGATAGTAGATAATTACAAGCTGTATTGGTTATTTCAAATCACTACGTGTAGTAGTAAAAAGACATTATTACCTTATTCGTTTCCACGTTCTGAAATGAAAAACATTCAAATTTAAGTTTCCAAGCATTCAATTTAAGCAGCGTACATATAGTTGCTATAAATGAGAGTTGACCTATTCGAAAAAACAAATGTTTGTGTAGAATTTGTGATTTTCATATATTTTCAATTTGATTGAACGGAAGAAAAGTTAACACAAATTGAGTATAAAATTTGGGGAAGGGGGGTGGAGGGCGAAGCACTTTGTTAATACTTGTCAAAGAAAGAAGGGCAGCGGGAAGCAGTCAAAAATCCGTTGCGTAATATATGAATGGACCCTAATTGACGCTATGAATAGCATATTTTGCTAATTTGATGAACAGCTTCGCAAAAACATATTTTTCGATAAAGTAATATGTAGGAAATGTTTTTTTAAGAATTATTTCAACCTGCAACAATGTAGAGAAATTTCGTTTATGTAGATGTTATTGTTGCGTTACGCAGTTTTTAAGACACTAAAAGTAACTATTTCCTAAATAAACCTGTGTCGAAAAAATTCGATTTATAAAGATATTCGACATATATTAATATGTCCGATTTTCCATATTCCTCTTATGGTGTCTTCCGCCGATAGGATATATACGCTGTGAATGTAATAGGGCGAATCCAAAAATAATATAATTTCCAAAAAATCCACGTGATATCTGGTCAGACCCCCCCCCCCCCCCCAGGTCACGTGATTTATGGACGCTTGGGACCAGTGCAGTGCCGTCAGTAAGGAGCCGTTTTCAGCTGAAAGGAGCCGTTTTTAATGCGCACCTTCCGCGCGCAGGTTGCTTCGGCAGTCGTCGGCGGTCTGAGCTTGTGGGCCCTAGGGAGGGGATCGGAGCGAGAGGAAAATATATGGTCGGGCGCGCGAAAGTATTAAACAAATGACGGGGGATTGAACTTTATCAGATACTTCGAAAATCAAAGTCATGTCGAGTGGTACAAGCGCATGGGTTGAAGCGCAGCGCGTTATTTTTTTAGTTCGATGTCGGGGATTTTTTTTTTTATTGTTTATTTACTCAACATTTTTAACGAAAATAATTGTTTACTTGTTTACTATTAGTTATTTTATTTACAAAAATGAATTGTGAAAATAAATTTTAAAAACATTAAACAATATGTTTTTGCAGAATGACATTTGTAAGAATCGAATTCTCTGTAATATTAAAAAAAATAAATGTATAATATTTTATTGTAATTTCCGAAATAATATACAAAAATTACAAGTCGTACATTTTTTTCTAAAAAAGTTATTGTTAATATACGCTTGTAATTGATTATTTTTTATATGTTTCAAATATAATGTAGACCTTCCATCTAATTCCTAATATCGGGCGGTATCTTTATTTATATATACGGCAACAGTTTATATTGCATTTACGGTAAATAGAAAGATCTTTTACAGAATACAGAGTAAACGAAAGTATCGTGGAAACAAATTTAGGAAACAAATATTTGGAATACTCGATTAATGTCATATTAAAATAAAAAGATGTTTTTTTACTTCTCCAATGAAATTGTACTAAATTACTAACTGCTTTTTTGAAATATTTCAATATTATTATACAATAATATTTTTATCCCGTTAGAAAACTTATATGATTACACTAACAGCATTCTGTAAATCAGTATATCTGTATAGTGTAAAATCTTATTTAAATTAGTTATACATTTTCACCAATATTTTTTTAAACATTTAAACCCTTTCACGACAATTTTACTTACTTTTAATTAAATTGATTTCAAGAATATGTATCATTCAGCAAGATGGTTATTCGTCATTCATTATTTACTTTGTTTTGCCTACATTATGCTATTATTTATAGCTATGGGTTTTCTTTTACGTATTAATTAATTAAATAAATATATTATACTAATAATATTGTAATACACCGATTAAGATATCGAAAATTAGTACATTATGTTTCAGATACTGATTTTCATTGACCTATTAAAAAACCACATGTTTGGCACAAGACTGGGTATATGGTCTTTTATTTATCAACAAATTGTCCAATTTCATTCCCGACTAGAAAAGGTGAAAATTAATTCGTAATAATCATTTCGTTAAAAAATGGTTTAAATCTGATTTTTCCTTTTATAACAATAAATTTAGTTTACTATATTTATAACAATATAGTAAAGAAACGTTCGCAAAATCTCAAGGTTTATTAATAAATAGGTTGTATTAACAAATTTTTGGATTAATAAAATATTTGTTGCAATTGCAAATTTTAAGAATAAGTTATATACTGATTTTTCAATAACATTTAAGTAAAGGCAAAATTGGAATTGAGAAATTGTCAAAAACAAATATTCATGTTAGGAAAGAAATATATATATATATATATATATATATATATACACGCTTATATGATCGACACCATCGTTTTAATACACAAATTAAAACTATATGTAATTTATAGTGTATATGTTATATATTAAATATAATACAATCAGGATTTACTATTTTACCGGAATGAAGATATCTTTTTTAGAAAGATTATTTGTAAAAGGGAATGTTGCCGATATTCGTTTAATTCTTGATCAGAATATCGATTTTAATATATTATTATTAAATGAATTCAATAGATTCATTATTGCCAAATTGAATTAAAAATGAAATTAAAGTTAACAAAAAAATTATTACATAAGCTCAATGTTTCTATAGACATATTCGACGTATTGTCAGCCTGTATAGGTATTCAGCTTGTGCAAATAATTTTTTTGTTGACTGTTATATTAAGTTTTTAGTTCAATTTAACAATAATGAATCTGTTGAAAAGAATAAAATTCTATTCAACGTAGTTATCATACATATTTTTAACGTGATATAATTTTTGATTGTCGTTATAAAAAAGTGTATCACATTAAAAATATTTGTAATAATTACGTTGAATAGAAACACCATTTTAAAAAAAATATTAAAATCTTAACACAGAGTGCACGTTAGGAAGAAAATATTTGCATTACTCTATAAATCCTTGTATATATATATATATATATATTATCTAAGATGTCACTGTATAAGATGAAAGAAAGCTGAGTAGTCAGTAACTCCAATTATTTATTATTATATTTCAAGTCAATTTCAAAGTTATTTTATACACAGAGAGAAAAAACCTACATTAACCCTAAACGCTCAAATATAGTAGTAGTATAAGTTTATTAACCCGTATTTGAAATATAAAGAAATTTCTTGAGGGTAGAGTGCACAGTTGCTCAATATATACAGAAACAGGTACGCTACATTCACGCTTCCGGTATGATACACATAAAAAGAGAAAACAAAATACAATAAAGAAGTAAATATGTATATATATATATATATATATATATATGTATGTAAACACGCTCTTAATTACTAACGGAACGCACTATACAGTTATCGGCATATAACGACAGGGACACAAAACTAGGCACTTTAATAAAGACCGAACGAAGCATTGTACATTTCATTAACGCGATATCTACATTTGTGTCGCCAAACAACATTACATTAACATACAACTCTTACATATACCGATAATGACTTTGAACCTTTATAGAATACGGATAAAGGATACAGCTCATAAAACACGACTTTTCTTTCATAAACAACACTTACAATGTTCGCTGACACCATATGAAACTTTTTTACAGATATAAAATTATTTTGCTTTAAACGCACTGCCCGGCAGCAACCGCAAATTCGCAGGCCAACTTAGAAGTCCATTACAAATTGTCTCCTGGCAAAGCACGCGCTGACGAAACCAAAAAGGACCTTCAGCGCACGAGGGTCTGCAGAATGGATCAGAACGGCCATAACATTCTCGTCGGAACAGTTGATCATTATGCTGTTACGACGGAGTCTAGATCTTGAGGGGGCAGAAAGGGGACAGTCCCACAGGATGTGAGTTAATGTCTCCCTTTCACCCGTATTGCATATCGAACACGGCTCATTCGGGTTGTAGGCGTAGTGAGTACTACCGACGCAGAGCGAACGCGAGAATATAGTGGCCGTTCTCATCTGTATTTTTAGGCGCAAATGGGAAAGCTGGCAGCGTTCAGGAGCCAGAGTAGCCATTCCGTCGGAATATTGCCTAAATATTGGGAACTGGATCGATTCCGATAAGAAATAGCGCTGAAGGTCGCGGTTACGCTGAAGAATGGCAAAGGTTTCGCAGGTTGACATTATACTAGACTCCCAGTTAGTTGCCGAGAAATCCTCCCATAGACCATCACAGCTCGGCGAGCCGAGGACCGACCTCAGCTGCACAAGCCAGTTCATTAGCATATCTGTCGTCCCACCAGAGCTGAGCTCATGCAGCCTGACTAGCCCCGCGCGCGCCAAGCTATTTGTTGGTTGACGCAAATACTTTAGTACTAAATTTAACGCTCTACGCACTATTTCGACGGATATTGGATAGAGCCCCAATTCCAGACGCAGAAGATAAGGCGGCGTCGATTTAGGGAGCTTAAGCCATTTCTTAAAAAAGTCAACCTGTACCGATTCTAAAGAGTGAAGATGGCCGAGGGCCCAACAGGGAGCAGCATACAGCAGGGTAGATAATATGGAGGCCCCATAAAGCTTGAGGGCAGCACTGGTTGAATCACATCCAGCTGAAGCCATTATAGCCAAGATAGACGCCGTAGCTTGGCGAGTCTTGGCTATAGCATTTTCAGTTGCCTTCAATCCACTCGCCGATGAGGAGACGATTGTACCTAGATATGGGTAAGTGGTCGCAACTTCCACCTGCTGATTGCCATAATAAAAATTTCTTGAAGAGGCGTCAAGAGGACCACCTCTTCTGAACACAACGATTTTTGTCTTAGCGATGTTTACAACTAGGCCATTAAGGCTACAATAAGACTCGAGCGCCCTAAGTTTAGCTCTTAAGTCAGCAGGTGAATAAGCGAAAATCGCCAAGTCATCGGCGAAGAGGAGCATCATGAGGTCGAGCGTAGTTGTGAAGTCAATGCCCCTCAAGCCCAGGCCCCGACAGTATGTTACGATGTCGGAGATATATAAAATAAAGAGCAGAGGGCTCAAGATTTCTCCCTGAAGAACCCCCTCGGTCACCCTAACTCGATCCGTAGAGCCAGATGGGCACACGATAGAAGATTCAGCTGAGTCATAGAAGGCCTTAAGCACCCTAACCATTTTGGCACTAATCCCAATGCTATATAACTTGTGCCAGAGTTTTGCATGGGGTATAGAATCGAACGCCCTGCGGAAGTCCACAAAAAGGACGTAACACTTAGAGGCTTTTTTCCTGAGCTGGATCTGGACAGCTGCATTTAATATGAAAATGTTGTCCTCCGCAGAGCGTCCCCTTCTAAAACCCGCTTGTTCATCTGGGAGTATGTCACGCTGGGAAAGCCAGTTTTCGAGTCTCACCATAAGCACCTGCGTGAACAATTTCGTGAACGCATTGGTTATGGCGATCGCACGATAATTCTCTGGGTCGGTTCGGTTGCCCTTCTTGAAGAGCATGAAGAGATTAGCTACCATCCACCCCTCAGGAGGCAGTTCGTTGGTTAAAATTGAATTGAATAACTCCAAAACATAGGAGAACCACTCGCCCGTGAGTAGCTTCCACGATTCTGCCGGAATACCGTCAGGACCTACAGCTTTACCGGATTTTAATCTCTTCATGCTCTCCCTCAGCTCCTGCGGCAGAATTGGGCCGTCAAGGTCGTTGTCTAGAGCCCCATAGAATGTTAGTGGCAATGATAGCCTTGGAGGGTAGAGGAGCTCCAGGTGCCCGGACCAGGCCTCCAAGGGCACAGGCGAACTACCTAAAGGAGCCCGCCTGTGTCTCCGAACCTCGGACCAGAAACCCTTGGCGTCCCTCACCCCAGCAAAGGCATCAGCTGTACGCGAGGCATATAGTTTTTTTGCCACAACCGTTGCGAGTTTAAACTTCTTCTTGGCAGCGAGGTAAGAGTGCTCATAGGAAATCTCGTAGTTATTCGACCGAACGAGATGCAGGGCTCTGTTCATAGCTTTTCTGGCGACCTTACAGGACTCGTCGTACCAACGAGGTATAGAGCTCAATGAGTTACTTTTCCCGCCGGAGTAAGTGGACAATTTTACTAGGCCTTCCTGCACGAGAAGGCTGAGTAAACCCGAGCAAAAAGTATCGAGAGACGGAGTTTGCGTTGCGTGATTTAAAAAAAGTGCATATGGGTTGACTTCGCGTAAACGCTTGACGAGTTTTGCCTCCCCTTCAGGGGACCACGACACTATGTACCTCGGTGCTACGTTAGACGAAACTTGAGACATAGGCGGAGGATTTATACATGTAAGGGACAACGTGGCGACTGCCGGAAAATGGTCTGAGCCTCCACTCTCAGGGCCTATAAAAAAGTCGTTCACCAAATATAAATGATTTGCTGAGACCCAGACCAAATCGACAATGCTACGCCCCTTGACATCCAAAAACGTGAATTGCGCGGGTGAATCACTAAGCGAACGACCGTTAAGTAACACGAAGTTGTTATCGAACATAAAGCTGTATAAACATTTACCGCGAACATTATAACGGCTATCGCGAGTTCGCCTCGCAGGTACAAATTGGGTCTCCTCGAATAAATTCGGGAAGTCGCATTCGTAGTCGAGGTCACCGGTCCATGAATTGAAGTCTCCTCCCAAAATAATCATACTATCAGGAAATTTAACCGAAAAGGAATCAAGAACAAGCTGGAGCGAAGAAAGCAACGACGTGAGATCAGAATTTGGCGGGAAATAGAACGAACCTTGAATTAGAGAAATCGGAAATGATTTAATTAGAAGAAAAAGCCAGTGCGAGGAGGATTCAATCAGCACCGGTGACCCCGACGACGGCACATAAGTTGACAAGCCACCGCCAAATCTTCCTCTGGAACCTTCACGCGAGGCTGGGACTGAGAAGTTCACTGTACCAAGGTCCGCAGGAAGTGTAGATGGTTCTGGACACCATGTCTCGGTGAAATTCATGATCCTGCCTTGTGGAAATTTAGACGCCATGGAGTAATTGTGGGGACCGTGAATATTCCAAAAGGCAACAGAAAGCAGAAGGTCCTGCCGACTTGATGGAGCCACTATAGGAAGAGTTCTGCGTGCTGATGATGCCGGCGGAGAGGGTTGAGAGCCAAGCCGATGTATGATGGAGTGTTGTGAGACTCGGCAGCCCCTTGAGCTGGTAAACGGGGCTGCATCTAGGCGTTTTTTTGAAGAGTGCGGTGGGCGTATGAGCGGGATGTGCTAGGAGCTAACGAAATCGGTTGAGAGGATGGTAAGTCAATTTCCATACCAGTTGATGGTGATGGCACTTCCGGTATAAAGGAGTCAGCAGCATCCGACCAAACATACCAAACGCCATCGACTCGCACCTTCTGGTACCTGCGCTCAACCCTTTTTCGGTCTGCTTTGGACTTCTTCACTAGTTGCCTGGCGTGGAAGTCGATACGGCGTTCCCTGGCCGTAGAGTCAGCGTCAATAAAAATGTCCTTGCCCAAGAGGAGGCGTTTCTTCTGGGCCATGATGTGAAGCTTGGACCGATAGGACAGTAGTTCAACGATGACAATAGGAGGGTCATTCCGTATGAGGAAGGCTGTATCGACCACATTGGAAATTCCAAAAACCTCATCAAAAAACTTCTCAACACAGGCAGTTGGATCACCCGAAATTTTCAGTCCGCGAATTTTCAGATTCTTCTTCTTGATTAACTTGCTCTGGTGCTCCAATTCAGTGGTCAGGTGGGATATCTGGGCATCTTTTTCCTCTAGTTGCAATTTTAACGAGGTTACCTCACTAAGGACCTCAGTCCTAAGCTCTGAAATCGCGTCCAGGCTCGATTTAGTCGCCGCGTCTACTTTAGCGTCGATTTTGGCTGACAGAGCATTTATTATGGTCTCTTGTAAGTCCTTGAGCTGGGCGTCCATTGTATGGTTGGGCTGTTCGACAATTAATTGTGGCTCCTTAAGAACAGCTGGGACTGTACAGTGACGCTTGGGCGGCAAGTTTTCAAAATCGGCGGGCGAAAAGATTTCGGGCGAACAAGCCCGCTTGGAGCGCGGAAAGAAGTCCGAAATAGGCTTAGTGTGCGTATCTCTATAGTCGAGCCACTTTGTCGCTGTCGAAGGCCGCCCTACTCTTGATGGTAGCGAGTGAATTGTAGTTGACGACTCCTCCCCTTTCCCAGTCGAACTCGCTGACGTAGTCAGTGGAGAGTGGGAAGGCGTGGCCGATTCCTCCTGCTGCATGGACAATTAGTTCGCCCGGGACGTGCTGCCTCTTACGGGACAGTGTCTTGGCGGCAGATACCGGCTCCGGAGAATTGGCGCGAAAAAAATGCGCGGGATCCAGACGTGGCGCACTCGAATATTTTTGACGGTTGAGTTTTATGAAAATAAAAAACTCACCGTCCGACGATCCTAGTGTTTTAGAGAGCTCAGCCCACAATGATCATAAGTGGATGAGGTGACTTATCGACACGGGACCAGACACGAAGTAACCGTTGACAGCTACTTTACAGTGACATGTTGAGGTTAGAATAGAAATCCGACACACTCCAATCAATAATATCCCTCGGGTACAGCAGCAATTTAGACGAAAAAGTATACAGACTTGTAAGACGGCTCACATACTTTCCAAGGAACATCAGGACATGACATTTATGTACCGTAAAATTTAAAATAAAACGTAAAAACACGCAGAGAACATTGACAACGTGTTACACCGATCGATACCGGAAGTGATTCCTAAACGCTCAAATATACAAAGTGGTTTCATGGAGTACGATACTACATTTAATTTATTTATTTAAACTCCACGAATTAAAATTATCAAGTAATTTCTTATTGCCAAAAATTAGCTCTTTACAAATGTTGAAATCGAAAAGTTATACACATTCTTTTTAAGCTTGAAATTTTAGCTTTTATTTTTAGTTTATCGAATTTTATTATGGGCAATGTCATTACCATACATCTAAAAGTGACAAATATCATGCCAAAAATGAATTTTCTACCAGGGTCAAAATTCATGAAGAAATTGCATATTTGGGCGTCAACCATTTATACTGTAAACAAGACAATAATATGGCCCCTTTACTATTTCCCGATAGTTAAATATGTTGTAGAGTATTAAACCTCAAATCTGACAATGTTTTACAGTTTAATTATCCCTTTATGCATTTGTGAAAAGCAAAAAATTGTGGTAATAAAATTGAATAATTACAACTATCGGTTGTCAGAGTAAAAAGAATTATTGAATGGCACATTCTAGAACATTCGTAGCAAGTGTAAAATGAAAATACGCTTAGGTTTATTGATAAATAAGTTGTATTAACAAATTTCTGAATTAATAAAACATTTGTTGCAATTGAACATTTTCAGAATAAATTATATACTGATTTTTTTCAAAATACAATAGATTTGCTGTGATCAAGAAAAAAACAATAAGATTCTAATAAGAAAATAACTTTGATATTGTTTTAATGAAAATTTATTGCAAAAATTATTACAAATTATTACGAATTAATTATCACCTTTTCTAGTCGGGAATGAAATTGGACAATTTGTTGATAAATAAAAGACCATATACCCAGTCTTGTGCCAAACATGTGGTTTTTTAATAGGTCAATGAAAATCAGTATCTGAAACATAATGTACTAATTTTCGATATCTTAATCGGTGTATTACAATGTTATTAGTATAATATATTTATTTAATTAATTAATACGTAAAAGAAAACCCATAGCTATAAATAATAGCATAATGTAGGCAAAACAAAGTAAATAATGAATGACGAATAACCATCTTGCTGAATGATACATATTCTTGAAATCAATTTAATTAAAAGTAAGTAAAATTGTCGTGAAAGGGTTTAAATGTTTAAAAAAATATTGGTGAAAATGTATAACTAATTTAAATAAGATTTTACACTATACAGATATACTGATTTACAGAATGCTGTTAGTGTAATCATATAAGTTTTCTAACGGGATAAAAATATTATTGTATAATAATATTGAAATATTTCAAAAAAGCAGTTAGTAATTTAGTACAATTTCATTGGAGAAGTAAAAAAACATCTTTTTATTTTAATATGACATTAATCGAGTATTCCAAATATTTGTTTCCTAAATTTGTTTCCACGATACTTTCGTTTACTCTGTATTCTGTAAAAGATCTTTCTATTTACCGTAAATGCAATATAAACTTTTGCCGTATATATAAATAAAGATACCGCCCGATATTAGGAATTAGATGGAAGGTCTACATTATATTTGAAACATATAAAAAATAATCAATTACAAGCGTATATTAACAATAACTTTTTTAGAAAAAAATGTACGACTTGTAATTTTTGTATATTATTTCGGAAATTACAATAAAATATTATACATTTATTTTTTTTAATATTACAGAGAATTCGATTCTTACAAATGTCATTCTGCAAAAACATATTGTTTAATGTTTTTAAAATTTATTTTCACAATTCATTTTTGTAAATAAAATAACTAATAGTAAACAAGTAAACAATTATTTTCGTTAAAAATGTTGAGTAAATAAACAATAAAAAAAAAAATCCCCGACATCGAACTAAAAAAATAACGCGCTGCGCTTCAACCCATGCGCTTGTACCACTCGACTACGACGAGTATACATGACTTTGATTTTCGAAGTATCTGATAAAGTTCAATCCCCCGTCATTTGTTTAATACTTTTGCGCGCCCGACCATATATTTTCCTCTCGCTCCGCTCCCCTCCCGAGGGCCCACAAGCTCAGACCGCCGACGACTGCCGAAGCAACCTGCGCGCGGAAGGTGCGCATTAAAAACGGCTCCTTTCAGCTGAAAACGGCTCCTTTCTGACGGCACTGGTTCGGGCGGGCAGCGGGCAGGCCCCGCGGATACTCAATCATCTGTAAACACATATGCAAGCGCGCAAGCACGCATGTACATACATACATGCACATATACTTATGTATGGCGATCATGAAATTTACAAGAGGCGCCCTCTCCCGGAATTTAGAACTACTTTCTGTTCAGTCGGTAATGTAGGAATCTAGGAAAACCCGAATGTGATTTGTCGAATGACTATGGAACCCCCTTAAGAATGAATTGATTTTCTGTCTTTTCGATGGATTGTCGAATGAAGTTGGAAAATTGATCCTCAGTGGCGTCTTCTTTAAGAGTGCTGTAAACCTTCTTCAAGGCCTCTTCCCATGACGAAAAATCTTCGTGACATCTACCATATTGATGTACAAATACAAGTTTTGAAATAGAGGCGCTTACGTGCTGTCAAACATAGACACAGGAACGCGACATTTCTTTGAAACGATATCTGGACCTATATACAATTTCGAGAGTTTAGGGAAAACAAATGTACGGTGAATAAGTGATCGACGGATAATGGAGGACCGTGAAAACGGTATACTGCTAATGTTAATGGGTGTAACAAAGAGTATGGGAGAGCGAGAGAGATCATAGAAATTATGACATTGGAATATTTGAATTAGACTGCTTCCTTTCTCTTACGTCACGGATTGCCGAAATTTGGTCAAGAGATAATAACGTTTTGATGAAATTGTACAATGACCTTTTAAACGCGTCAGTACCTGTATACATTTTCGAAAGTTTCGGGAAAACAAATGTACGGTGAAGAAGTGATCGACGCATAATCGACGACCGTGAAAACAGTATACTGCTAAAGTTAATGGATCTAACAAAGCGTATGCGAGAGAGTTGGTAGTAGGACGCACGATGAAAAGGTCATTTTACATTCACTCTCAATACGGTTCCTAGCTTACGATGTATTTTCACATAATCACAGAGAAGCGGTCATGTTCTTTTTCTAACATGTTTTGGCTGTTAAATTCTTGTAATATTTATGAGGTTATCTCCTCTCTAAATTTCTTGCATTGTTGCCAGTTATGTCCTATATTTGTGCAATGTGTACAATAGATTCTTTTTCGGTTTGATTTATATGGAGTGTAATTTTGTTGAACAGTTTGTGAATTTTTGTCCGTTTTGGGTTTGTAATCATTACCAGTATCGTTCTCAATTATGGTATATTCGTTATCAGTATCATTCTCGAATTCATAATCGTCGTCAGTATTGTTTTCAGTTACGAATTCATTGCCTGTATCGTTCTTGTTTTCATAATTTTTGTTAGTTTTATAATTGTTTTTGGTTTCGTTTTTAGTATTATAATACTTGTTCGTTTTATTTTCCTCTTCATAATTCTGTACATATTTAGGTTTTTTATGTTTAGTTTGTTCCAAATTTCCGTCTGTGATTTTCCCGTTTTCCCGTCTTGATAGCTTTATACTGTTAAATTCGTGTACTACTTCGGAGATTATTTCTTCCTTAAATTTGTTACATTCTCGCCAGATATGTCCTATACTTTTACAATGCGTACATTTGATTCTTATTTGTCTTGATCTATTTTGTATATAACTTTGTTGATGAAATTCTGCATATTGAAATTGAATTCGATTATTTTGACGATTGTTAGGTTGGTCGTATTTGAAACTATCCTGATAATTTCGCGACTTTAAGTTAAACTGTTGAATTTTTTTTCTGTTTTGCGGTTGGTTTTCTTCGTAGTTCCATGATACTGCTTGCAAATTTTCGAAATTCGAAGTTTGGAAATTATGCGTATGGCGTTGATCTTGTTGATAGTTCCAAGGTAATTTTTTGTAATTGTGTGTTTTTTTATTTCGAACTGAGAATATTCATAATTTTGTGGTTGACATTTATTATAGTTCCAAGGTACTGCGTGAAAATTTTGCGTTTGCATGGTTTGAAATTTGTGCATTTTCTTATTTTGGAGTGTCGGAGCTTAGTAATTTTGTTTCAAATTCTTTCAATTCAGGATATAGAAATACATTTCGTTGATTACTTTTATAACTTGGTATTTATTAAGTATAGTTGTAGGCAACTTACGCATTTGAATAACTATTTATTTGTTTTGTTACGGATTTTTCTACGCACGTTGATGTTATTTATTAATGATTTTCTTTACTTTTCTTATGAATAATTAATTCTGTTTTACTGCTAATATACTGTGTATGTAACTATGTTTTATTTCTGACAAAGTCTCACAAATTTTTGTAATAATTCGTATAGATCCTCCGTAATGACGTTTTTGTTGTTTATTGTTGATACATTTTATTAAAAGATTATTACCATCGAAATTTATTATTTGTACAATTGCTTTAAAACAACGTGTTTTTGTTAAAATGTGTTTAAATATTGTCGAAAATTCTGAAAATTATTAATAATATAAGGAGAATTCGTTGATGATTTATTAAAATTATATTCTATTTATTTACTTATTGCTTTTTTTTGTTTGCAAACTGTTTTCTGAAAAGAATTTGTAACCAAAAATTGTTTAGGAAGAAATTATGTTTACGAAAAAGACTACTTATAAATACAAAATGGTTTATAATTTAAAAAATCTATTTTAAAAGTAGTATTCAAATAAAAGATAGTATGTAATAATATGCACACAAAAAAATAGTGTTTAATAATTGTTTTGAGCTAATAATAACTTTTTAAAACCTATTTATAAATTCAAAATTGCTGGAAATTAGTAAGATTCGCAAAAAATAACCTTGAACGTGATTAACGATACAATTTAAAAAAAATAAATTTTTTTTAGACCTTCAAAGTTTTTTTTTGTAATAAAAACTCGTTTAACAAATGTTGTAAGTTTATAAAAGATGTTTGAACATAAAAATTTGTCAGGAGCGAAAATAAAGAATATGTTAAAAATCGTCTGTAGTTTAAATATAAGCTGTAAGTGAAAATGAACGGATTATATCATCTAAACAAAATATTGTTTATAGCTTAACATAAAATAACGTTAATTTTAAGGTTAATATGTATTTAATTTTACAAATGTTACTTTACATTCAAAAAAAATTGCTTAGAGTCACAAGGAAATTGCCTGAAAAATGTTCCAAATTGGAAAAATTTAAATAATTAATAAATTTGTCTCCCCTTTTTTTGTTTCAATAAAATTGATAAAAAAGATATCGAAAGTGTAATACAATTGTAATTCTAATTCAAAAAGAAGTATTTTTTTCGGAAAAATATTATTGTTGGTTTTTTGTCAAAAGATATCTGATATAATTCTGTTTTCTTTTTGATTAATAAATAAAATAACCAGTAATGTTTTAAATCTGTATAAAAATTATTAATAATGTATTGAACTTTTTCTTAATATCAAAACAAAAATGTTGTTAAAAATGTTGCTAAAATGTCAAAAATATTAAACTTCGTGTAAGTATTGAATATTTTTTTAATATATTCGTCAAAGAGTTTGGAAAGGTTTTAACGGAATGTTAAAAATTTGTATACTATATTAGAAATTGATTAAATTTTTCTATTTATATTGATTATATTATGATTTTTTTCCTAAGTTGAAAAATAAATGTTTTTAAGTGCCTGAAAATAAAGGATGAATAATACACAACAGGTAGTTATTGCTAAGCCACTGTGAAGTCGAACACCGAAAAATTGGAATATCTGAGGAAGTAAAAAACATGAATAAATATTATAATATTTATATTAGAATTGAACTATTAGTATTACTGTTCATATGGTTGTTACTATTTTAATTTACTATAAGTTTCTGAAAACTTACTATTTTCCATTACTTTTATTTAAAAAGATAAAAAATATTGTTGTTTTTTAAACTTGCTAGTCCATTATTCTTTCTTTATAATAGTGCGTCACCACTTGGTGTGGCGGCGAAGGGAGTGTTTTTACAAAAATTATTAATATATTTTTGTTGAAATTGTCTAGTCCTTCTATTACATTGACAGTTTTCTCACAAGCACCGCTGCATAAATTGGTATGGCAGCGAAGGAAGTGTTTTTGCAAAAATTATTATTATTTTTTTTATATATTTTTTTTGTTGAAATAGTCTAGCCCTTTATTTGTTCCTTTGCATTAACAGTTTTCCCACGAGCACCGCTGTCACCACTTGTTATGGCCGGTGGTGAAGCGTTTTGCAATGAAAAGTTTGCAAATACCTTCACCTTAACACAACCACGAAAAGACGGAATCGACTGGAAGAGTCGATTCTGAGTTCGAAATTTTGTGGGGGCTGCTGCTAATACAAAAGAACAAGAATAAAGGTTGGATCGATTTAAATAAAATTCAAACTCGAAGTAAACAATTTCATTTATTTAGAAAGATAAAAATAAGGAAGGGTTGGAAGGAATTAGGGATGCGACAATTTCGAGGATTCTCCGGTGTCCAACTTCTTTGTGTATTTTTCCTGGAATCAGAAAAAAAATATTATATTATAAATTATGAGTATTATAAATTTGTAGTTTAGATAAGAATAACTATTTGTTTAAACAAAAACAATTTAAAGAATTACAAAACTTATTAAAATAAAAAGTAATATATCGATAAATGAAAATTAAAAGTTGAAATTTTACATGTACTTTTAAATAAATTACATATTTGATTTTTAATTCGCGTTTTCAAGAAACTAAATATTCCCGAGTATTTAATGCATTAGATATTGTTAATAGTTAATAATTTGAGGAAAATACATATTGGGTTTTCTGGGTGTATATTACAAGCGAAAGAATAAAATAATAAAACATAGTAATATTACTGAATTGAAACCTAACAGTCCCTATTGATGCTTGTGGCTCGATCGGCTCTTCGTTCAAAGAACGACGCCTAATCGAGTCACTAGTATCACTAATAAAACAAATATTTTCCCTAAGGTGTTGTTCCTTTTATTTAAAATAAAGAGAAACAAAATTAAAAGGTAATCAACACATTCGTCTCAATAAAAATAACAAAATATAAAAAAAAAATTAGGCTTTTACGGTTAATTATCGCCTCCTGTGTGGGGGGGGGGGGGTTAAGGAATGTTAATTAAGGAAAGTTAATTAAAGAATATTTTTGATATATAAAGCGGATTGCTTACCATGTCCGATGACCGATGTCGCTTCCCGAGCACTTCTGACTGCTCTGTGTTGATTTCGCGATGTCGTTCCTTATGAGAATTCGTTGACCATCAGTCCAATGACGTCGGGTCGAGTCGCGATTGTCGGAACTTAGTCGGGTCTATCCGATACCACTTCTGGAAGAACACACACTATCCAAATTTTGTCGGGGTCTATCCGACACCGCTGCTGAAGGAGAACTGACTGTTTTTCTCGAGAGAGATCATCTTATTTTTTATCTCTTTATGTATTGGTGTGTAGATATTGTCCCACGTGGAAATTGTAGCAGTTGAATCGATGACGAAATACTCGCTGGTATTTTGGGAGTGGGCGTGGATGTGAAGGTTCATAGTTTAGAATGTGATAAGGTGCACGTGAGAATTGGATTCTTTCTGGTGAGTCCGACGCGGATACGAATGAAAAAACAGATGTTTACTTTGTCTGATAATAAGAAGCACTTCGTGGAAATTTTAGAAACTGGGAAAGATCGGTGTCGAAATGTTCGGTGGCGTGGCCCTAAGAGTTATGGACAAACGCCTTGTTGTTCTCGTTTCGAATAATCAAATCAAACATACGAGATTGGTGAAATTGAAAAATAAAAACGTGTTTGGGCGTCATGCGTTAAGTGCTAGCTAATAAAGAATGTTCATTGATACTGGTTTACAATACGCGCAATCTGCAATTACGACAATTCGAAAATAACTAATCTAAGTCAGTTACGTAGGACGTAACACCCCCCCCCCTCTTAGTTAAAAGTTGGTCCTCCAACTTTAGTAGAAGAAGTAGATAGTTTGCGAATATTGTTCATTAATGCTTTCTCTATATCTGTGGCCCTAATACATTTTATCTAAAACGCATGAAGATTCGTAGGACGTAACACTTAACTTAAGTTTATGATCTAGTTCTTAACGCTATTCACTAATCACTAGGTTCACTTAATGTTCATTATTAATGTTCATTTTAGTTTTGTGCACTAATATCTTTCTTCTAGAAAACGTCTTTGTTCCTTTCTTATCTCTTCTATTTTTATCGATGGAGAAAAGCCGGCGTTTCATGGCATGACCTATTTACGATTTTCGTTAGGATGTAACACCTCCCCTCTTAAAATATGGCTGGGTATCCAGGCATGTAAACCTCTCCTGAGGTTGTTAATGCATTTTTGGTTGTATGTAGAAGGTGTGATTAACTCCTATTTGTAAAGGCGTATTCTCAAATTCTTGGGTTAGTCGAAAAATACAGTCTCTACATCTGTTTGCCCATTGGACTAACAGTACTTCTTTATTACAATAATGACAACAGAATCCAAGCTCGTCTTTGAATTGATCAGAATCGTAATTTGTATATGCGTAGTAGAATTTAGCAGCATGTAATTTCGGAAGTGTTTCTGGTATAGGTCGTGAAGCTGGATGGCAATCTTTGCAAATAGAAATGATACTGCCATTTGATCGTCGATATTGTATCACGGTACATAATTCCTTTATGCACAGTTGATGGTGTCCGCTAGTTGTAATTTTGGGTATTCCTGATGGTTCGCCAAGGTATAATGGGGAATTTGATGAGCGTACTATACGTACGGTTTGCTCTTGAATTAAATAAGATTCATTTTCAAAAAAATGAATACAACAGTCTTGACATGAAGCAGATGGTTGGATTTTTAAGAGCTTAATTGAGCATTTTTGACAATGAAGTTTTATCAATGTCTGTTGAACGGGGGTTGTAAAATGAGCCCATTTTAAAGGCGTGAATTCTTCTTGAATTTCGATAGGTGCTTTGTTGAAACAAGATGTGCATATAAGATGAACGTAATCATTGAAGATGTGGCACAGAATTGTTGAATTTATGGACTGAATACATAAATATGGAGCCATTCGATGATATCTGTTCTTGATGCGTTCGCTTATTTTGTAAGGCATCTGAAGCAGGTTTTCACTGCGAGGCGCCATCTATAATTAAAATATTTATTTCTTTAATGCGAAAGCTGGATATAGGTTTTCAGTGGGTCGAGGAGGTGCAGATGTGTTTACGTCGTTCTGAGATGAAGATAGGGTTATCTCCTGATTAGTTGGAGATAAAAGTTCCATTTCGTTATCTTCTTTAGGTTTTCCTTTAGAAAGGTGGAACAGAAGGTGAGTGAAAGAGTCCCAAATAACTGCGATAAGCAGTAAAGACCATCCGTAAACGGAGTGTAGAGCGTAACCATGTACGATCGTGTCCACGGCTAATTTTATCAATCGAAAAATCAAAACCAATATTAATAGTCCTGCACTCACGTTGCCAAATTTGACAAATTTATCCCAATAAACACCCCAGGTGTTTTCGGATATGATATTTAATGAATCCGCATCCAATAGATGTTTGAGCGATATACCCGAGCCTACCATGCCTTGTCCTGTGATTCCACGAGCTACAGAATTAAGGATGGCTGCTTTTTCGGCGGGGAACATAATATGTTTCCTCAGTTCGCCCAGAGTTTTTTCTGAATAGATTCCCGTAGATCCAAGATTCTCCAGATTTGTATACTTCCAAGTGGCTTGATCATTCGGTTTGAGCATAGTTGGAACGGTGGCCTCAATATAATGGGGCATTACTTTATACCAGATTCCATTTAGTCGGTACATTGGAGGTGCTGCTAAATTACATATTATTTGTACTCCTGACTCTACTAATACATGCGTGCGTGGTCGTAGAAATAAACTTTGGTTTCCTCGGGTGACGGGAATGTCAATATAACATTCAGATGTTTGTCGAACTCTTACTTCTACAGGTATGCATTTGATGATGTGAATTGCCTCACCGGCAGACATAGCCATAAAACCCGGACCTCTCATAATGTTGAAGGCGAATTCGTCTGGATTGCTGGCGGCGATGGACAAACTGTTTTTTAAAACTTGCTGTTCTAATGTGCAACGTTGTACTAAAATATCGTAATATAAAGATTTTAACTCGCTACGAATGTGTTTCTCTACATAGATAAACTTACTATTAACATATGCAAAAATGTCAACGTTTTCTACCTTGATTTTTTTTACAGTTGATACGATTGGTCGTCTGCCTGAAAATGGCGCTATAAACAATTTCGGATGTTCGGTTTGAAATATTGGATATCCGCATAATTTTCGCTCGCTTTTTATTGTCAACGCAAAAGTAATATCTTCCGTTTCTACGGTTATTATTACTGGTGCGTGTCGATTGTTAATTTCTTCTATACGAGAGGATATTCCTTCATACAGAACGTCATATTTATTGAAATCGCAACTATCTTTCTCCAAAAGATCCCAGTAAGTGTAACCTCGTTCTAAATCAAAACACGAACCCTCTCTAATGGAACAAGTGGTTCCAGTTTTTAAATGTGCCCGTCCGGTTTTTAAATTAAGAGATACCGTGTCTGTATGTAGGATTATTTCCACTACCGCTTGTACTATTACATTGTTCCATGATCCGTATGGATCAGAATAATGCGCGCCGTTACAACTATCGGCTGTGACAGTTCCCGCGAGCATTACATTTCTAATATTTAGCTGGCCAACGCTCAGGCCCGAAATTATTACATTATTTCCTAATACTATAGTATTGGTATTATAAATATTTTTACATTGATCGTGCGAAAGTTCTACGATATATTCGGTTATTCCGTTTAATACAGGCGATGCATGCGAATGCATTCCACAATAGGTAATATGTCTCTTAACTAATACTTTGCACTGAATTGCCTTCGTCGTTGAATATTCTGCGAGTTGCAACAACTGAATATATAATAAAGTGTGATTAACCGTTGGTTCTGGAATTTCACACTCTCCAACATCCAGCAATGATAAAGTAGTTATATTTAATTGCGGACTCCCGCAGTCATACCCAATTAGATCTGAGCCGTATGTTACTGATGCTAATAAAAATATCGACCATATAATCTGTGAATTGATCATCTTGTCTTTGTTGGTTAAATCTCCTAAAATCAGACGTGGTTTTTATTAGATTATGATGTTATAGGTGATTTTTTAATCTATTGATATTAACTACTACTGTTTTTTCCTTATTTCTAGCTTTCTTTTGAATATTGATTTTTACGTTATTCTTATTTATCATTTCTAATACTTCATGGGGGCCTGTGTACTGATTTTGTAATTTATGCATTTTTCCACCCTTGAGTAAAAATACAAAATCGCCCGGTCTTAGAGTAAGAGGATTTATGTTTCTATCATAATATTCTTTAGACTTAGTCTTAGATGCTTGTAAATTACTCCTAGCTACCTGTCTAATATTATGTAATTTGGTTACCAACTCGGATAAATATTGATTATATGTATCTGAATGGGTATCGGCTAGAGCGTCGTCACTCGAAATAGGTCTCGCTAATCTACCGAATACTAATTCATATGGTGTATGTTTAGTGCCTTCGTGAATGCTAGTATTGTAAGAGAACATTGCGAACTCCAACAACTCGTCCCATTCATTTTAGACATTAGCATACTGTTTTAGATATTGGGCTAAAACATGATGTGATCGTTCTAGTGAACCATTCGATTGCGGATGAAAAGCTGTGGTTTGACAATTTTTTATTCTGAATTTCTTTGACACTTTTTTCATCAGTATACTAAGAAAATTTCTACCCTGATCCGTTAGAACTATTCTAGGAGCTCCAAATACGCATATGAAGTTTTTAATAAATGCATCTGATATAGTTTCCGCAGTGGCGTTTTTCAAGGCGACGCCTATAGAATATTTTGTAAGTGCGTCTTGCATCGTTAGTATGCATTCATTTCCGGAACTAGTTTGAGGTAAAGGCCCTACTATGTCTAAAGCTATTTTATCAAATGCTGTCCTTGGTGTATCAGTGATAACCATAGGGTATTTTGTTTTTACACGAACTAATTTCTTTAATTGGCAGTCTAAACAATTACGTATAAAATCCTGAATATCTGTTTTCATATTTTCCCAAAAATAATATTGTCTAATTCTATTGTATGTTTTTGTAACGCCTTTGTGTCCACCCATCATTGACGCATGCTATTCTTCTAAAATTCTTTGTCTATTTTCTTGTCCTAGGTATTTTACATCACCGTGGCATATAATTAATTTAGTATTAATTCTATTAAAAACTTGAGCTAATTCATTAAGTACTATTTCCCATTCAACATACTTAACCTTTTTTGATTTACAAATGCAAATCGATCGCAAGTCTAATTCTCTTAATAAATTTTCTAGTTCATTTATTACATTTTTTATTATTTTAGCTGAATCTACCAAATTTTTGCAAATCTTTGGTACTATCAAAGCTATATGATATTTTCCGTTTTTATTTGTATAACTAATTTTCCCTATTTCTAATGTTTTAAACTGGCATATTTCATGCCTGTATTTTAATATTTCTGAACCTGCATCCTCGGGTTCGTTGTTTTCGTTTATAAAATATAAGAAATTATCCTTACGCATGTATATCTGATCCCGAGAGTTTATAATATTTTTCGAAAATCGACGGACCTTTTCATAATTTTGCTGCACATTTTCTAAATCGGACGTATTTCCTAGAGTGGGAGATTCAGCATTATCTAGTGATATCAAATCATCATTTTCACTGCCTTCGTCGGAAGCTGAATCTTCCGATTCACTATCGCTTTTATAATCAGTTTCCTGGGAAACTCCGGTGGATAGGTTTTGTATTTTGGGATCGTCGTCTGGACGTGTCATGAGTTTATGACGGTCACTTCTGTTTGGTTGGTCGCTTTGATGAGGCCGTTCGTGTACCTCGGCAACTACGGTCAATTGGTTTGAATTATTTGCATTCGTTTCCGAAGTGTAATTGTCGTTATCATACTCATTTATTTTTATGTTTTCATCGGAATAATCCTTCATGATTGTCTCGTTGGATACCTTATCACTTTTTAGTTTCACATTTTTTCCTTCGACATAGGGTTTAGAAGTAGAAGAAAGTTTTTTTATGACTGTTGACAGTTCTAAATTCCTTTTCAAACGCTCACTTCGTCGCAACATCTGGGGTTTTTGTAGAAGGTGTAGTTCAGTTTTCTTTGGTCTGCCTCTCGGACGAGGTGGTTCAAAACTGTGTGTAGTGTTTATAGCAAATACCGGGTTTCGTGATAATGCATCAGCATTTACATTAGTTTTGCCGGCTTTATAGACTACATCGTAAGTGTATTCCGCGAGTTTTAATCTCCATTTTAAAACACGAGAATTGGCATTTTCTGTTGTTCGAAACCAAATTAGTGGCTTGTGATCAGTGACTAAGGTAAATCTTCTTCCGTATATATATATATGGTCGAAATTGTGAAACGGCGTATACTATGGCTAGTGCTTCCTTTTCGTAAATGTCATATTTTTGTTCACAATCATTTAACACTCGTGAAATATGCTATTGGTCGGTCTTTGCCAATTTCTCCTTGAGATAATATTCCACCTATCGCGAAACCTGAAGCATCAGTTGTAATAATAAATGGTTTTGAAAAATCAGGATATTGTAATATCGGTTCAGAAATGAGTTTATCTTTTAAAATGTTAAATGCAATTTCTTGTTTTGTCGTCCAATTAAAGGCAACATCATCTTTTAATAAATTACTTAAAGGTCTAGCTATTTTTGAGAAATCTTTAATAAATCGTCTATAGTAACCGGATAAGCCTAAGAATTGGCGAATATTCTTTTGATTTTTAGGAATTGGAAATTGTTGTACTGCTTTCAGAGTTTCAGGATTGGGCTTAATTCCGTCATTGCCGATAACGTGTCCTAAATAGACTACTTCGTGTCGTAGAATTTTACATTTTTCGGGTTGGAGTTTTAAGTTTGCTTCGCGAAGTCGTGCCATTAGTTTATGCATTTTTACTTCGTGTTCGCTTAATGATGATGCGTATACAACTATGTCGTCCAACTAAACGAATAGTTCTATCCCCTGTAAACCTGTAAGGATAACGTCCATTAGTCGTTGGAACGTCGCTGGAGCATTTTTTAGTCCAAACGGCATTCTTTGAAATTGATAGTGACCATAAGGAGTTGAAAAGGCTGTTTTATGCGCATCTTCCGGATGCATTTTTATCTGGTGAAAACCATTTGCTAGATCAAACACAGAGAAATATTTTGCTCCACCGAGTTGATCTATGATATCTATAATGTTTGGAAGGGGATAAGAATCACCGATTGTTTTCTCATTTACCTTACGGAAATCGAGGACCATGCGCCAGCGTTTGTTTCCTTCGGCGTCGGCCTTTTTTGGAACGACCCATACGGGTACGTTGTATGGAGATTTGGAAGGTTTTATGATGCCTTGTTCGAGAAGTTCGGAAACTTGTTTGTTTACTTCGTCTTTGTGGATTGCAGGATATCGGTATTGCCTAGTGTATGGCGCATCATCTGTTGTTATAATTCGATGTTGTAATACATCTGTGCCGTTTAATTCATCACCCGGTAAGTAAAAGCAATCAGTACTTTACCTTAATATATTTTCGGCACTGTATCTTTCTTCAGGATTCAGATGTTCTAAATTAATCAGTTTTAATAACTCGTTGATTCTTTCATTTTTTATCGAATTTATGTTAAATATACTATTGTTTTTTTATGATAAATTATTTTTTCTGCAAATGAACTGAAAACATGAAATTAATTGAATTTCGTATATATATGACTATTACAGTTCGTAAAGATGGTAATGCAGATATCTTCTGGATTAAATCCAGAAGTATTTTCAGCCTATCTCTCGAAATCAATTACGATTTCCGTATAACGAGGCTGTATTTAATATTTATTTTTAAATTAATTTAAAAATATAATTTGATGGTAAATAAATTATAGAAAAATGTGAAAAAGCCGAATATGTCCAGAAAACCGAAAAAAAACGGGGAACTCAGAAGAACATGTTTTTTTGGAGGAACCGGGGTACGATCCCGGGGCCTTTCGATTGCCGGTCGAATGCTCTACCAACAAAAATAAATATTAAATACAGCCTCGTTATACGGAAATCGTAATTGATTTCGAGAGATAGGCTGAAAATACTTCTGGATTCAATCCAGAAGATATCTGCATTACCATCTTTACGAACTGTAATAGTCATATATATACGAAATTCAATTAAACTATTGTTTTTTGATTCTTGTTTCTTTCGATTTTTATATTCTTCGTATGTTAAGATTTCATCGAAACTTTCGTTTTTCGTTTTATTTTGATTTAGTATTTTTTTATTTGGATTAGCAATTTTTCGTTTTCATTTCGACTTAGCAATTTTTCGTTGTTATTTAGATTTAGTAATTTTTTGTTTTCATTTTGATTTAGTAATTTTTCGTTTTTATTTAATTTGAAGATTTTTGGATTATCCCTTTTTGGTTCACTTAGATTTAGAGAGTTTTTATTTGCTCCGTTATTTTCTTCGGAGGTTTTTAGAGCTGATTCACTTTGATTCAGTGGATTTTGATTTAGTAGATTTTGATTTGCTCCGCTATTTTTTTCGGAGGTTTTTATTAATAGTGAATCAGTTGTATTTGAATTTTGACTCTTGTTTATGTTCCCTACTTCTTCGATTTCCAGTGTAGGAATTTCCAAATCAAATTCTTCTTCCGTCGTATTAAACACCGAAAAATATGTTTTTTCGCGTGTATTCTTGACAAGGGCCTTTCCTGCGTAAATTCCTTGCCCTATCTTTAAGTCCGGTAAATGTCCGACTCGTAACTCTGGATTCGCAACTCGAGAATAACAAATCGTGGTACTCCTCGGGGGAATGCGTTGAGTGTCATAAAAATCAAAGCACACAGCCTTCTCATCTCCATAGAGATCCAAGCGTCGGTCATCGTAATTTATCTTAGCATTTGATTGCCAGAAAAATTCGTTTCCTAATAATCCAGTTTGTTTGATCGGAAAATCAGCTGGAACAATATGAAAACTCACGAGACATCCTAAGAGCTCGACCGTGACAGTCCCTAAGGTAGTCACTAGGTGACGAGTTATTCCATTTTTAATCGAAAATTTTTTATTAAGTCGCAATTGAAAATCGGGTAATAATCCATCCGTGAACGCATCGACAATTTCTTGATCGATGGAAGCTATTTGTTCTTCGCTTAAATCATTTTCAATTTCTATTTTTCGCGCCTCGAGGATGCGGTTGCCTATTTCACGCACTTTATTAGCATAGGAAATCGTATCTTCGTTTTCCCTTTGAAATATTTTGCCTAATTCGCGTCGAATTTGGTTTGCGGATAAAGCCGGAGCATATATACTTTTAATATATTTCGAAAAATCAGCCAGTTTTTCATATTTTTGTCCAGTTATTACGCGCCTAGCTTCACCTGTTAAACGCGTTCTAATTAATTTCACGAGGTTTGCTTCTGCAGATTCTGGAAGCATTAACAATGCTTCATCGCATCCTTCTAGAAAGGTGTAGACTGAAATATTTTTCCCGTCAAAGATAGGTACGCATTCGAGAGCGTCCCGAAGCGTGACTGTTTGTGTATTTTGAGCCATTTCGTTTGAATAATCTACCTTAATTTTTATATCGGTTTCTAAATTGTCATGTATTTTCTTTTCTAAGTTTTTTGGATCTTGGTCGAAAATTGATCTATCTACCGTGGTATTAGAACGAAGTGCGCGATCTTGAGATTTTGGAGAGTGTTCGACCGGCATAATTTCCAATCATGATCATTGATTCATCCCACCGCTGTACCCAATTTTGTTATATCCCAAATTTGAGAAGCAGATCTGGAACATATTTAGTTGGCCATTTTTTTGGTCAAGGCACTTAAGCCCTTTACCTGGGAGCTGGCCTATGATCATGACTGGAAGGAAATGAAGGAAGGGGAAAATAACCTCAGTATTGAGCTTTTATTTAATCAGTAATTGATTAATTTTGTGGATATCATATCCATTTTTTGCTCGTTTCGTTATCATTGGCTATTGGAGAGGATTTATAGGGATAGCAGGTCGAGGGGAATTAACTGTAGGGAAGGGAGATTGTGAATAAAATATTTTTTATATATATATAAATATATAGATTTTATTTCTCTTTTTACTTACTTGCTATTCGAGAAAAGGAATATTTAGGATTGATTTAGGAACGACCTCAACCGCTGGTTAGCGTTTAATGTGGTCACTTTTATTTGTTTTCGGGAAAGGAATATTTAGGGTTGTTTTAGGAACGACCTCAACCGCTGGTTAGCGTTTAAAGTGGTCACTGCCCCTCAACCGCTGGGTGGCGTTTAAAGTGCAGTGAAGATCTGGTTCGAGGAGACTGAATTTATACAGAATTTTTACGTATACTTGCATGCGTTGGACGAAAAGAGAAGATGAGATAGGAAATACATATTTGTAGAATGAGCTTATTGGTTAAAAACTTTTGGCGGCAAGAGTTTTCTAGCGGAAGTCTATCTTTTAAATTTTCCTAAAAATGAATTTCCGCCGAGTGCAGTAGTTTTATTGGGTAGGCCATAAAACTCTCAAGTATCGTGTGTGCATTGGGCGGCTTCTCTGTTCGACCAAAGGCATCTAAAAACTAATTTCTAATTTATTGTATAAATTAAAAAATGAAATTTAATTAACTTCATTTGATTAGGTATGAATTTAGCGTTAAAAAAAGTCCAAACACTTAATAGTTTGGTTTAGTTTGAAACAAAAATTAATTATTGTTTTGAGTATTATTTAATCATATTTCATTTTTATTCTTAACTTAAGTTTATGATCTAGTTCTTAACGCTATTCACTAATCACTAGGTTCACTTAATGTTCATTATTAATGTTCATTTTAGTTTTGTGCACTAATATCTTTCTTCTAGAAAACGTCTTTGTTCCTTTCTTATCTCTTCTATTTTTATCGATGGAGAAAAGCCGGCGTTTCATGGCATGACCTATTTACGATTTTCGTTAGGATGTAACAACTACATTTTCGCTCGACAATGCTTAAGCTTCAAACATGTTAATTACTTCATATTTACATTTATCACGAAATATAATGATTACAGCATTTTTTATTCTAACGAGATTTTCCTCGTGCATTGTTACTTTCAACTGTAACGCATCTTTTTCTTTTCATAACAATTGTATTTCTTCTTCCAGAAGCAAAACTTTACGGTTGCATTCCGTGTGTGGGGGATGTACACTGTCTTTTGAGATCATTCCCTCTTTTTTGCCCATCGTCTTCATTACTACAGTTTTTGATCGGAGTCGAAGACACAAAATCATCATCTTCATAATATTCGCCTCGTAAGTTTTTTCTCGATCTAAACTGATCCATTATCATTTCGTTCATCATCGCATTTCCATTTTTTTTGCTCGATTCTCGTTTCTATATTGCCAAGAAAGTAACATAAAATGAAATCTTTAATACATAAATATGTACTCTAAAATCAAATACTTCTCTATGAACATACATACGTAGTACGCCGTACTGGTTAACCGGGATAGCCATTATGAATATTATATAGGGGAGAGTAACCCAATAACCGAAAAAGAATAGAAAAAAAAATTTCAATTCGGAATCTGTCCATTTTCGAATTGAAATTGTTTTATTTTAATGCTATATAATTTGTTTTAAGTCCGTTAATACGATTCAATTTTAGAATAGAACGTACTTTCAGTTAATTCGAATGAATTCGAAAATGAAATTCGACTCTTTTAACATAACAATATTCATTTGCCGCACAACATCCGAATGAATTTCACTAAAGCCATAGTTGAAGCTAATAATTTATTTCACTATTTCATCAAAATTTGAACGCGATTCAATAACAATAACAATAACAATTCTTTTTAATACGGAGCTTAAGTAAAACAAAATGTACATGAAGCAGTCGATTGTGATTGACAGTACAGCCAATTGACCGAATTGATTGACAAGTCAATTTTCGTTCAACAAACATGAGTTTATGAAATCCGATTATGCTCCGGTGGATAGGTTTTGTATTATGCTCGCATTCATCCCATTTTTATGGAGCTACCGTTAGTGACATGGAAAAAAGCATACATCGTTTTTTGTAGTCAATTTTCGTTCAACTTTTTTTCTTGCTTTTCACCTTTTCTAAATTTTTGCACTTGTCTTCTTTGTTTACACTTCTTAATTTTTTCTTGTAAAGTTGGTACTTTTGATAAAGAAATAAAACTTTTCATTCATTTATGACGATATTAAAAAGGCAAATGAAAATTTCATGTTATAAACCATAATCTTCCAAATGTAGAAGTTGTAATACACATGTACAAGTGGCTACCACCGATAATAAATGGCATAGTTGTTTGAAATAAAATTCCGTACAATTGTCGTTATACCTACAAGTCACAACACGTAGGTAAATATTAATACATGTGTCAAAACTAACTTCACACAATTTAATTATTACTATATTAAAGGTCCTCGAGCGCGCCTAGGGGGCTCGTCGCCTGTGACGTCATAGGCGCATGGTTTTCTCGCCTATGACTGTAGAGGCCCAAAGTTTCCTCGCTTTTTTCTCGCCTCTGACGTCACAGGCGACGAGCCGCCTAGGCGCGCTCGAGGGCCCTTAATGAACGTGACCATTATACAGCTCAAATACCACACTAAGAAACATGGCCAGGGTTACCGGAAAGTGTGTGGCTGAGGCTACCCGCTTTTCATATCTGTGCTTATCATCGAGAGAATTCAATATAAATAGGAAATATATGAAAAATATAAAAATGGAAATTGAAGCTTTTGAGATGTCGAGTCTAAAATGCTAAGATGTTGGTAGATATTTTGTGATGGTTCTTAAATATTTCGTCTTCAAAGTTCACTAAAATCACGAAGGAGATTAAATTTTTGCGTATGAATAAAATATGGATATATTCAATACATTGAATAGATATTAATTATAACATAAACAAGTGAATAAGATCGTTATATACGGTCAATGAACTAATGAAAGGATTAATATATAAAATTTATAAAAATAAATATATAAAATTTCAAAAATAATCTTTACGTTTCGGCTGTGAAGCTTTACAGCCCTTTTCAAAAAACAAGTTTTTACAAAAAATCCATAGGGAGGGCACAAAAAATATAAAAAAGGGAGGGGGAAAAATAAAAAGGATGAATAGATTATTGTCAAAAAATTAAGAAACAATATTTTTGACAATATGTAGATGTTTTTTGACTCAAAACTTGTTTCTTGAAAAGGGCTGTAAAGCTTCACAGCCGAAACGTAAAGATTATTTTTGAAATTTTATATATTTAATCCTTTAATTAGTTCATTGACCGTAGATAACGATCTTATTCACTTGTTTATGTTATTATTTACATTCACGGTCGTTTATAAATTTCCACTTAGATATTAATTATATCTGTTCAAAACACCGGAATATCTTTAGATTTCGAAATGTGGTGTTGGGACGATACAAAATAAAAAAGCGATGTGATCATATAACCATTGCAGATTTTTTAAAATTAATAGTGACCGTAGATGTCCGGGTCTACCCGACTCTCCCCTATAAGAGAAGCTATCGGCCGGCCAGCCGAGTGGCAAGCAATTCTCAATTTTCTTTTTAATGATGAGAAATTTATTCTACCTAAAATTTGACAGTGCCATTTTGTTTTATATATAAAAAAGTATTTTACAAAATAAATTGATACATTTGCAAGTTTGGGAAGTGTATCTTTAACTCTATATTAAATGTTTCAAAAATATCCCCGCTCCCGGCCGGCCAATATCTTCAGCCTCATTTCTCCCGTAATATATTTCAATCGCAAATAAGGCAGAATAGAGCGAATTATGAGAATATTTGAATTTACATTTTTATGAAGGTCTAAATCCTATTCTTTATTAAAAAGTTAAATGACAATTCTTCTATTGTCGTATTGAAGCTGGATTCCAAAGCAGATTCGCCCGTCAACTGACCTGCGTTAATTTTTTGGAATTTGAATCTTCCCATTTTTTTGGACTTCTCCTCGACTTCAAGTTCTGACTCTGAAATATATTCGTTTGGTATCATATACCGTGCGGAAAATGCATGCGAGAGGGTATCAATGTTTAACCGTTTGTGGCATACATTTTTCTATTCAATGAATTAATTTAAAATTTGTTACTAAGGGTTTTTTAAGGTCGCTAATGACGGCTCAATTTTGAAATTTCGACAATATTAATCTTCAAAAATTGTGTGAAAATACTTTGAATCGTAAAGAAGTGACCCCGGATTACAATCATCGACCCTATATTTTTTTAAGTATTTTTGTTATCGTTTGGTTTACACAGAATTACATTTATTATAAAAGATGCGATTTTTTAGACTATTTATGGCAACAGTTTACTTACCAGTAAATATTTTGTATACCACTATTGTACAAAACAATATCATAGATTGCACAATAAACAACAATTTGCCACTAAAACGTATAAGATACTATTCAAAAAATGCGCAAAAATACAAAACAAAAGATGACACTCAGGAGTATCGATATGCCGCAAAGGGTTCAAGATGCAACAAATGTGACCTTACCACCAAGACACTGGATGAACGCTCTGTAGTAAAAATAATGTTCGTGTTTCACGCGACAGCTTTCTTTGTCGACACAAAAGTACCAACGTACTCTGTAATAGTCATCCGTAAAATCGGTGCAATGACGTGGACGGAAGGAATGCATATCTTTATCTTTTACGTACTTGATAGGTACAGTGAAGGATTTATCCTTCTTATCCTGGTATCGAACCTTAGCGACTGACGATATTTCCATCGTTCTGAATAGACACGAATTTGACCGTATATTTTTTTTGTCTGGTGCCGATATTGATATCTCTGAAAAATTTCAATTTTATAAACAATTTTCCTTGGAAGTTGGAAGCTTTTTTCGGTAAACGGCTTCGTGGCTCAGGCGGTTAACGCACTGGACTACGAAGTCGTAGGTCGTGAGTTCGATCCCCGTCTGGTGAACAATTTTTCGAGTTCGTTTCCAAGCAGCAGCTCGCTGTTGGTAAGACGAGCCACGCTGTTTGTGTTTACGTTTCGAAAGTATTGTTTATCTGGCGGAAATCGACTCATGACCGCCGCTGTACTTGGTGTAGGTTTCTGCAGTCCTACATTTCATACACAAATGTGAAGTATGGCGCCATCTTTCGAAGTCGATCTGCAGCTCTCGCAAAAAGCATAGTCAATAATAAGGCAACAATTTAGTAAAAAGGGCGATTCCGCCCGTTAATTAATTAATAATAATAAAAAAAAAATTATACAAATACATAATATTGTTCTTATCAATTTCCTGTGCAAGTTTTTGATTTTTAGAGGAAATTTGTAGTAACAATATTAACTTCAACATTGTATACAATGTGCCCAGCGAAAAGTTGAAACGTACTCTGACGGCAAAGGAAGCAGTATAAAGAAGACGGGATTATTTCTACACTGAAACAAATGTTATTTGTCATTGAAGAAACGGTACATTATTATAATATAGGTACGGTATGTAAATGTCTCCTTTAAGGACAGTCCCCATAATGAGCATCATCCAGGTAAGGTGTTAAATCACAATGCATGACGGAGCGCGAGGGGGGGGGGGGGCTCATAACAACCACACGGGAAATATTTGGAATTACAGCAGTTCTATAGGTGCGACGCCAACTCTATTTCTTCCAGAAACATGCGGTTGCCTTGATTCGATATTGGAGTATCGTACACTCCAAGTTGGGGAAAATCGCAGCTCGGTGAAGTGTGCGATACTCCAATATGTAATCGGCAACCACATGCTTCTGGAAGAAATCGAGTTTGCGTTGCTCGGTCACCTATCGAACTGCTGTAAATCCAAATTTTTTCTTGTGCAGAAAACGAACGCAATTAACTTTAGGCAGCCAGGTCGACGGCTGTAGTTTATATTTGTAATTATAATAATCTTAAAATGATTGTAGAAATATGCGATTTAAGTGAATTAACCCTCTTACGCCAATTGACGAGTACACTCCTCCAAACGACTATTTGATTGCGTTGTATTCCGCGAAAACTCGGGCGCAAAAGGATTAAATAAATAAAAATAGATATTACATTGGGGTCGATAAAGACTTATGGAGGAAAATAAAGGTCAAATTTTACAGTAACCTTATACTTCTGAGGGCAAATTTAAGTTTGTTAGAGAAATTAAAAAATGAAGTAGAGCCTTCGACCCGGCTGTCTGAAGATGACGCTGAAGCTAGCTGACGTTTCATAGCAGACAATTCGATAAATGAAGGTTTCAGTTATCCAAATGATTTCAATAGCCATTTACATTCACAATTTGTACAGTATTTACACTTAGATGTGTAATTTCCAATATAACACGACGTTGGACCTCACATTCCAAATCGGCTGCTAAGAATAGTCAGCTAGTTTCAGCGTCATTGTCTAAAGTTAGCTGCGCTCGTTTTGTACTTCGTACAAGGAAATAGTAGCGCTTAAGGAGACGTCCCTATAGTAATTAATGTGATGCAATAGCTGGGTGATTGTCATTACGAGGACTGTCCTCGGAATAGCCGTTTACATAGTTTATACGTATTATATAACAATGTACTGTTTCTCAAACGACTCAAAATTGAAAATAAGCATTTTCGAAACTTGGACCCCGACCGCAGGCTAGCCTTAATGAATAAATAACATTTGTTTCAATGTAGACGTAGTCATATCTTGTTTACACTGAGAACTTGTTTCAAATGTGATGTGTACCTTAGGGCGGTCCAAAAAAAAGTGAAAGTGTCGGGAAAACAAATCGACGTGGGGGAATCGACAGAGAATAAAAAAAGGAAACTTTTTTCTTTATGACAAAAATCGATTCAAAGTGATCTACCCGGCGCGCAAACGGCTTGCAGTTTTGCATTTAATTAACATGGGAAAATTCTAATTCTTCGGGTTTTAATTTTTTTAGGCATCAAGGAAGTGTCGAAAAAATTTTTTACTTTTTGGGATCGAAAGCTAAGACAATTCTGCATAATTTTCTATATAAAAAACTTTTTTTTTGTTGATTGAGTCTTGAAATATTTGCCACTGGGTTTACACTCTGACTACTGCAGATAATTCATTCAACCTCGCTTATATCGATTTTATTCGTTTCAAAATCGCTGTACTAGGTGGAATTTAAGGTGGCAGATTACGAGACCAGTCTTGAGCTTAAATTTCAAGACAAGACTGAGCTCAAGACCCGTCTTGGTCTTGTCTTGATCGTCTTGAATGCATCACTAAGTGTAAAAAACTACTGAAAAACTTCAACGTATACGTAACGTGAGGAATTACCCCATACTGTGGGAAAAAGTGTCGGAGTATCCCAAAAAGTGCAAAAAGTTATAAAACAACTGATAAAGAGGCAAAATGCCATAAACAGTGCAAAAAGAGTCGAAGAACTGCAACCTGTGCATTCTATAGTGCGTAAAGTGATTAAATCCCGCTTATATCGGCATTATCATCGTCATCATTGTCATCATCGCCAATAAGCCTAATAAGCCGTCTTCATCAACATCCACATCGTCATCATCACTGTTATCATCGTCGCTGTCATCTTCATCATCGACATTGTCATCGTCCTCATCAACGTCATCTTCATTGTCGTCGTCGTTATCATCGTTATCACCATTGTCTTTGTTGTCGTCGTCGTCATTGTAATCCAATACACTGTCATCGTCATCATCAACATCTTTATCACAATCATTATCATTAACGTTCTCGTACTAATCAGCATTTGTCATCGAATCCATGGTCGGATATCCCAAAAACCCACAATAGCAATACTGAAGCGAATCATACTGTTATGTGCTTGTTTGAATGAATTATCCTCCTTCCTACACCGGCACACCTTTAAAAAACTGACAGGTTTCCTTTGTCAGATTGAAATCGTGATCTGCTACCTCAAATTCCACCTAGTACAGCGATTTCAAAACGAATGAAACCGATATACTAGGTACCTGTTTAGACGTGATCGCGTCAACATCGATTCGATATTCATGCGTGTTGACTGCCCCGATAGCCATACAGTTACCGAGTCTATCATCAAACGTTGAAATTCTTCTAATTTCTTTTTTTTCTTATGTGACTGTTTGAAGAAGATAATAAGGAATACTGTGTCAATTTCAGTTTTATCGAAGCTTAGAAGATCAAGGATTTTTTTTTGTGTGTTCCACCCGAGAACATTTTCTGTGTTTTTTTTTGGAAAAGCTCAAGTTCAAGTAACAACTTCTTCAAGTCTCTTTTTTCGTGGATATCGAACTTTAAAAGTGATTGTAAAATTAGTGGTTTTCGAAAACTCTTTTGTAATCAACCTTTGGCTGTACAGGCTGTACAATCTATGTACAGTTCTTTGCGCTTCAGAATTCGCTCTCAAATTCGGATACCACACCTAAATTAATAGATAATTCTACAACGTCTAATTCCATATGTACGTATTGCAAGAAATTAGTCTCTCTGAATAAAGAAGAATGTTGTGTTTGTAAGAAAATAGCGCATACGGAATGTGTCGTTTCTGGTAAACGAAATCAAGATGGTAATTTCTGCTGCTGCATTGAGAATTTCTCTGATATGGAGTAAGGACAACTTAAATACTCTATTACTTCGACTACAATTTTTCTTTCTCTGAAATATCTATGCATACATTGAATGAGGTAATATCCAAAATTAATAGTACTGGAGCTGGTTATGATGGCATAACTGGAGAAATGTTCCTAAGGATTCATAAATATTGCTTAGCAGAACTCCGACATGTTATCAATTACATAATTTCCTCTGGAATCTTTCCCGATATTTGGAAACATGCCGCTGTCCGTCCCATTCTAAAAACTGCGAAACCGCTGTCACCGGCAGATTTGCGACCGATTAGCCGCCTCCCTCTGTTCTCCAAAATTTTTGAAAAAGTCTGCTATGAGCAATTGTTTCAAGATTTTAACACTTTTAACCTTTTTCCAAAATTTCAATCAGGTTTCAGACGTTATTTCGGTTGTGGGACAGCGCTCTTAAATGTCTCGGAAGAGGTTCTTGCCAACTGGGATCATAATCTGATCACGTTTTTAGGCCTACTTGACTTTTCTTGTGCCTTTGACACTATAAATCATGATTTGCTAATTGCCAAATTATGTTTTTATGGAGTCTCAGTAAATGCGTGTAATTTAATTCGATCTTATCTTATAAATAGGACACAGGCGGTAACTATTCGTTTGGGCAACTCAGTTTTGACCTCTACGAACAAATCTCTATCATGTGGAGTTCCTCAAGGCGCTAAATTAAGTTCGCTCCTATTTATAATTTTTACTATTGACATTTATGAGTGCTGCCAGAATGTTAAAATCAAAACGTATGCTGATGACACGCAAATTATTATGCCTGCTCAACCTCACGATACATTGCGTACGACTAGTCTATTTAATTTAGATCTTATCAAAATTGAAAATTGGGCTAATGACAATGCCTTGATTATTAATCCTAATAAATCAAAGATCCTGCTAGTAGGAAGCAAGAATCAGCTCTCAAAAGTCAATATTGACCATATTAGAATTACCTTAAAAGGCGACATTATCCCAATAGTCAAGGAGGCGAAGAATCTGGGCGTCACTGTTGACTGCAACTGGTCCTTTACCTCACACATTTCGAGAAAGGTAAGAATTGCGTACACCCGATTGCGTCAGCTATATCCTTTGAGGCGAGAACGATCCAATGATACAAAATTAATGCTCTGCGAATCACTTGTGTTGCCACATTTATTGTATTGTATTTCGGTCTTTGGGCCATGTGTTTCGCAAAAAAACTGGATGAGAATCCAAGCAGTCCAAAATGCCTGTATTCGCTTCTCATACCTCATAAAGAAATTCGACCATATTTCACCTGCTTTTTTGAAATCAGGACAATTGAAAATGCATGATAGAATGGACTTAAGAATTTTAAATCTGCTATCTCGGGTATTAGCCCTTCAAATGCCTGAGTATCTACATTCGAGTCTGTGTATGTTGGGCAGTAACTCGTGTAATCGCAGAAGTGCTATCTCCTGCACGCTTTGCTATCCAACTCACTCGTCTGCTAAATACAATGGCGCGTTTTCATATTTTACGGCGAAAATTTTTAATAAGCTACCGTTAACAATTCGTAAATCTGTGTATTCGTCAAATCAATTTATTCATAAAGTGAAGCAGCACTATCAGTCGTCCAATTGTCAAATAGAGTGTCCTTCAGTGAGATTATTTAATTAAATATCAATTTTTTCAATTCATTGGTCATTCATTTAATTTTTTATTTATTTAATTTATAATTCCATTTTGTATATTCTACGTCGTCATTTATTTTTTTTGTTACTTCATTGTGTACGGGTACTGTTTTTCTTCTTGTAATGTAATTTCTTTTAGTTTTTAGATTGTATTTTTCCCCTCTCTTTTAATTGTAATCTTATGTTTTAATATTATGCGTTTAGGTCAGTCTGTAAAACAGCGTCGCTGTGGCTCGCCTTTTGCCAGTGCTGAGATCGTGTTGTATCCCTCTCTTTTACTGTCAATAAAGTCGAATAATAATAATAATAATAATAATAATAATAATAATAATAATATAAGCGAGGTTGAATGAATTATCTGCAGTAGTCAGAGTGTGAAACCCAGTGGCAAATATTTCAAGACTTAATCAACCAAAAAAGTTTCGTTTTTTTATTCTCTGTCGATTTTTTTTCCCGACACTTTCACTTTTTTTTTTGGACCACCCTAGTGTACTTCTATGTAAAATCCCACAAAAAACACTTCTTGTTAAAAAGCTCGCCAAGTTCTTATGAGTAAAACATAATTACCACAAAAAAATGATATCAGAATTAAATTATGTACAATTATAAGGCTATATTCTTATTCTACAAAAAGCAGTGAAATCATGTAATAAGACCAAGTTCTTTCTAATGAATAAAACTTTCCATTAATGCAATATACAATAAATTGGAAATAAAATTTTGCGTACATTTCGAACACCACAAAATTGTTCAAGAAATTTCTTTGAAATCAAAGTAATTCTTATCATTTGTTTAATGAAATTACCATTTAATAAAAAATGTTATTAATGAATTTAATGAACTTTAAAAATCGATGCAATATCATCAATAATATACACATTGGCTCTTATTCCAAGCATTCCACAACTGGCTTGTCAAAAACTTGGCTGCCCTTTAAGTCAAGTTTTGGGAGTTAAGAAAAAAACGCCGTCATGTAGTAATTTGTTTATGGTGTTAAGTTACCCAAATTACAAAATTATTTTTCTAAAAATGAAGTTCTTGCAATTTTCAATATGGTATCATGTTTCTAGATAGCGTGATATTACCATTCGCCAAAAATGTATGCTAAATAGATGAAATTGCATAAATGTACAGGAAGTAAAATACCAATTATGATGTTGTATTGCATTGACAAGCAATACCTCGAATGGTAAACAAAGAATGGTTCACAAAGCTACGACATATGCCCCTCCGTTGACGGTCGGGCACATATTACAGCCTCCAAACCCAATATTTTTACTTAATTTATTATGCTTCTTTCCCCTCATCTCATTATGCAATAATAAGTGCCCCATTTTTTGTATTAGTTTTGTTTACTAATAGAGTTATATAATACTAGATTTTTTGTCGTATCAAATATTGTAAAGATGAATATTTTGTTGTGCAAATAAATGTAAATGCTCTGATGATAAATTAACTGGAATATGTGCGTAACGAAATATAAGAAATTGCAAATAGTATAATAATGTATTGACTAACAAACTAATGCATGTTATTCTGAACATTGCAAGACACTTCGAAATGGGGACCATTCTTCGGGGACCAAGATTCTCCGAAAAACTTGGCTAAAAGGGCAGCCAAGTTTTTGACAAGCCAGTTGTGGAATGCTTAGAATAAGAGCCAATGTGTATATTATTGATGATATTGCATTGATTTTTAAAGTTCATTAAATTCATTAACAACATTTTTTATTAAATAGTAATTTCATTAAACAAATGATAAGAATTACTTTGATTTCAAAGAAATTTCTTGAACAATTTTGTGGTGTTCGAAATGTACGCAAAATTTTCTTTCCAAATTATTGTATATTGCATTAATGGATAGTTTTATTCATTAGAAAGAACTTGGTCTTATTACATGATTTCACTGCTTTTTGTAGAATAAGAATATAGCCTTATAAGTGTACATAATTTAATTCTGATATCATTTTTTTGTGGTAATTATGTTTTACTAATAAGAACTTGGCGAGTTTTTTTACAAGAAGTGTTTTTTGTGGGATTTCACTCATTTTTGCTAATATACAATAGTTGATAAAAAATGCCATGTGTAATATCGTATTTTTGAAAATGTAAACTTCATGTAAATTAAGAACGTATAAATCCTTAGAATTTCTTGGATATGTTTTGTTTGTTATAGTGTTGCCGTTTACATGAATCCTAGATTTTGCATTGCGTAACATACTCGTGTAGTGCCCTTGTTTGCAAGTATCTCCAATACATATATAAATCCGAGTAGATTATTTGACCTTGAAATTACCTCCAAGTGCGACCAAAGTATTATAACTAACAGATAAAAAAACTATGGAGCGGAAGACCTGGACCTCAACATCAATGTTCCTTTTCACCAGGTGCTCTGAACATAGTTTTCGCGACTACCCTTTTAAGACCCGGCACAAATATTCTATTTGATTAAATGAACAATTACAGAGCGCGATACCTGGACCCCCTAATCGGCCTTCGTTAACAACTGGTGAACTTATTTTAGCTGATCATATAATAAAGAAAAGAATTTTCAACCCATGAAATGGTGATGATAAAACCGATATATGTAATTGTTTTGGATACAGTTTTAAATTAAATAAAAAGAGCTGTTTAAGAAAAGATAAGGAAATGTTTATCATAAATGAAGACTATTTAGATAAGACCATACATTCATTTCATATATTTCAAATTAGTGTACAAATTTGAAATAAAATAACATACAAATTTATTTATTTATTTACAATGACAACATACATTGTAAGCATTCAACTGGCCCACAATTTCGGAAACACCTTCATAGAAATAAAAAGTCCAACATTGCTGCCTATGAGATCACACAAAACTAAGATCAGCTTGAAGCATAACTTGAAAATGAAAATTTTGCAGCTTCTGAAATTCTACGAAAATGTAAGCAATCTTTTCTCAAATGTGATGTTGAAACGATCTTGAAAATACATTTTTTAATTTACAAAAGATTCTGCATACTAGATTTATGAGCGAAAAGAAATCGAAAATGATAAAACAAGTGCGAATAACCGTATTATGAATTTGAATCATTTCTCGTAATGACATATGTTGTTATTATTTTCAGCTCTAAAGTTCATCCCGCTTCATGCATGTTTAAAATTTTTTAAGCAATTCCTGGCATTTTGAGTATGGAATGAGAAATAAATTAACCCATTGAGTCACGCATTTTTCCTTTTGTCCAATTTAGCTGAAAATTGTTACTCGGGGTTTGTTGGGGTCGCTGATTACTAATCCGAGGTTAGTTTTACGAAATTCAAAATGTTTGATTCAACATGGCGGACAAACATTTAAGATGTAATTCTATCTGGACAAAATTTGTTACTCGAGGATTTTTATTGCGGCTGATTAAGTATCCGAATTAGTTTTAAAAATCCCAAATTTAATATAACATGTGCACATTCTAAAATATTACACTTTGAACGATATCCGGTATTCCAGCAAATTTCAAGTAGCCGATCGTAAATGCGATGTTACCCGCGTAGAAAAATATATGTGTGAAGGATTATGTAATAATTGAAGCTAATTGTATGCCACATATATATATCTACACATATACATAATAAATAATTCAGTTTATAAGCCTTTATTATAAGGAAAAACACAGGAAATTCAAACAATTTAGATTAATGGTCATAAATGAATTATTAGCAAATACTGTATCCATAAAAAAATGTCGAAAATCTTTAAGAAGAGGAATGAGTTGTTGGAAACCTCAAGTTTCGCTAGAAAAACGACAAGCAAATGCAGAACACTTATCTATAATTTTACCGAATAAAATGCGAAGGAGATATGTTCAATGAAGCACTCATATTAATGAATATAGAACACAATATATGTGCAAAGTTTTCAATTTTCCGTTGTACTTGACATTTAAAAAAACTGTTTTATTGCATATCATAAATAAATAAATCTTAATATTATTACATTTAAATATTAAAAAATTTTGTTAAAAATTGTTAAAATTTAAACATTTTAAAACTAAAAAACTAAAAAAAAATAAAAAAGGTCTAATAAAAAAACTTAAAATCGGACTGAAGAACTTCTATGTAGTGTTTTGGATGCCCTGGAAGCTTCTATGACGTAACGAATCCCAGCACTTAGCCTCTTTTCCAATGTGTAATCCGAATTAAATATTTCATAAATTTTGTCTAGAGTAAAAGTCAAATCTAACCTCGGATTCGTAATCAGAGACCCCGAAAACACTCGAGTATCAAATTTCGTCCAAATACAGTTATATTTAAAATGTTTATCCGCCATTTCAGATCAGCCATTCTGAATTTCATAAAACTAACCCCGTATTCGTCAGCGATACCAAAAATCTCTATGAAAAAATTTTCAGATAAAATAATGGGAGGTTTTCTTAAAACTGCATTGATTCGAGAAAAAACTCATATTTTTAACTTGTTTTGTTAATAACAATTACATTATTAGCAATAAGGGGGAAACAATTTTTTTACTAATTATTAGGGTCTATATAAGTATCAGAAAAAGATTTGATTAAAATGGGTCTTAAATTTCACGAGAAAAACAGCAAAATCTATGTAAATGTAAGTGGGACGATGTCTGTCCCACTGAGACGCAATGGGTTAATAAAGAAACTATCTAACGATACACATGTCTATTGCACTCGATTGTTGATACGTAGCCACGGTTCCACTGGCAGGTCCAGTTTAGTACGAAATAGTCCTCGTCGTAGGATTCGGTGCTCTTTACCATAAGAAACTATTGAAGTGTAGCTGGGAACAGCTTAGCGAACTTGGTGTTTTGACAGCACTTCTACGAAATCCTTGCTGGAAAAAAATTGAATTTTTGATGGTTCTGAAAAATTACTGAAACGTAACTAATCATTTCTCAAATGTAATGTTCAGTGATCTTCGGAGTATGTTTTGTAATTTACAATAGAATCTCTGTACTTGACTTATGGAAGAAAGGAAATGGAAAACTGATTAGAAGAAACTGTGAGCAATTGTACTAAGAATTTAAATCTTTTATCCTAATATGATATATTGCTATTATTTCCAGCTCCCAAGTTCTTCCAGCTTTATCTATTTGTACTTCTTGTATGGGAATCCTGATAATTCGACTGTAGAGGATAAATATATTAGGAGACACTTTCAATATGAATAGTTGCGTATCATAATTTTATCGCAAGTGCACTTCATGCTTGAAATGACAGGAAATATTATTTAAAATGCAAATAGACAAAGATGGAAGAACTTTGGAGCTTGAAATAACAGCAGAATATATCATTGCGTAAAAAGCCTTAAATTCTTAATACGATAATTAGAAGTAACGCATGCTTCTAATAGTTTTTTCCTTTCTCATATAAGTCAATTATGGAGATTACTTTCTAAATAAAGAACTGTACTCCCAAGATCACTGGAAGATTACATTTCAAAAATGTTTACTTACTTTTCAATAAATTTACAGAAGCTACAAAATGTCTACTTTTTCAACAGCCAGGATGTCAGAAAACCGATGTCACACACTAACCTTGTCAAGCTATTCTCAGCTACACTTCAATAGTTATTCGTAGTAAAGAGCATTGAAGGCAACAAGAGGGACTATTTCGTATCTAAATTGTTTCATATCATCGACAATCGACTGTAACAATCAAGTATATTATTAGATACTTTCTTTATTACTTATCATATATCGCAAATACATTTCTAGTGCATTTCACACTCAAAATGCTAAGAAATGCTTACAAATGTGTACAAATAGAAGCTGAACGAACTATGATACTAATGATCTTGGAAGTGTAGTTTATAATTTACAAAAGAATCTTCATAGTTGATTGCTGGAAAGGAATTGAAAACGATTTTAAAAAAGTGTAAACAACGGTATTAAGAATTTAAAAGTCGGAAAGACAAACCACTAGTATTTGCTGCTCTCTGTACATGATACATGACATTACGACAAATAATTTAAATTCTTAATACCGTTGTTTACACTTTTTATAATCTTTTTCAATTGCTTACTAGCAATCAACTACGAAAATTCTTTTGTAAATTATAAACTACACTTACAAGATCATTTCAACATTTCATTGAAAAAAGTTCACTTACGTTTTTGTAGAGATTCTGGAGCTACAAATTTTTATTTTTTCACTGGCAAGGATACTATCAAGCCACAGACCGCTGTCAAAATTCCAAGCAGGTTCTCCAACCTACTTTTCAGACGGATCTCAATTGTGTCATCTCACAGTAATGTTAATATTTTTTTCACAAAGTTGTCTTCTTCTTCAATTCCACAAACGTCAAAAATGCTGTTCGCAGTTGTTCGTACTCAACGTAAAGCGCCACCGCGGATCAGCTGAGTGCAGGCCGCCATATTGCAAGATCTGTTTCAGTCCGGTCACGAAGTCCAGACGCTTGTCCTTGTTGCACTTAGTTTGAACGACATCATTCTATCTCTATGTCCTCGTGTTCGCAAATGGAACTATCAATCCTTGTCGCATTCATGCTAAACAGCATCCATCTGTGTCTATGTCCCATAGCAGAAGAAGCGAGTGTCGATCCTTCTCGCTCTCATGCTAAACGGCATCTATCTATCTCTATGTCCCAAAATCCGATGAAGGAGAACAATTTTCGATCGTTGAAATCATGAAAAATGACAAACAGCTGATTGATATCTCACGAACCACTAAACCGATTTCAATCGGACTAGGCTTAAATGAAAGATAAAAAAAATAAAAAATACTGGGCATAGCATGATTAAGAAATTTTCTGGAGGTGAAGCGTAGACGAAACATGTGTGTTCAATGTTGTGACATTTCAACTATGTTAGCGGTAAAGGAGTAGCGGTCGCCGCACGCTAAGAACTTGGCGCGACGAGCGACCGCTCCTCTTGATAATGCCCAAGAAGTGTATGTACCTGAAGTTTGAGTCGACTTAAAGTAGTATTTTAAAACCGATTTCAAGTATGCGCTAATTAGCATTTTGACACATCTCATTGACCAGGTAAGCTTTTTTCGCGAAATAAGGGCAAACAAAGCCCTTGGCTATTTTTTATAACAATTTGTTTATAGTTTTAAAACGATCTAACGAACTTTTGAATAGTCCATCAGAGTAGGAATTTTTATTTTTAATTATTAAAACCATTCCTGAATATTTCATTTTGAAGAAAGGCCTTGGCTATTTTTTAGAACAGTTTGTTTATATTTTTATTACGATCCGCCCAAATTTTTATAGTTCTAAAGAGTAGAAATTTTGATTTTGCTTTTAAGACCATTCGAGAAGGTTTCATTTCTAACAAAGGCCTTGGCTATTGGTTATAACAATTTGTTTATAGTTTTACAATAATCCGCCGCCAAACTTTTCAATAATTCATCAGAGTAGGAATGTTTATTTTTAGTTTTTAAAGTCAAGGCCTTTGTTTAAAAAGAAACTTTCTCGGGTGTCTTTAAAAACTGAAAATAAAAATTCATACTCTGATGAACTATTCAAAAGTTGGCTGGATCGTAATAAAAATATAAACAAATTGTTATAAACAATAGCCAAGGCCTTTATTCAAAATGGAATATTCAGGAATGGTTTTAATAATTAAAAATAAACATTCTTACAAAGCACTACTGCATCCGCCACCCCATCCTTTGCCGTCGAGTACGTTTCGAATTCTCAGAGTGCTAGTGCCTCCCTTAGTATTGTAATTCATCACTGTCATTGATGAGAGATATGCAATCCGTTAAGAAAAATGTTTTTTACGATTTTTGTTTACGAAGTGATTTATGAATCCACTCTAAAAACTAATCAAATCTAAGTTAGGCCGCGTCTAGCTTAAAAGGAGGTTGAACTTGTAAACCCGTCGTTCCATTCACAAGTTGCACCGTAGACACATACGGACGAACGGAGGAATGCACGGAAACGAACAAATAGGACTGAGTACTGTCTAGACAGGACTGGTTACTGCGTGGCCGAGTCGCGGCCGCTGCGATATTACTGACTCCTACGTACGCAGTAACTAGTCCTGCCCTGCGTACGCAGGAATCAGGGGGCATCAACTGCTATGGAGTAAAGGTACTACCGTTACGGCGTAGTTCCGCAGTATTTTAGGCGCTGTAGACGGCGCTACTAACATTGCAGCGGAGTATGGGAGTGACGTGGGAACCAATCAAAACAAAGCGATTTTTGAAACGAAAAATTGCTTATCTGAGCAGTAATTGTGAAAAATTTTAATTTTATGTAGAAACTAGTGTTAAATTTAAATTTAATAATGCAAAATCTATGAATATCATAAAAAGTGGGTTTGTATACATTCCAGTAAAGTTTTATCGACTATTTTTAATTTAATCTAAATTCAGTGCCTTCCTTTTTTCGATTTTTATCTTTCATTTTACTATTTCAGTTTGCATTTCATTTTTGTCTTTTATTGTTTTATTTATGTCGTATTTTTATTTCGAATATTACTCAATTGGACTTTTGTCCTATAAAAAATCAGTTTTTAATCATTTTTATTTTTATTTTTTCGTAATATTGCGGTACATTGTAACGTTCATCTACACTTTTTGCGATTATACATTTATTTATTAACTTTTAATATTTAACACTTGATTGGTGACTTATTTCCACTGATTTTTTTTGTATTTTGATTTGAATGGTTTTTAAAGTATTAATTTCGTGATATCTTCAACTTGACTTTGCTGTCAAACTTTCACAAAATGGTGAAATCTAATTACAAATAAACTAATAGTTTTTAATTTAATAACAGTAAATGAAAAATAGCGCAAATTACTTTAAACTGTCTTCAGCTGGTGTTCTCGAATAACCCGGTTTTCGGAGAAAATTTCTATGCATGTGTGTGCATCATCAGATACACACATGCAATTATTTCGATACTAGTAGCGCCGTCTACAGCGCCTAAAAACTGCGGAACTACGCCTTAACGGTAGTACCTTTACTCCATAGCAGTTGATGCCCCCTGGCAGGAATCAGTACTGTCTATGACGGGAACGCCATTGTCAGTATCCAGTCCTACCTACGCAGTACTGTCTCCTGTCTGCGCAGGAGTCGATCCCGCGCACCGCGTGAATCGCACTTGCCACTTATATGCATATATAATTTCGTATAGCCTACATAAAATTGCTCCGAAATATCGCCGCAATTCAAAAATTAAGTGATTCCGATATATCAACGATAGAAGAAGAGTAACATTACTAGTTATATATTTCTGAAGTGAAGAAGTGAGTATATTTACAAATATTTTAGAATTTTCACACATACCATATAACCTAACCTCTCTTTTAATAAAATGAGATTTCATATTTACAAATATAATTCATTTAAAAAGTAATACATGTTCCCAAAATAAAGTTTTTTATTATATTGTGTATACAGTTATGAATGTTTCAACATCATTGTCAACTTCTGAGACTGGTGAAAGTGTGACGAATGTTTCAAACATGAGCTTCGACATTGTTTGTACAAATTGCCAAAATTTGTCAAATTTTAACAATACACTGTATGTTCCACATCGCACTGATCTCGTGTCATTTTTAAAAACATCATATGATGGCATTTTAATTTTAAGTTATTTCGAAAAATATGCGAAAATGCATGGAAATATAAGAAATTCCTTGGTCCGACTCCTCATCCACTGAGAATTGTTAATCCTTAGAAACACACATAATGCCTCCATCCATAATCCATTTCAAAAAATAGAGTAAGTTTTTCCATTATATACTTATGCACATATTTTAAGTAGGGTAGCAGGTACAATTATCTGCCACTCTAGAATGATTGGCCACTTCATTTTAACATTATCATATTGATCGATACACTAAAATACGAGTAGTGAAATTTAATTTCATTAAAAATTAATAATGGACTATTTTTTAAAAATATTATTGCAGCTATTTGAAACTTAAATGAATTTAGGAATCTCTTGCCTACTTATCTAGTGTATTTAATTTTACACACTGAAAACAAAATTTGTTTACAATAAATAATATTTGTTAACGACTAATAAAGCGTATACTTGACTATTTACTTCATTCTAATAATTATCTATTAACAATTAAAATAGATTTATTAATATTTAATAAATATTTTTTTATAAAAAATACCGTTTATTCGCAGTAAAGTCATTTTTCTTAAAAGTTAATAAATGTTTGTTGTCTGTAAACATATATTTACTTGTAGTTAGCATGCAATTATTCGTAGTAAATCTAGGTGGTTTTGTCCTCTAAAATTTCTTACAGCGAAAACCTCCCAAGTAAAAAAGTTACATATGGATTACATATAAATTATATATGTTCCCATATATATGATCCATATATAGAAATGGGCATATATAATCTATATGTAAATTACATATAGACTATATATGAAGTGAGAATTTTGAAATTAATACGTAAATTATATATGGGTTATATATAATTTTTATGTATTTTATATATAATGATGTGTTTCGTTATCCCGAGTGATATTATACGATAAAACCGTACTTACAAGAAGATTCCGATATCGCTTTTCCATTATGAAAAACGAATTCATTTTACTATGTATATATTATATACTATGTATATATTACTATATATACAATAGCATTTTCATTGTGTTTCATGTGCAGTAGAAATCCATAAACATAACCATAAGCAACTCCGACATACACAACTTCCCAATTTTCCCAAACAACATATATTCTCTATTCTAGATTAATAATTTTAGTTTCGAACATACCCTTCAAAAAATTGATGGGAAATTTGTCCAGCTGGAAGGAAATTGCTTATAACAAATATACTGCATAGTAAAATTTCTATTTTTTTCTCAATGTACAGGTAGATCATGACGATGTAAATAATCGAAAAATTCAAAATATCTATATTTCAATTTTTTCATAGATTATATACGCAAATTTATAATATATTCTTTAAGAGAGAGAGAGAGAAAATATTATATTTTAAGGGAGGAGGGGGGTACACCTAGGACGGTATAATACTGACTCATGTTTTTCAGAATTTTTTTTTAAGGGAACAAAACATGTAAAATATTATACTTTTAACAATCTTTAACATTTTTGTTGGCAATATTAACAACAAAATGGCGGTGTTGTACAGATTAATAAAAAACATGTTTTCATAACTGGTGGGCACTCTATCTCGATCTATTTTCAACCGATCGTCTTGATATTTCTCACATTGAAAAATACTTTTCTATGGCACTTTAAAAATTTATTTTCTAAACTTCTTTATTAACATTTTTATATCGATATTTTTTCAGTTTCTTAAGTAATAGGAATTTTCTTACCTAGTTCCATAGAAATAATAGTTTAAAATGTTGTGTGAAAATTTCAAGTTGATCGGTTGAAAATTGACCGAGCTACGGTGCCCACCAGTTATGAAAATGTGTTTTTTAGTTATTTAAACAACACCGCAATTTTGTTGTATAATCGCCAACAAAAAATTTTAAGTATTGTTAAAAGTATGTCTAATAAAGATCAATTAATGAAAATATTCTATATGTTTTTGTTTCCTTTAAAAAAAATTCTTAAATATAGGGCCAGTTGTATACCGTCCAAGGTGTGCCCCCCCCCCCCTCCACCCTTAATGATGAGAAGCTTTTTAAATAAAACGATTAAGGAGAGACTTCCTCACGGAGGAAGTATTGGTAATATTCTTTATTTTACAATTTTATTTATTTGAATATGTAACTACATATATACTTTAATTAAGATATGATTTAATCTAAACATAATTGAACATGTTTTTTAATTATTAATTCAAAATTATTCTTGCATATTACTATTAAGACGCACGGTATCCTTCATTTCATTAAGCTTCGATCGCAGACTAGCGGAAACCGTTTGGTCATCCATGGCCATCCAATTCGACTTCGCCGCAAATAATTTGACGTACGCTAGAATGTATTGTTAAGTTATTGTTAACATTTTGATAAAATGTAAAATAATTACATCTTATAGAAAACATTCGTAGCATCTAATCTAACATACATACATACATTGGAATATCTGTATACGACCTATCCATGTCGATAAATAATGCATTGACGATTAAAATTTCAAAAATACGCGCCATAACAAAAAGTTTTAAATTAAGGACGGATATACACTCTAAATTCTTTGTACTGAAATTTCAATCCAATGGACTAAATGTCAGACCTTTGGACTGAAAATTTGACTCTAAAGGACTGACATTCAGTCCATTGGATTGAAATTTCAGTCCAAGGAATTTAGAGTGTATGTTTAATTTAAGGTGTAATAAAAACAAGACCATTTAGAAGAGCACATACATATGCCTTAAACATTGACTTAATTTAAGACCGGTTAAAATGTAACAATTTCAAGACTTTTTCTGTGTATGGGACTTATAATGGCATGGATTCAATTAGCAAATTAATGACGTCCCACGTAAGAGGTTCTCTTTGCATTCCTAACAAAATTATATGAATCTTGAAACGAACGATATTCTTATCTAAAAATCAAATTCATGGGGATAAATAGGTATTTTTTTATCACAAACAGGTCTTATGTTCAAATATATTTTAAAATTTTAATATTTATTTATTTCATTTAATACTTATTTCAAGAATATTACGCTACGTGTCGAAATTTGTAATCTTGCAAATGGGTCACTTCGCGCACGGAGTTAAAAACAGTAAATTCTGTAAAAGTTTATTGTTTTTCTATTACTTCATATATTTCGCGTACTAATAGGTAACAAATCAAAATACGGTTAAAATTGCTTATTTATGAGATAAGTACGTTTTTCTACAAACAGAGGAGACTACAGTAAAGAATAAAATATCTACAGTCGTTAATCATTACAATATAGATGGCATAAAAATATTAAACATAAAAACAAAATTTGGATATGCTCCAAAGAAGGAAACTTTCATGCGTAAGGAAGTAAAAGCTTAAAAAATAATTGCGTTAAAAATACTGATAGTTTTTCAGGATTAGTGTAAATGGACAAAATCGTCCAGAAGTGAAAATTTAAGGGTCGATTTTTGTGTAACGTCGCTTTTTCGGTGCAAATTAAATATAGTTTATGTAACACATGCACAATGGTGTTTTTTATCTGTTGCGTTACATAAAATATCACATGCACCACGGGGGCAGAGTCACTCGAGCAATAGGTTCTCTCTACATGTCTTCGACTAATGGTGCGAAAATTGCTCTTATAACTAAAAAGTCCTACTCCCGCTCCTTTGGTGCATAATGTACTGTTTTACATTGTAATATTGTATGCGGTGACCGATTCTAATTTCTTATGCCATTGTTATTTTTCTTTGAATTTAATTTTGAAAGTGATATTCTAACTTACGACCGTAGTTTTATATCAATTTCATACGATACATTAATTGCATTCAATATTTTAGATTTTATGTTTCCATTTTTAAGTATTTGTGATATTAATACTATATGGGTATTTATATTAAAGAAATTGAATAGCATGGTAGAAAACCACGACGATGGAAAAGATATTTATATGCGCGATTGCTCTGAAGATATTCATCTATTGTCACATGGTAATAGCATCGAAAACAATGTAAGTTTTATACTTCGTATAAATATTTTTCATGCGAAAGTGTTAGTACACACTGAAATAATAAAATTGACTTTTATTTTTTCATATTTACTTCAATCTAAACCAAAGTTAATTTAAAGTCAATAGTTTAATTTTGATAAAATAAACTTTGATTATTAACATGTGATATACGTATGTACGAAATCACTTTAATACAAATACATTTTAAACCAATCGGTCAAACGAATGCATAATTAATGTGTTGAATTTTAAGAAGTTGGACTTAACAATAGAAAATCCGAATAACTCCAATGACGTAACTGTGGCCAATCAGAAACAAAATAGTAGTTTGGTATCATACCCTAACAGTGATGATGATGACGTAAGTTCTACATTCGTTGTAATAATAACAATAGGGGAGACCGGGGCTGGTTGGCGCGGTTTTCAGTCTTTTATTTTTCATTTTGTCGTTATTATATTTATACAAATATTGCCACGTGGAAAACTTTCCACAATGTCTTAGCTTTAATATTAAAAAAATTTGTCCCGTTATTATTTGTTATTTTCCCCTTATGTCTGTTTATTTGAGGTAAAAAATAGTGCGCCAATTTGCCTCGGGTAGGGGCAAGTTGGAGCAGTTTTCTTGAAGCGATATTTAAGAGCCAATATGTCTATATATACACTACCTACCGAGATATTTTGTAACTAAATACCATCCATAGACTACCAACAAATTTTTGGATTTTTACATTGATAACTTTTTATAAAATCGTCGAAATGAACACACCAGTACTTTTACACATATTTCGCAGCTTGCAGAATGATTTGCCTGCAAGCGCCAACCAGCCCCGCAGCTAGTGCTGACATATTTGTGTTTGTCCTGTCATTACTAAATATGCAAATCAAAATTTCTTGATTGTTTTTTACAAATAGATGCTTTGAGATGAAGACTGGATATTTAAAATTTTCCTAAACGTAAAACTTAAATTGAAAAACGATAAAAAAGAATTATATGAAATAAATTCATTGAAGAAATAGTCGACCGTCGTTCCAAGTAATATTAGGAAAAGAAAAAATCTTCAATTTTTCGTGATGCGGTCAAAATACATTTTTTATTGATATGATACGTCTCGGTGACTAGATGTGTCACCCTCGTGAGTCATTTATTTAATTAAGATACAATCTAAGAATAACAAAATAAAAAGTGTTAATCATTAAAAAAATTTTTTTATACAATAAAACTTCGAGGACTATAATTCTAAATTAGCGTGGTAAAAAGTACAAACAACTTACATAAAAAATAGATACTTTTGCCAGGTCTCAAAAACTAGGATCATTATTAATTGATTCGGTTATAAAGCAAAATTCTGTAATAAATGATTTAAACTATATTTTATTTGAAAAATGACATTAATAATTTTTTTAAATTCGAAAAAATGAATATGGATAAAAATGAATAATTAATAATGTACCTGTACAAATTTTGACATCTTTGAAGGAGACCTTAGATGTAAGTGGCACGCACAAGCTTATCGTTCTGATGGTTAACGAGTAAGTGACTTATTACAATTAGAATTTTCGGATTGTCGCATATTTAACGATGAAAGTAAAATTTGAAAATAACGTTGTTAGTTTTTCGGGAATCTCTAGTGTGCATATTCAAATTCGAAATATTGACACCAATAATAAACATATTCAATAAAAAGGCATGAAAAGGAAGTTATTTACGAAAATTCGGAAATTCATCAAATTACTTCAAAAGAGTAAAGTAATTGGATGGAAGTTTCGAAATCTCAAATCTTATATTTACTGCATTTTTATGCTTTTTTATATAGTAATTTTCCAACTCTAATCTTTTTCTGAAATTGTTTTCTTTGGCTAAAATGACAGTATTATTGTAATCAAAGGCATGATTAGTTTTTAAACGATGTTTAGTTAATCCTGTATGATGTTCTTCAGATAGTTGAATGTTCTTTTTATGCTCATAAATTCTTTTTTCCAATAATCTGCCTGTTTCACCTATATAAACTTTGTTACAGTGTTTGCAAGGAATTTTGTAAACAATGCAACTTTGTTTCATAAGCGGTAACCGATCTTTATATGGCTTAATACCACTAATATTTTTATTCATTGGTATATTAACAGTTCTGATATTATGATGCCGTAGTACCTTTTTTAGCTTTTCTGTTAACCCTTCGACATAAGGTAAACCAACAGTTGCAATAATGTTGTCAAAATTTGATTTTTGTTGAGATGAGCTATTATATATGTAATTAATCCGTTTTTTAATCAGTTGTTTAATAAGTAACAAAGGATAACCATTTTTTATTAAAACATTTGTAAGTAGTTGTAAATTTTTCTTTCGAAATGAAACATCAGATAATTTGATGGCTCTGTCTACCAGGCCAAAAATTGTACCAATTTTATAACTCATCGGATGATATGAGGAGTAATGTAGGTATCTGCCTGACCATGTTTGTTTATGATACCAGTTAGTCATCAAATTACCATCAGTTTTTTTAATAATTGTTATGTCTAAAAAATTAATACTGGAGTTATTCTCAGTTTCTAAAGTAAATTGTAATCTATTGTCGAATTTTTAATGGAATTAAATGCTTGTAAAAATTCATCTTTTTTATCTATGGGGATACAAGTTAATATATCGTCGACATATCGATAAAAAAAGGTTGGTTTAAAACTTAGTTTGGGTAATAAACGGTCTTGTAAGAATTCAAGTACTAGATTTGCTAATATAGGTGAGAGAGGCGATCCCATAGGCAGTCCAAAAATTTGTTGATAAGTTTGATTTTGAAATTGAAAAAATGTAGAATTATAACATAATTTAATTGCTTCAATAAATGCACCTTTTGTAATTTTTGTAAGAACAGATATTTTTGACCAATTTTTAATAATAACTTGTACTACTAGTTTAAGTGAAATGTTTGTGAACATAGAAATAACATCTACTGAGCATAAGATAAAATTGTTTGGTATGACTTTTGTTTGGATCTTATTTTTTAATTCCCAACTGTTTTTTAAACTGTGTTTTAAATTTACTTTTATACGACTCAAAATATCTGATAAAAATTTTGCCAATTTATAAGTTGGAGAGTCTATAGTTGACACAATAATTCGTAGTGGATTGTTGATCTTGTGTATCTTCGGGAGTCCATATGCACGTGAAACTACCGCTTTATTAACATACAAACGTTTTCTTTGTGTCTCTGTAATGTATTCTTTTAAAGCCCAAGATTTAATAAGGTTAGTTTTTGAAGTTAAAGTGGAAACATAGGTATAAACAGAAGTTTTATAAGTATTGTTGTCCTGTAAAATATTTAGCATGTTTTGAATATATTCATTTTTATTTAAGGCAACAGTACAGTTACCTTTATCGGCAAGCGTAAAAAATATGTCTGTATTTTCTTTCATAAAAGACTTTACTTTCTTATTTAGATTTTTGTAATGTAGTTCATCATTCATAGAATTAGTAGATTCATATCTATTATTATTGGCTTTAAAATTATGTATTACATTGACACAGGAGTCTCTGATTTCATTTTTTACTTCATCTAACAGGATGTTCTCTGGCAGATGTCTACTTCTTATCTTAGAAATACCGTATTCTATGGAAGCAATAATATTCGGTAACGGAAAATCATTTGCACAATCTATTGGGAAAGCATGTTTGGGTCCCAGGGCGACAATGTTTACAATTTCGTTCGGTATATGTTTTCCTGATAAATTTCGAAACCATTCATTTTGTATTTTTATATTCTTAATTTGATAAATTTTTCGATTATAAGTTAACCAATTAAATTTCTTTATGAATCTTTGCTTATTGATATTATTTAACCTTGTGAATTTTTTTTGTTCAAAAAATAAGAAATTATGTACAATATATATAGGTAATTTGCTTGTAATTTGTTTTAAAATATTTAATTTTTGATTTTTGATTTCTAAAATTTGTAATTCTAAATCCGAAATTTCCAAGTTTAAGATTTTAAATTTAGCTTTTTGACTATAATCTAAAAATTGTTTGTATATTTTAAATTGAGAGTTGCGTCCTAAACATATGTTGCTATTGTGTAGATGATTTGGTAACAGTCGTTGCTTTCGGCATTTTATTAAAAATGTCCTCTGATTCAGAATTTTTGCTTCAAACGACAAAAGCCTGGTCCAATTGTCTAAACAAAGTGTGCTGTTTCCATACGTTTCTCGAATCCAACGTCGGAAGCTCATTTTTTTGTAGAATCCGTGTTAAATTATATGAAATAAATTCATTGAAGAAATAGTCGACCGTCGTTCCAAGTAATATTAGGAAAAGAAAAAATCTTCAATTTTTCGTGATGCGGTCAAAATACATTTTTTATTGATATGATACGTCTCGGTGACTAGATGTGTCACCCTCGTGAGTCATCTATTTAATTAAGATACAATCTAAGAATAACAAAATAAAAAGTGTTATTCATTAAAAAAAATTTTTTATACAATAAAACTTCGAGGACTATAATTCTAAGTTAGCGTGGTAAAAAGTACAAACAACTTACATAAAAAATAGATACTTTCGCCAGGTCTCAAAAACTAGGATCATTATTAATTGATTCGGTTATAAAGCAAAATTCTGTAATAAATGATTTAAACTATATTTTATTTGAAAAATGACATTAATAATTTTTTTAAATTCGAAAAAATGAATATGGATAAAAATTAATAATTAATAATGTACCTGCTAAATATTTTACAGGACAACAATACTTATAAAACTTCTGTTTATACCTATGTTTCCACTTTAACTTCAAAAACTAACCATCTTATGGTTATTATGGAATTACAAATTTTAGAAATCAAAAATCAAAAATTAAATATTTTAAAACAAATTACAAGCAAATTACCTATATATATTGTACATAATTTCTTATTTTTTGAACAAAAAAAATTCACAAGGTTAAATAATATCAATAAGCAAAGATTCATAAAGAAATTTAATTGCTTAACTTATAATCGAAAAATTTATCAAATTAAGAATATAAAAATACAAAATGAATGGTTTCGAAATTTATCAGGAAAACATATACCGAACGAAATTGTAAACATTGTCGCCCTGGGACCCAAACATGCTTTCCCAATAGATTGTGCAAATGATTTTCCGTTACCGAATATTATTGCTTCCATAGAATACGGTATTTCTAAGATAAGAAGTAGACATCTGCCAGAGAACATCCTGTTAGATGAAGTAAAAAATGAAATCAGAGACTCCTGTGTCAATGTAATACATAATTTTAAAGCCAATAATAATAGATATGAATCTACTAATTCTATGAATGATGAACTACATTACAAAAATCTAAATAAGAAAGTAAAGTCTTTTATGAAAGAAAATACAGACATATTTTTTACGCTTGCCGATAAAGGTAACTGTACTGTTGCCTTAAATAAAAATGAATATATTCAAAACATGCTAAATATTTTACAGGACAACAATACTTATAAAACTTCTGTTTATACCTATGTTTCCACTTTAACTTCAAAAACTAACCATCTTATTAAATCTTGGGCTTTAAAAGAATACATTACAGAGACACAAAGAAAACGTTTGTATGTTAATAAAGCGGTAGTTTCACGTGCATATGGACTCCCGAAGATACACAAGATCAACAATCCACTACGAATTATTGTGTCAACTATAGACTCTCCAACTTATAAATTGGCAAAATTTTTATCAGATATTTTGAGTCGTATAAAAGTAAATTCAAAACACAGTTTAAAAAACAGTTGGGAATTAAAAAATAAGATCCAAACAAAAGTCATACCAAACAATTTTATCTTATGCTCAGTAGATGTTATTTCTATGTTCACAAACATTTCACTTAAACTAGTAGTACAAGTTATTATTAAAAATTGGTCAAAAATATCTGTTCTTACAAAAATTACAAAAGGTGCATTTATTGAAGCAATTAAATTATGTTATAATTCTACATTTTTTCAATTTCAAAATCAAACTTATCAACAAATTTTTGGACTGCCTATGGAATCGCCTCTCTCACCTATATTAGCAAATCTAGTACTTGAATTCTTACAAGACCGTTTATTACCCAAACTAAGTTTTAAACCAACCTTTTTTTATCGATATGTCGACGATATATTAACTTGTATCCCCATAGATAAAAAAGATGAATTTTTACAAGCATTTAATTCCATTAAAAAATTCGACAATAGATTACAATTTACTTTAGAAACTGAGAATAACTCCAGTATTAATTTTTTAGACATAACAATTATTAAAAAAACTGATGGTAATTTGATGACTAACTGGTATCATAAACAAACATGGTCAGGCAGATACCTACATTACTCCTCATATCATCCGATGAGTTATAAAATTGGTACAATTTTTGGCCTGGTAGACAGAGCCATCAAATTATCTGATGTTTCATTTCGAAAGAAAAATTTACAACTACTTACAAATGTTTTAATAAAAAATGGTTATCCTTTGTTACTTATTAAACAACTGATTAAAAAACGGATTAATTACATATATAATAGCTCATCTCAACAAAAATCAAATTTTGACAACATTATTGCAACTGTTGGTTTCGTTTGACCGATTGGTTTAAAATGTATTTGTATTAAAGTGATTTCGTACATACGTATATCACATGTTAATAATCAAAGTTTATTTTATCAAAATTAAACTATTGACTTTAAATTAACTTTGGTTTAGATTGAAGTAAATATGAAAAAATAAAAGTCAATTTTATTATTTCAGTGTGTACTAACACTTTCGCATGAAAAATATTTATACGAAGTATAAAACTTACATTGTTTTCGATGCTATTACCATGTGACAATAGATGAATATCTTCAGAGCAATCGCGCATATAAATATCTTTTCCATCGTCGTGGTTTTCTACCATGCTATTCAATTTCTTTAATATAAATACCGATATAGTATTAATATCACAAATACTTAAAAATGGAAACATAAAATCTAAAATATTGAATGCAATTAATGTCCCGCATAAACATTCCCTGATTTGACCCCCACGATTAGCTCAGGATCGGATCCGATCGCCTAATCCGTGCCGGATCAGGATGTTACACAACCTCGGATCCGTATCGGACCCGGGATACGGATGTCCGGTAATCAGGATCTGTTCCTGATCCGGCCCAGATTTGGTTTTGCATATGTACATATAGGTTTACTCGGTAGGTCAGGTAATCCGGATCCGTCCCTGATCCGATTCGTATTTGGATTTCTAATAGATTTGTTTACCTTTGTATTCTGAAAGAAATTTCGCATAGGAATTAAAACATACATGAGACGTCTGATATTTTTTGCATTAAGGCCAATACACAAGAAACGACCTTAGATGTCAGCGTAAGAAATGCTATGGCGAAGGATATACGTCTTACGTGTATGGTGGCCCTTATCGGACCAAGCGTTACGTCACGTTAGGTTATACCACCCCAATAAACGAGATCGTGTGCAAAAATGTTCATTGTATTTCTGTTTTAATTCGATTTGTTTCCACTTTCGAATGAAATTAAGCAAATTTTAATGCGGAATTAATCGTTTTCAAACGAATATATGCGCAGTATTAAGATTTAGGTTATGTACATCTGTTTGCATGCGAAAATGGCTAAATGTCGAATGCAAATCGAATGCCGAGCCAAATGAAATCGTATGAAATACAATTCATTTTATGCAGATCATGTCAAAAGAACGTATCACATCGAATGAAAAATGAACATTTTTTTCATTCGACAGTTAGCCGTTATCGCATGCAAACGGATGTACATAACCTCAATCTTAACATTGCGCATATATTCGTTTGAAAACGTTTAATTCTGCATTCAAATTTGCTACATTCCATTCGAAAGTGGAAACAAATCGAATGCAAAATGAAAATCAGTGAAAATATTTGCACACGATCTCGTTTATTGGGACACTACTTGATGTGTATGTAATTACATAACCTATATGTGACATGTCAAAACATAAATATCTAACAACTTTGAGCTAAAATCGACAATATAATATTCTAATATACGACAAAGTCCAAATTATTTATGTTATAATACAGTGTTCAATAGTGAAAACCTGTTTCGAAGGTATAGTATTATTATAAATAAATGTCGGATATAAATTAATTGTTGAAAGTTTGACACCTGAAATGTATAGTCTCTGAAATAACAGTTCTGTAAAATATACATTTTATATTAATAAAGTATTGTATTCCATGCTGTAAATTTATTAAAATTACTACTGAGCCAGTCGAGAGAGAGACAGACAGAGAGAGCCTCGACTGACCTATACCGGGTAAAGCTATGCGAATGAAAATCAGGATCGGATCAGAAACGGATGCCGATTGCCTGACCTCCGGGTTCCGGATCCGATTCGGATCCGAGGTTGTGTAACATCCTGAACCGAAACGGATCCGGAATACTTCCGGGCTGAGGGTCCCTGATCCGTTTCGGACTCGATTCGTAGACAAATGTTTATGCGGGGTATCGTATGAAATTGATATAAAACTACGGTCGTAAGTTAGAATATCACTTTCAAAATTAAATTCAAAGAAAAATAACAATGGCATAAGAAATTAGAATCGGTCATCGCATACAATATTACAATGTAAAACAGTACATTATGCACCAAAGGAGCGGGAGGAGGACTTTTTAGTTATAAGAGCAATTTTCGCACCATTAGTCGAAGACATGTAGAGAGAACTCATTGCTCGAGTGACTCTGCCCCCGTGGTGCATGTGATATTTTATGTAACGCAACAGATAAAAAACACCATTGTGCATGTGTTACATAAATTGTATTTAATTTGCACCGAAAAAGCGACGTTACACAAAAATCGACCCTTAAATTTTCACTTCTGGACGATTTTGTCCATTTACACTAATCCTGAAAAACTATCAGTATTTTTAACGCAATTATTTTTTAAGCTTTTACTTCCTTACGCATAAAAGTTTCCTTCTTTTGGAGCATATCCAAATTTTGTTTTTATGTTTAATATTTTTATGCCATCTATATTGTAACGATTAACGACTGTAGATATTTTATTCTTTACTGTAGTCTCCTCTGTTTGTAGAAAAACGTACTTATCTCATAAATAAGCAATTTTAACCGTATTTTGATTTGTTACCTATTAGTACGCGAAATATATGAAGTAATAGAAAAACAATAAACTTTTACAGAATTTACTGTTTTTAACTCCGTGCGCGAAGTGACCCATTTGCGCACTCATTCCGCGCAACCAAATCAGTGCGCGAAGTACTTCGCGCACTCAAATCAGTGCGCGAAAAATTTCTCTCATGGAGTTAAAAAAAATTTCTTACGATACAAGTGCGCCAAGTAGGTGATTTGCGCACGAGTGTAACGAGTATACTATTTTCACACTGTATCGTAATTTTGATGCAATTTTTTAAAAAATTTGCTTACTTTTAAAAGGACTTCCAAATTATTTGAAAATATGGAAACATCTTTGAGAGCCTTCTTTACTTCTTCCCTTAACAATACTGCTTCACTTATTAAAATACTGGAAGTATCTGATTTGGAAGTATCTGACATTTTTCGGGCCATCGGAGCTGCTACTTCCGGATTTACGGAGCTGAAATCTTCAGTGAGACGACTATATTTGCGCGGTGTTTGGAATGGTGTGCTGAAGGGAAATAGCTGCAATATCATTGCAATTAAAACATTCAATGCATTTCTCAGTTATATATGAAACATAAATTTTGTAAATTTTGGATTTTATTATACCTCTTCAACATCGCTGCAACTTAACTTTTTGTAAGAATCCAAGGCATTCGATCGCTTTTGATTTGAAATTTTTTTTTTGTTTTTCTGTCAAAATTTCATTTGAACTGAATAAAATTAAGTAACTCAAACAAGTAAAACTTCTAATAAATAACTCTAACCAAAAGTAAAAAAAAAGTCAAAAGAATGTTTAGCCATAATTAATTTTACAATTTTTGTGAAAATTACTCATACAATCGAATAAATACCTCTTCATCACTGTCTGATAATCCCAGAAACCCTTTATGCCTTTTTCCTGTTAAAGACTGTACATTTTTAAATTTATTAATTTATATAAAAATACATTCATGGATAAATAAATGTATATATTTTTTACTTATAGATTGTGCATCTGTAATATAGACAGACCAAAATTTACTTGTAAAATATTCTATTATAACTAAATCGCATTAGTAACAAAAATGTGTGAGTTCAAATACTTAATAAAAGTGTATATACGTAAAGTTGTACACATATATATGTTTATATATATTATGATATATGTATATTTACTTCTTCTGAACTGCTGTTGTCAGAATCCTCGGCATCCACAACGCTTTTCTGCTTGCGTTTTTTTTCAAAATTAGACATCTTTAAATTGAGGTTAAGTTCTAAGTCATACATTCAATTTATACTTATTATTTCATTCATAATATTAAAATATTTGCCTTTTGTTGAACATCGGTATTTTTTCTCTTATTATAAATGAGGTCCATTTGTTCCATGAGTTCATCTTTATCGCCTTATTAAAATTTAAAAAGTATTGTAAATTTTTAGATGTTCGGATTTAGAAATTAGAAAAATAAATATTCAATGTATTAAGATGTATTAAAATTTTTATATACGTACTGCTTATATATAAAATTTTGCTATTCCTTTTTCTTCTTGCTGTTTTCAGGCCATATGTACTGAATATGCTTTCCAACACCAATAATACAATTTTCGTCAAATATAATTGATCGTCCAGTAATAATACAGAGCGTTTTGTCTTTGCAGAGAACCAAATACTGCAACCGATCACTCATTGCCAATTATAATCGTAATATAGTTTATTTTTAATTATTTTATTTATTTATGACGTCTACTTGTCATTAATATTGAACACAGTGAAGTGAGTTAACTACATAAGACAGAAGTCATTTGGAATACGATACGAAATTATATATCGAAATTGAAACATTTTCGATTACTTACCTCATTTAGAATTCATGCGCGACTATATTCACTACTTTGACTTGTCATATTTTAAAACAATCAGTGAGTCGGTGAAATATCGAATTATTACTTAAAATTTTGCGAATTACCTAAAATGAGTGTACTCTTACAATATTTAATTCAATGTGACGACGGATCGCTGTGTATAATATATGGTCGATCAATTCTATATGAAGAAAATTGTAAATTGGAAGTTGGAAAACAAATTTATTTCATGTGGCCTGAAAATGCCAAGAAGAAAAAAAAATACACAGGAGAAATTCTAGGATACAGCAGTACGTAACACTTTTTCATTATTTTTTTTTCACAGATTCATAAAACTAATTATAGTGTTATTTATACCACGTAAAAATGACATAGGTTAGAATTTCAATGTCAGTTGTCGAAATTTCCTTTTTGTAGTATGTAATAATACTGACGTAAATTGCAAAATATTTTATTATAGGCGATGAAAAGGTGCTTTCGAGGGAAATGAAGCGAATTTGCGATTCCAGAAAGAAAGTAAAACAGAAGGTATTCTATATACACCATTTACAAATTTATTACATCAAACATTGAAAAATTCAATATAATATTATATTTATATCAAAATATGTAGAAAACAAAAGAGAAACAAGCGCAAGAAATAAATTTAACTCAGAATACGGAAAAGCCTAAACAGGTAAACAAACTTTCAATATTAGACGTAAAACTATAATATTGCACAAACAGTAAGATCAAACAGTGCCGTAATGAATGCTCCACTTCATTTTTTAAAATCTTTTTGTAAAAATGTTTTTAAAAAATACATTAATTATTTTATAAATAAATAATTAAAAATACACAGATAGAATTTGCAAATAAGCAGAAGATGTCAGAAAAATCTCACAACGAAAAAGAGGTATATAAAATTTAATATTGTGACGAAACCCGTCACAGATCGACGCGCTTCCCGAACCTCGCGCCATCTATTGGGGCCGGGCGTAACCCCGCTACGAAGTCCGCCCCTCCCGGAGGAGAAACGGTTCTTTTTTTACCGGAGCGCGCCTCCACTCGTCCTCCCCCACAGGTCGTGCCGCAGTGCGCCTCGAGAGTTCCCGAGTAACGGGCCTCGGCCACCGTCGCCGACCTCTCTCCATCCCTCCCTATCGTTCTCTCTCTCAAAACAGCGAAAGCTAGCCCGAGACGATACGGGGACGCACGAAGCACTTATCAGCGCTCCGTGTCGTCCCCTCCCACCATGAAGACCCCGAGGACGGTGCTCGTCATCGCCCCGACGAGTACGTCCCCCAACTAGGACCCCCGGGCGAACCCCTCTCTCACGCCGATCACTCGAGCGCGCACGCGCCGGCTCGACGGCGCACCGCCTCGGAAGAGAAGACGACAGTAAGCAGGCGGTCAGTCTCGAGCCAGCGCGGCCTGCGGCCAAACTGACCAACATTTCCGATCCCACTCAAGGCGCGTTTCTTCTCCCACCGCTTTCCGCCGCGTCACGCGAGACTCCGCCTCTCGAGGAATCAGGCGCGAGCAGGAATACCGCGAAAGTTGACTGCCGGCGCGCTGCTACGCGGAACTCGCTTCGTTTCAATTATATGCAAGCAGTGGATTTGGATGCTTGGATCTTCTCAATGTACTTTATTCAATATTTCGCTTTTATTATGATTGAACAAAACATAATAGCTGTTCATTTTTCTATGAGACGCTTTATTTTCTAGTATACTAGACGTGCTAATAACATAAATCCGCATTCATTTTCAAAATCGCATTTTCGTATGATATAATTTCATGAATCTTTTTTTTTTATAATTTCAATATATTTTTCATGAAAACAAAAAATATCTTCTATACATATCTTTTTATCTAAAGCAGGAATTCAATGAATCATTTTTATTTATTTCTTGATTCTATTTCACCATTAAAATCTACTTTTGGGTTAATAAAATACACAAAATTCACTTTTCTGATATGAGAATACAATTTCATGCAATGTGTTAATTTTACTGTATTGTGTGCATGCTGTTATAATTTACGTAATTACTTAATTAATTTGCACTAATTTTATAAACTGTATTTTCATAATGTGATCAAATTTCATTAATCGTTACTTTATAATTTTGGTCTATTCTTCTTTTGAGGATTTTGAATGTGGAAAAGAAACATTTAAGAAATATCTTTTCTATTTAAATTCAAAATTCTATATGAATAATTGCTACTTATTTCTTGCATTTATTCTACTCGTAAATTTGTAAACCATTTCATAAAGTATACAAAATTGATTGATGTGTATGATATGACATAATTCCATAAATTATATTCGATATTGCCCTATGGTAAAATGGATGCCAGCGTTTGTCAATGGGCTTTAATACAAATTTTTATTGTCTTATAATTAAACAGATAATACCCATTAGTGATGGTTCTATGCAATGTATTATTTTATTTCTCCAGTGTACGTACGCTTTTGTATCCGGTTCTTTTCAACGTAACCTATGAAGTGGAACAACTTTACTCCTAAAAAATTAAACTAATTAAATCATTGGTTTTTCTATATTACGTAGTTAATCGGTTTAAAGACAATTTTCAGAGAATTAATTGAGAATTGACAAAGATTTATACAGTTTAATATTATTCCAATTAATAGAAATGTTTGTTATATAATATTATTAGCTAGCTTTCATATTACTATAATTTAATTATATTGTATTAAAATAGACTCTTTTAATGTTTTGTGTTTTTTTCTCGTAATGGTTTCAGTAACTTTGGCATTCGTTTTTTCATATTTAATCTTTCATTTCTAATCTACAAAATTAGTTTGGCAATTTCTGTTCTTATAACCATTCTGTTTACATAATTCAAGCAAACTGAGTATATTATTATTATATTTCGTAATTAAAAATTTAGGCAACATTTGAGATTCTCAACAAATTTCAACGCCATAATCGTTTTAGTGGACATTATATGGTATGTCTATCATGGATTTTTAACGATCCACTGGAAATATGACTCTGAAATGCATATATGCATACAATATAAAACGTAGAGGCCTTCAAGTTAACTATTATCCCTTTTAACATTAACTATTTCCCTTTTAAATGAATTAATCGGAATAACGAGGATGCGAGCATGAAATAATTGTTTTTCTTTTTAAGATAAGGATCAGAATAGCAAATTAATTGGGATTATCAATCAAGTAAATCATACAGCTTATATATCTGCCATTACTGTCCAACCTGTAATATATTTCCGAAAGGACGTTTAAAAGTATTAATTCCAAAATTCCATCTCAAAACTGAAAATTAAATTCCAGCTCACAATCATCTTGAAGCAATTAATTCCTTCCTTTTCATAACTTCAAATTTTATGATTATTAAATCGTAATGATAGTTTTTAAAATAAATTTAACTTAACTAAAATGAACTAAAATATAAAAATAAATCAAAATTATGAAGAAAAGATCATTGAAATTCAATACCAACTACAATTTTTTAAATTAATGCAAATTCAGTGAAATTAACATGTTGCATGAATTTATGTTTTCATATCAGAAATGTGAATTTTCTGTATTTTATGAGTCCAAAAGTAGATTTTAATGGTGAAATAGAATCAAGAAATAAATAAAAATGATTCATTGAATTCCTGCTTTAGATAAAAAGATATGTATAGAAGATATTTTTTGTTTTCATGAAAAATATATTGAAATTATAAAAAAAAAAAAAAGATTCATGAAACTATATCATACGAAAATACGATTTTGAAAATGAATGCGGATTTATGTTATTAGCACGTCTAGTATACTAGAAAATAATGCGTCTCATAGAAAAATGCAACAGCTATTATATGTTTTGTTCAATTATAATAAAAGCGAAATATTGAATAAAGTACATTGAGAAGATCCAATCATCCAAATCCACTGCGTGCATATAATTGAAAAAAAGCGAGTTCCGCGTAGCAGCGCGCCGGCAGTCAACTTTCACGGCATCCCTGCTCGCGCCTGATTGCTCGAGAGGCGGAGTCTCGCGTGACGCGGCGGAAAGCGGTGGGAGAAGAAACGCGCCTTGAGTGGGATCGGAAATGTTGGTCAGTTTGGCCGCGCTGTCTCGAGCAGTCTCCCGAACTAGGAGTCGGTACGAGGTATCTCCCCGCGAGTTATTAGTCGTATCAGTGAAGGTGGATCAAGGAGTAGAGCGAGTATTCCGAAAAGTGCCAACCGAGGACCCCAGGAAACGAACCGTCCCGAGCAGCCGTCTAGCATCGCCACGACCGACAGCGGTTCCTGCTCCGACATCATCGCTCGTAAGTACCTTTTCTTTTCACTAAGTGACTTAGAGTGTATCCACGAGCAAGTTCACGAACCCCGATTTTCCAGTGAAATAATTTCCCGGTCTTATCTCCAAGAAGTTCCGCCGTCGCGAGATTCGGAACCCGCGCCCCCCCCGTCCCCCTTTTGTAGTTCGCGCGTTAAAAATAAAGATCGGCCTCGTCCTTATCAGGACGAGATTACAATATAAAGTTATGCATAAATGTTGATCTTATAAAATTATATTTATTTATGTAAATGACATAATGAATGAATCACTTCATTTTTAACAATTTTTTTGTAAAAATAAAAAAAATATATAATATTAATCATTTTATAAATAATTACTTAAAAATACACAGATAGGAATTGCAAAAAAGCAGATGTCAGACAAATCTCACAGCGAAAAAGAGGTATACCCGCTAAACATGTAACGTAAATAAAACGTTACATGTTATCCCATTTATGGCAAAAAAGTAACGTTTCGTAACAACGTTTTGACGCCGTTTACACCACGTTCCACGATATCTAAATACGTAAAGGTAATGCGTAACATTACCAGAATGTCAATTTATGACAGTTTCAAAAACGTTTTATGGAATCGTTTCTGCAACGTCACAAAATCACCAAGGAAATTTAAAACGGCACATTCAGGTTACTAATGTAACATTCATGTAATGTTACGAATGCGACGTTTCATAGACATGATTTATTGCATATCTTCTATCGTTTCGGCTGGTTCCATCTCAGACTTTGCCTTCAAGATTCGGAAGCAGTATTTGTTTTCGTATATTAGCACGTTTTACAAGCAATCTTTTTCTTCTTATAATTCTTCTTTTTTCTGGTGCATAATATTATTTGCTATTATTAATTTTGTTCTTTTTATTTTTTATACGTGTGTAACTTGAATACATATAAAGTTGAAAATAACGTTATGCATACATTTTTATCGTATAAAATTATATTTATTTATGTGATTGACTTCATTCCATCACACTAATTAAATTATTAATTCATTTATAGACATGTCCATTCATTACACCATTTAAAAAAAGTAATGAAATTTCTGTGGAGGTTATAAACGAAGCTGTATCATTAAGAGAAGACGTAAAGGCTATATTGGAACATAGTTTCATGGTTACTGAAAAACTGAAGGCCTTATTATGCGTAAGAAATATGCAACTAATATATATATAAAAGAATACTCATTATTCACTATGCAAAATTTTATACTCTATTTAAACAATTTAAATAAACAAAAACTGACTCGGAGGATCGCTTGCACGCATTATTGGAAAATTATTCCTTGGCAATAATTAAAATTATAACTTATAAAAAATGTTTGTGATAATAATTCAGTCATTATGGGATATTTGAAATTTTGTGAGAATCATTTTCAGCTCAGCGTACAGTCATAAATTAATAATATCCTATTGATGAGTTACTGGAATACGATAAAATAATCATAAATATGTTTTATTTTTGGTATTATTATTATTATGACTCAGAAAAAACTTTCACTATTAATAATGGAATCAATCACTTACTAAATCTAATTATCACGTACTCATGTAAACAAAACAGAATTTTGACATTTTTTTTTATATTTCATTTTTTTCATAGAATCAAGCTTTTTATTGACAATTAATTATATACAAAAGTTATTTGAATTTAATAACATACAATATTCTTTTATCTTCGAAGAAACATACATATATACACGTACAGAAATGGTTTTTCCCGAACAAATATTTACATTTACCCCTTCAATTATTTAGTTTAATTTAATATTAAAGTATTTTTACATTAAATTACAATAAAAATTACAATAAAAGTGCTTATGGGGTTCTCAAGTGGTTAGCAGATAAGGTAGGAATTTACGCTAAAAAATGTAAATTAATAATGACAGAATCAATTTTTCAAAAATTGGATTCCTTAGACGTAATTCTAATCGTTGTATTAGAACGCCTAAAAAATATCAAAGAGATGATTTGAAAAATGACAGATAGTTTCCGAAAATATATGATTTTTACTTATTCCCGAAAATTCCTGGTAAATGGTCAATTAATTTCTTTGGTATTTTTTAGGAAATCGTATACATTAATTTGAATTACATGTATGCAGCTCGAATTTTGAAAAATCGATTCAATCATTATTACTTTATATTTTTAAGCATAAATTCCTGCTTTATCGGCTGACTACTTTAGAACCCCTAAAAAACATTTACTGGTTTACTTTTGAAATAGTCTTAACGCACTTTCAACGAGAAATGTGTTTACCTGAGTTCAGTTTGATTTGGAGGAATACAAACATATTCCATAAAATACAATAATTTCCCTTCAATTTCATTAACAGGTAAAATGTGAATATCGTACGTTTTTCGGACAGGAATTAGAAAACCCGATAAATTTATATTTGTGTCATTTTGGGTAATCATTTTCTTTCGATCGGAACAACATACAAGTTCTTGTGTAATTGCAAATACTCTTCCTTCTAATAATATAAAAAATTTAATAATTCCAAAAGACTTGGAATTCCATATAATACAAGAATTATTTCACTTTGTTTGCCTCTTACACATTTCTGACGTGTAAATTTCTTTGTTGAATCTACATCGAGTATGCACATCAATGGTGTTGTTTTGTACATTTAACAGGCGGGACATTATAGGTTGAAACACTGCAAAATAATATTCATCAAGTGTAAAAGACCTAGGAGCTCCTAACAATTTTTCACTGCATGAAAAAATTTGAGTACTCGATTGCATAGATATTTTATCTTTGAGTATGGATAATGCATGTATAATTTTCATCGTATTCATTATTTCAGAATGAATTTTATTCGGTCCGTGGTTAATTTTGATGAAATACCCTATTCCATCTTCAAATGGAAAAGCCGACCATGCCCAAAGTGGACCCCACATTCGAACATATCGTGGCATGTGTATTAGTTGATGCACATTATATGAACATTTGTTAAGTCCATACAGTTCGTAAACACCCTTAACAAATGACATTATTAGCGAATCGGCCAAATCAATCCATGTCGGATGTATTTCCGTTTGTAATAATATTCGTATGGCACAAACTAGTAACAAGTAATGCTGGTAATACTCATTTGATAACCTCCCTTTTAATAAAATAGGTGAATAAAAGAGGAGAAACGATCGCAATTCCGATGCTTTCAAAAAACACCTGTAACATCAGTCTTGGCAATCGAACAATGTAATCTGGAGGTTGTATTATCACAATCTGTTCATCGATTTCATCACGAAGTTTCTTTTTTATGTAATGTGGCTTGTCTTTATTGCTCGAATCGAACCAGAGTGACATCAACATTCGAAGAACTCCCAAAAGTACAGCGTGCATGTAATCCGGCACAAACGACTGTGCAACATCGAAAAATGGGATCTGTGAGCAAATTGAACGTCCTTTGACACCATTAATATGCTTAATATTTTTGTCAGCCTCAACTCTGGCTGCTTGTGACAACATATTTTCATTAGTTCTCAACGTGTAGCATTCACCAGAATCAGAAGGAGGAAAAACTCTATTAAATCCTGACCCTGTAATCGAAGTTTGCCCAGGATGCTCGCAAAATGTACAGCCATAATGACCATTGTAGTGCATTATATTTTGAGCTGAAGCTCTTGCAGGGCAATCCAAAGTAGCAATAGGAGCAATAGCTATGCTGTACATATTACATTTTCGAATTTTGCTATACCATTGCTATACCAGTTTATGCCATTATTGTACAGATCTTGCATTGATTTTGCAAAGGGCAACAAAAAGCAATTCAATTCGGGTTTCTTTTCGGTACTATAATACAAACCGCATACGAATTGGAAATTTCGACGATGCTTTGGTGAAATACTTAAAATTTGTAATTGTATAGGCCAAATACTTCCTCCTGAACTGTTTGATACCGGAGCTCCGTCAGTATTCCACAAAAGACATAAATCGTAATCACCGCTTATAACTTCAGTTTTTAGTTGACATTTTACCCGATGTAATATCACAAATCAGGTCTTGTGTCGTAACATCCTGGGAAGTTTGTTTAAATTTGTCGATTAAAACTTCTAAATTTTTATTTTCAAAACAATCTTTCAGTGATGATTTTATATCGTACTCGAGAAAATAACCGATTGCTGCGCCTCTGCATTTTTGGCATTGTGTATTATTCGATTTGTTTTTCCATTCTCCAATATACTAAGAGCAGGCCTCACAAAAGTGGTGCTTTTTAATTACATTCGCATCATCAGGTATTATATGTTCAATAATTTTAAAATTTGATACTTTGTTTTTGGAATATAATTTGGTTTGGGAAGGAGCAATGCTAACAATTTTAACAATCCATCTAAACACCGCTTTGTGATTTTGTTTTTTGTAAAAAACGATGCTGTATGAAATAAAAATTCACCCATATTTACGTCGCTCCCTTCATAAATAGCTTCCTTTAACCACGCATCTTCATCCTGTTGTAATTCATTCATTTCGAAATTGCCGGTATCAGAAGTTTCTGACTCGAATACGAGGTCGTCATCAACATCAAACAAACTTTCATAAGAAGATGTTCTTGTTGAAAACTGTTGATCATTCTCATCATCCGCACATTGATTGTTGAACGAAATGTTAGTTTCCTAACGTAAATCACAAATAAATGATTTATTAATTTTTGATATTAAATTAATAAATCTATATTTATTGTATTAAGCAAATATGTAATATATATCAACGTGAATATTTTGCGACAGAAATCAAATTCGTATAATTACAATTTAAATCCTGAAAAAATATAGAACAGTCAAAAAAAAATTAGCTATTTTAACTAAATGCGCAGTTCCCCAGTAAGAACTAAATATTTAATAGTTTTTATAGCCGCATTTAGTGCAGGTGACTAAATTTGAGTTGAATTAATGAAACTGTAGCCGATTTAACTATATGTAGCTATAAAACTACTAAATATGTAATCTGCTAAGTCTGTAATAAGTTTTAGCACTATTAATTTTACATCGAGGTGCTGCAAGTTTTCAGTACTTAATGGGTTGATCACTTCTACATTTTGTTCGTTTATCGCGTGGTTAACCTGGTTCCACCGTCGAATTGTCGATCTTGGAATTTCTGCTCTCTAAGATGAACAACAATAAGAGATGCGCTTTATAACTAAACATTCTAATATTCAATTTAATAAGAAAATACAAAAGAGAATTATACTTACATAGCCTTCTCGGAGATAATTTCGGAAGGACATTTTAGTGACATTCGTGGAGTGTATGTACCTATATATTTATTTCCCAAATAAAAAAATGAACCTCTTGAATAAATATATACATATATTATGGATAGAAGGCATTAGAACCATGGTGTATTAATTTGTAGTCTTTTGGTTTGAGTTACAGGGATACATTTGTCAGGTTAGATCCTATTGTCAGTTACAGTTAGATGCCCATTAAAACTACATAAAATTTGTTTTCTATATTACCGGCATTCATGAAAAGTGTGGTTAATATAAATTTTCTTTTTTACTACATCAATTATTGTATCGTCATTGTAGTTTTAGTAAATTTTTTCCGTTGCGTATTCAGGTTTAATTAATTTATTTTAAAGACATCGAGATAATGGAAACAACAATAATTTGATGCAATATAAAAGTGCTTACAGCGACAAAAATGATGTAAGTCTTGCACCCATTGTCAATAATACTTCTAAACTTCGAAATTTATATTATACATAGGTATAATATATTCTACACTTTTGTTTCACTATATGAAAATCAATTCAATTCCTTAAAATTTTAAAATATGTTTCCACTCCTAATGAAAACATTTTAAATGAATCTTATTCATATTTAATATTTATTTTGAAGACGTTCGAAAGAGTAACACAGGACAACGGAAGTGTAGACAACGACGCTAGAAATCATAATAATAAAAACTGTTGTTTGGTGTCGCATGTCCATAACGATGATGAAAGCGTCAATTCTGCATTTGGTCAGAATAAAGAACAGGTTGAGCTGGAGTCACTAACGAGTGTTCCGGTTATGTCAGAATGTATTCCTCCATTCGGTTCACCTGTTGATGATGACTCAAGAGACGGACAAAGCAGGGTTTGAGAAATTTTTATACATGACAAATTCCAAATGCAGCTTTTAAAGAAATTTAACTCTTCGTTACATTTATTGGAAAATTTGAATGTTTAAATATACACTTTCTAAATTTGGATCATCGGGAATCGCTGCAAATTAGCGAAAATCCGCTGATTTTTCGGCGAATTTTCGCCTATTTGCAGCGAATTCCGCTGATTCAACTTTAGAAAACATGTAACTCTCTTTATGTGCATTTAGGCACATAAGATGTAGCGTTTTTGTAATATGGAAACGACGAAAGAATCCGAAAATGGGAAGCGAAATAATATTAAATGAACTTTAAAAAGTGGAACGTAATATAAAGGCGTGACACTCATAGTAGATACAACACCTTTACCGTAAACCCATCACGAGTCCTAACGGAAAGTTATCTGACACCAATAGAAAAAACATTATGCTACCAAATTTTGTCGTTCATTTTCTCCAGGGTACATTAAAAATGTTAAGTTAAAACAGTTTAACAGACGAGCCATCCTAAATTTACGGGGCATTTTTATTAATTTTCTCTTTTTGGAGTATCGTCAATTATACTTTTAGTAATGTGCCTCCTTAGAAAATGTTTGTATCATGACGGTTTCATTTTCAAGGATTTCTTTTATTCATTTCATATGCATCATTGATTAACAATTTAGATACATTTAAGGGCATCAATATCTCGTAGAGAAAGTTACCAATTATCTACTTTCGTTTTTAATTTTTGAAACTAGTCGATGTTCATAGATATCGGAAAATTAACATTAAAATTGAAAAGCGTTTTATTTAACAAATATAAATTATGCCTCAGTAAACTATAAAAATGTATAAAAAATCCTATATACAATCGCAAAATTTTAGAATTCAGACGCAAAGGACGGTTTGATTACTGCAACCGAACTGTTTGGTTGCGTCAATTGAACTCTAGTACACAACAAATATTTTTCAGTTGGTGCAACTGAACAGTTCAGTTCTAATTCCCGAACAAGTTCGGTTGAATATAGATTTTTTTTCAGTGCATTGGGATTATAAATTACTTTTTTCTTAGATGTCAATTTAAAACTCTTTACGCACATTTAGGATAATTTTCTCCATCCAGAAGTAATGACATCCCGTCCATCGAATGTCACCAAAGATACGTTCCATAAACAGCCATGCGAAGCAACCTGGACATTACGGTATAAAGATAATGATGGCGGAAAAGTGAGTATATAAATTATTTTTAAATTTATCTAATCTGGATTTTGTTAAAAAAATATGGATTTCAATATGCAATAATCATTGCTTTTGTAGAATATCGAACTCATACCAGACACTCAGGTCTACATCCGAAAGTCGACCTTAATAACTATAAGAAATTCGTCGCGAAAACAGACAGAGATGGCACGAGCTTTACTGTCAGCCATTTTCACAGATGATGCGCTGAGAAAATGTTCGCTGACTGGGAGCGCCCCTAAAGGACGAGGCAAGGGTACGGACATCCGACCGGAGGATCAAAAAAACTGAATTTCAATTTGCAGGATTACAAATGTTGACACGTAGCGTAATATTCTTGAGATCAAAAATATCAATATATATTTGAATATAAGACCTGTTTGTGATAAAAAATACCTATTTATCCCCATGAATTTGATTTTAAGACAAGCATATCGTTCATTTCAAGATCCATATAATTTTGTTAGGAATGCAAAGGGAACCTCTTATTGCGACGTCATTAATTTGCTAATTGAATCCATGCCATTATAAGTCCCATACACAGAAAAAGTCTTGAAATTGTTACATATTAAACGGTCTTAAATTAAGTCAATGTTTAAGGCATAAATATGTCCTCTTCTAAATGGTCTTGTTTTTATTACACCTTAAATTAAACATATATCCGGACCTTATTTAAAACTTTTTGTTATGGCGCGTATCTTTGAAATTTTAATCGTCAATACATTAATTTTATCGACATGGATAGGTCATATATAGATATTCCAATGTACATATGTTTGTTAGATTAGATGCTACGAATATTTTTTATAAGATGTCATTATTTTATATTTTACCAAAATGGTAACAATAACTTAACAATACATTCTAGCGTACGTCAAATTATTTGCGGCGAAGTCGAGTTGGATGGCCATGGATGACCAAACTGTTTCCGCCAGTCTGCGATCGAAGCTAAACGAAATGAAGGACACCGTACGTCTTCATAGCAATACGCTAGAATAATTTTGAATTAATAATTAAAAAGAAGATCAATAATTATGTTTAGATTAAATCATATCTTAATTAAAATATGTATGTAGTTTAGTTACATATTCAAATAAATAAAATTGCAAAATAAAGAATATTACCAATACTTCCTCCGTGGGGAAGTCTCTCCTTAATCGTTTTATTTAAAAAGCTTCTCATCATTAAGGGCGGGGGTGGGGGCACACCTTGGACGGTATAAAACTGGCCCTATCTTTCAGATTTTTTTTTAAAGGAAATAAAAACATACAGAATATTTTCATTAATTGGTCTTTATTAGACATACTTTTAACAATACTTAAAATTTTTTGTTGGCGATATTAACAACAAAATTGCGGTGTTGTTTAAATAACTAAAAAACACATTTTCATAACTGGTGGTCACTGTAGCTCGGTCAATTTTCAACCGATCAACTTGAAATTTTCACAACATTTTAAACTATTATTTCTATGGAAATAGGTAAGAAAATTCCTATTACTTAAGAAACTGAAAAAAAAATAAAATTCGCCGAAATATTAATGTTTGAAATAAAAAAATTAAGTTTTACGGAAAATATCGATATAAAAATGTTAATAAAGAAGTTTAGAAAATAAATTTTTAAAGTGCCATAGAAAAGTATTTTTCAATGTGAGAAATATCAAGACGATCGGTTGAAAATAGATCGAGATAGAGTGCCCACCAGTTATGAAAACACGTTTTTTATTAATCTGTACAACACCGCCATTTTGTTGTTAATATTGCCAACAAAAATGTTAAAGATTGTTAAAAGTATGTAAAACAACGACCAATTTTTTATGATAATATTCTACACGTTTTGTTTCCTTAAAAAAAAAATAATCTGAATAACATGAGTCAGTATTATACCGTTCAAGGTGTACCCCCCTCCCTCTCTCTCTCTCTCTCTCTCTTGAAGAATATACAGGGTGGCCGATTTATCTGAAGACATCGAAATATCTCGAGAACTCTGCACAGAATCAAAAAAGTTGTCGGATGAAAGTTGTTCGACACGAAGGGGGGCATCCAGTGATAATTAAATTTACCCCCTCCCCCATCCCCTGAGGGTGGAGTGGGGGCAAAAACAATAAAACTTAAATAGGAACCCCCAGTTTTTATTGCAGATTTGGATTCTCCGCAAAAAAGTACACCAATTTGACCTAGGAGCTATTGCATTTTGGTTCACAGGTGGCGCTGTAATCGATAAAAATCCAAATTTATCTGAAGACATTGAAATACCTCGAGAACTATGCACAGAATCAAAAAAGTTGTCGGATGAAAGTTGTTCGACACGAAGGGGGGCATCCAGTGATAATGAAATTTACCCCCTCCCCCATCCCCTGGGGGTGGAGTGTGGGCAAAAACAATAAAACTTAAATAGGAACCCCCAGTTTTTATTGCAGATTTGGATTCTCCGGAAAAAAGTACACCAATTTGACCTAGGAGCTATTGCATTTCGGTTCACAGGTGGCGCTGTAATCGATAAAAATCCAAATTTATCTGAAGACATTGAAATACCTCGAGAACTATGCACAGAATCAAAAAAGTTGTCGGATGAAAGTTGTTCGACACGAAGGGGGGCATCCAGGGGGCAAATAGGGACAATTTGATCCCTTTATGAAAATTTAATATTAAAAATTCTAATATTAGAATTTTTAATATTAGAATTTAGTAATATCAATTGCGAAAATTGTTATTCTGAATATGAAATTTTAATAATGTCCATTCGAAAAATTAAGATTATGAATAATTGATATTCTTCATATTAAAAATCAAAACTGATTACATAAAAATTGTGCATACAATATGGAAGCAATTTTATAAATAAGTTTTCTACCTTCAATAAAATTACATTTTAGGTTTTAAATTTATTATTTAATAAACAAAAAGAGGACATCACGCAATCCATTAAAAAACGCGTCATGTCCCTTCACTCAGCTCATTCATTCTCTCTCTGTATGTTTTTTCCGAAATGAGAATAAATAAGCTGAGCATTGACGGTCAAACCAGCTTCTATTAAACAAAACGAAACTCTTACTTCATTTGGGGATTTCGTCGCCATCTACCGGACCCCGAGAGAACTCACGGAATGGGCATTTCAAAAAATGCAAACGAACCACAATTTCTTTGCTAATGTATTATTTTCAGATGAATCTACATTCACGAACCATGGTGGCGTCAATAGGCATAATATGCATTATTGGAGCGTAGAAAATCCCCATTGGTTACGACAAGTTAATCATCAACGTCCTTGGTCGGTGAACGTTTGGTGTGGAATCATAGGAAATAAACTCATTGGTCCTTATTTCATTGAAGGTAATTTGAATGGAACAAAATATCGAGATTTCCTAGAACAAGAAGTACCATTACTACTTGAGGATGTTGCTATGGACGTCCGACGGACAAGGTGGTTTCAGCATGATGGTTGCCCAGCACATTTTTCAAGAGTAGCAAGGGAAATACTAGACCGTGATTACAATGGTAGGTGAATTGGTAGAGGTGGCCCCATTAATTGGCCTGCGAGGTCACCTGATCTAACATCTCTGTATTTCTTCCTATGGGGTTACCTAAAAGGTAAGGTTTATGAACAAGTACCAACGACTCGTAAAAACATGGTGGAACTCATAAGAACTGCTTGCGCAGAAATTTCTGCAGATATGATTCTATCATGTATAAAGTCATTTGAAGAAAGAATAAATAAATGCATTGAAGTGGAAGGTCAACATTTCGAACACTTACTCAAGTAAGTGAACAGTGAGACAGTGAGAGGCAAGGGGACTCACGTAAAACAAGCACCCCAAAGGGAACAGAAAAATACTATGTCCACGTCGTTGTTCCTGGGTAACGCTAAATGTATTTTTTCCCGGCTTTGTTAGAATGACCGTATTCCATATCCGCTACGCGGGCGAAAATTGTCAATATTGGAGAATCCAAATCTGCAATAAAAACTGGGGGTTCCTATTTAAGTTTTATTGTTTTTGCCCCCACTCCACCCCCAGGGGATGGGGGAGGGGGTAAATTTAATTATTACTGGATGCCCCCCTTCGTGTCGAACAACTTTCATCAGACAACTTTTTTGATTCTGTGCATAGTTCTCGAGGTATTTCAATGTCTTCGGATAAATTTGGATTTTTATCGATTACAGCGCCACCTGTGAACCAAAATGCAATAGCTCCTAGGTCAAATTCGTGTACTTTTTTCCGGAGAATCCAAATCTGCAATAAAAAATGGGGGTTCCTATTTAAGTTTTATTGTTTTTGCCCCCACTCCACCTCCAGGGGATGGGGGAGGGGGTAAATTTAATTATCACTGGATGCCCCCCTTCGTGTCGAACAACTTTCATCCGACAACTTTTTTGATTCTGTGCATAGTTCTCGAGATATTTCGATGTCTTCAGATTAATCGGCCACCCTGTATTATGAATTTGCGTAATTTATGTAAACATTAAAATATAGAAATTTTGAATTTTACGATTATATACATCATCATGATCTACGTGTAAATTGAGAAAAAAATATAAATTTTACTGTGCAGTATATTCGTTATAAGCAATTCCCTTCCAACTGGACAAATTTCCCATCAATTTTTTGATGGGAAAGTCCGAAACTAAAAATATTAATCTAGAATAGAGAATATATGTAGTTTGGGAAAATTGGGAAGTTGGGTATGTCGGAGTTGCTTATGGCGGATTTGTATTGCACATGAAACACTATGAAAATGCTATTCATAGTAAAATGAATTCGTTTTTCATAACGAAAAAAACGATATCAGAATCTTCTTGTAAGTACGGTTGTTTAAACGATTATATAATTCTGTTTTGAGTGTACATGAAAATGGCACACATTCCGAAATTGATATAGTAACAAATATAAGAGATTAGAATTTGATTGAACTTTGGTTTGAATATTATACATATATATTAATACTTGAGATCAGTTTCTTTCCATCTGCCGAATTAAAAATCCGACTCGCTTGATTTATCAAAATTCAATGAAAACAATTTATCGTTTATTTTTGGCATTAAAATTGTATAACATTTTATATGATTATCTAACCCTACCGTTTTGCAGTTGTTATATAAAAATATAATCTCATTGGCTACCCAGTAAACGGAAAAGGATTGAAAATGATAAAAAGGGATTCATTTAATCTGATTTCAATTCTTTAATCTTTAAATAATTGCTGTCATACGAATTTGTTTTAATCCTCTGTAGTGGATCGACCATTTTTATTTCTTATTATTTTAATCCCAGAAAGCTGTAATCCACTTAAATTCGCTAAATCAGATTAAAATTAATTTATTTCGATATTCTTTATTAATAATAAAGATTCTCGTAATTTTTAAACATATTAAGGAATTATAATCAATATACGTAAACTAATTACGAAAACTACTTATATATATTTAATTACAGAAAAATATAGAAATTAATTAGGCTGCAAATTTAATTTTACAATATTAACAACGTTATAGTGCAATTTTCGCTTAAAATTACAACCTTTGTATTATATAATTCAATTTTTTTTTTCAAACCCCAAAAAAATTTTTTTGTATACAAAAAGGACAAAATTTAAAAACAAAAAATTAAAATTTACTATGTTTCTTAATTCTTACTGAAGGATACAGAAATAGGATTCAAAAGTATTGAAAGTTTCAATGCTTCTCAACCATTCTTGGTTTGCTGGGTATCCTTGAATATGGATTGAACAAAAATGTATGGCCGATCCCTATATATGGTTAGAAAAGGATTACCGTGAGCCAGTGCATGGTCTATCCCTGAATATAGTGTAACGGGACTAGGGCCGCAGAAGGTAGGGCCGTTACACTAGATAGAAAAGATTTAACTTTCTTATTCATAATTCCCGTTAATCCGTTATCAGGGATTCAGATTGTGGATTAAAAAGGATTGACAGGAATTCAAAATGTTAACTCCCTGGCAATCCTTTTCCGTTTGCTGGGTGCAGTACTCAATACAAAACGTATTAAACCAAATACAGGTTCATTATTTTTACATCCTATTTGTATGGCACATTCTGCAGAATACTTTATGCTATGAAATTTAAACCACGATATGCAAACAGTACTTGCATAATTAATCTGGTAATGTCATCGTCATCTAAATAATCTGTAATTTCACCAATTATACGGCCTGTTTCTGATGGACTTGACAAACCTTTTTTACACATTAATCTATACGCAAATCGAAGTTGTTGCTTAACAGCTAATGTGTAAGGTAGGTTTTTTCTAGAATTAACAACATTTGCATTTGATTTGTGAATTTTATGAAATGCTTCATATCGAATCGTTGATTGATATTTTAATGGTCCAGTATGTCTAATGATCCGAGGATAATGAGTTATAAGATGATGCTTAGGTTTTAGAGACTCTTTAAATAATTCTATGTAAAGCTGATGATGTTCCATTATTAAATATTGTAGACGACTAATCATTATATCCGAAATAACTGAACTATTTGCAATCTCTATTATATCGAATAACATTGAATATAATCGCCAGGCATCTTCATCCTCTGGGACTAAATCACCAATTATCACACCGAAATATGTCATTAATGCTATCATTTCTGCAGCAGACATAATCAAGTAACCGTTGTTGATATGTTTTCTATTTATTACTGGGATAGTATTACCTACGTCAACATCACTGTGGCCGAAAAATGTAATCCTCTCATTAAGATTATCTAAAGAAAAGTAACCTCTTGAACTTAAAAGTTGAATAATTTTTGACATCTCATATCGACAAATGCCTTCGTAGAGATCATGCATTATATCGCATGATAGATTTTTCGTGTTATGAAAATGAGGAATATCATTAACCACGCATTTCTCTTTGATACCGCAACCTTTATTCTGTAGATCTTGTTCATAATTTTCAGTGTTCCTTATAAGTTCCTCATTTTCACAACATAGCAGTTGTACTTCTCTTTTGTTAGCACGACAAATTCGACAAAAATATTCTGCAGAAAAACTTTCATTATAACCTAGTAGAGAATTTAAACCTAAGTTATCGCCAGTTATTACTATAACTACGAAATAAATGTGATGTGTTTTATTTTCAACACAAATTGTAAGACCGTTAATACCCAGATGTTTTAATTCTTCAATTAGTATCTGAAAACTTTTTTGATTACCATAGTTTACTCTATCAGAGCTGTAAACGAACTCAGCGAGAAAAATGTTTTCTAACATTGATTGATATTTTGGAGGTAAAGCAGCTATAGAGTAATAAAGTCCACCCATTTTATGTACACCAATAGTAGTGCCCAGAGGATTCCCCGTCTCAAAATCTTCATAGTATATAATGAGAGGTATGTTTAATTTGTCGCAATGGATTTTTAAAATTGATTTCCATAATGATGCATTAATAACACTTGATATACTATCAACTATTGTGGATTCACTTTTTATGTACTCTTGAATAGTGGAAAATACTGATGGAAGTTCCAAAAACATTTTGAGCGTTCGACGCATTGATAGAAATTGCACATCAGATTTCTTACTGATTTGCATCACTTCACCTTCCTGGTTTTTATTATCCCACCTTTCACCAATAGTTACAGACTTGATTGGCACTAGATAATCTAATTTTTTTAAATACTGTAAAAGTTTGTACTCTGTATTAAATTCTTTTAAAAAATTAAACTCTAGATACTGATCAATATTTCTGGTAATACAAGTTTGCAATTTTGAGAAAAGAATAACGCTATATCATTTATTAATTCGTTAACGGCATTGGTTACTTGCAAAACAGTAGAGCGTGTAATTGAAGGATTTGCATACAATCTTCCAATGAAATTTACGTAAGAATTACGTATAGAATCTTCATCCACTATTGGTTTATTTTTATTAAAGTCAACATTTTCAATGGGCTCTAATACAGTCTCGGTAATTTCAAACTGTAGAGCAGATGGTACTGGAAGAGTTTCTTTTATTTTAATTTTTTCAGTTACTTTTATTTTCGGTATATGTTTACTTATGAGATGTTGTTTAAAGTTCGATAGAGTTCTAAATTGTCTGAAACATCCTTGCTCATTACATACGTATTCTTGTTGGAATGGATGCACACATTTTATGTGAGATATTAAAACCACATAATCTGAGAAACATTTCTTGCAAAATGAACAAATCATGGCGAAAGTTGAAGTTATTTAAAAATTATTAACTTTAAAAGAAAAAATTAAAAATTATTAACTTTAAAAGAAAAGTATTTAAGTACAAATTATTTTAGAAGACGGGTCTTCTAAATGTCAAACTGAAAAGAATTTTCAAGAAATTACAGATATAGTAAATGTTAAATATTAACGTTTAAATAGTTCTTCGTATTTTAACTTTTCAATACTTTTATGATTAATGCCTCATTATGAAAGTAAAATAACGTCATTTAAATAGGTTTACATATTTGAACCCGCGACTGATCTTTTTAAACGATTTAAAATATCAATAACACTTGGAATCGTATTGTCGCCTTTCAAATGCAAATTATAAATTCCCCACTGCAGAATGTACCATATACTTTCGCACTCTACTGGATATTGTGCATTAAACAAAATTAGAATTTTAAAAGTTACATCCACTGCTTTTAAAATGGACGGCACAACATACATATGATTGTCAATACGGATAAGTATATCTTTAATTTCAGAGATTGTTGGTCCAACAATAATGATCAAAGGTTGAAGAGTTAATCCCATAGATTTTAATTTCTTTCGTCGTTCTTCAAGGACCTTTTCTATATCTGCAAATATCTAAAAGAAACGAATGAAATTATTTACAATTAAACAAAAACATTTCGCACCAGCATTCAAAAACATTTTTTTTTATATTGTTAAAAAGACATACCTTTACATGGAGAATGAAACCATCTCGCGATTCAACCACAGTTGGTCTCCAGAATTTTCTAGTGCCTTTCGAATTTATGCAAATTTTATTTGATTTTGTTGATGCCAAGGATGTTAATAAATAAACTTGAATACATTGTCGAACATCTGTAAAAATTAATTCATTTTTTAAACAATTGTTTTGTTGAAAAAAGGTATAGAAAAATTAATTTTTAATTTTAAAAGATTATAAGACCAATCATTGAGGCATTAGCAAAATTTGTTTAACAATGTATTTTTGTGCATTTCAATTACATAACAATAATAATAAGAAGAAAAATAAAATAATATAATAATAGTAATAAAAAAAAGAAATGAACAATACAAAAAAATTGTATTCCTTCGTGATCGAACCTCGGCCATGAAGCGCCGCAACGGGACATTTAAAAATCGACGCCGTCGATAACATTAGTTTCTAACCTAATATATTGTAATTAAATAGAAAGTAAATATATTTTATAGTCCATCTGTATTTTAGGGCTAATCAATTGAGCTGCTTGATGAATCCCTTGAAACAACCTGTTCATTTAAATATAATTATCAACATATAGAGGAGAAGACAATAAAATTTTCTTTGCCGCTTTTAAAGTAATTTAATGTTTCTCAATGTGATGGCACATTTATTAACCTGTTCATTTATACTGAATTGTAAGCATTTAGATCCTTCAGTCCATTAATTATTGTTTACATCCATCAATAAAGTTCATATGCGAAGTTTGCCTGTTATTTGTCCCATAACCTAACCTAACCTAATTTATCTGATTTTAGAATGAAAACATACCATTCCTTAAATCTTTTGTCTGCAGCAAGTCAACCAAAGCTTCATCAGTTGTAATTAATAAATGTCTTCGTAGTTTCAGAAGCGATTCAAAAAAGGTATTCCAGTTTTTTAGTAATTTATCCACTTGTTCAGGATATTTTGCAGCAAAATCGTTTTCAATCTGTATAGAATATTAGTCAAGTTTAATTTCTGTAAGGAAATGTTTAATATCTCTCAAAAAATTATGACAACATTAACGTACTTTTTGAATATTTCGTCATTATATCACGTAAATTTAAATGTTTTTGTTTAAAAATAGTTGTAATTTTTGTTCAAAATTTATTCCAGAGATTGAAACCCATAAAAAGCCATACATCTTGACTTTATTCCATTACAATAATCAACGATATAAGAATTTAGATCCAATTCCTTTTTTCGATGGAAGTTATATCAACGATATAAGAATTTAAGTCAGCTAATTCCTCTTTTCGATGGGAGTTTTATCATTCATATAAGAAAATATAATTTAGGCTAGAAATTGTGATAAAGATATGTTATTAATTACATTTTGCACTCTTTAATAGTAATATTATTAGTTTGGTACTCATCGGTTGCTTCTTTTCAAGAAAAAATGCATTTTTTGTTTCTTCGTCGAAAGTCCACTCGGAGCCCAATTTCACCAGTGTTTTGTATTAACTTTTCCAGTAGCCGACCAATAACGTTAACGCTACCGAGTTGCCAGATCCTTTTTAAAATAAATAAATTAACGGAATAAAATAAATTAACTGAACGAAATAAATCTGTACCATTTGTTTTTCGTTGATGAGGGACTTGCGGAAAAATTAATATTCGCCGCGTTATGCTGACGCCATTCGCGAAACAGAGGTTAGGGTAGACAAAGGTGGTTTTGACAAGTGTTTGATGTTGCGACCCCAACATGGAGTTTTCGAATTTTCATCGCATTTCATTAGATAAGTATTAGTTTTATCATTTCATCTTACGAAGTACGATTCTTTATAGGCTACTTTTATTTTTTATAACACATTTCAGGAGGAAAATGGATCTACCCTGAGTTTGTTTACCAAGTGTTGCACAGCTTTTGCTGCACGATTTTGTGCTCAATGTGAAATTGGTCTCGGTTGTCGAATTTTCATCGCATTCTCAGCTGCATTTCACTAGATAAGTATTTCTTATGTCATTGAGTTTACGAAGCACGATTCTTTGTAGGCTGGTTTTATTTTGTTAGATCACATCTCAGGAGACAAATACCGACCTACATGTGTATTATGCTACACGATTTTGTGGTCAACATGAAAGTGGTCTCCGTGCACCACAGGAAAAATAAATTATCCTCTTGTTCATCGAAGCCCTTCGCAGATGATGTTCGGGGTATTGACCAGTTGCCGAACATTTACCGAAAAAACCACAGTGACAATAGGAGTTTTCTTACCGGTGTATCTTGTATCATGCATCGTTGACTATCGCAGACACTCTTACCGTTTATTGGCACTATTTTTAACTCGCAACAATCTTTTATTGAATACATACTTTTTCCGCGTATAGCGTGACTCATTCTTTTCTGAGATCTTCGTAGTTGATGATATTCAACATGCTGACCAGTCGCAAAACAAGTGCTGGAAGAACAACATGGATGAAGTGCGTTTTGTTGATGACTTTTTGTAACTCGACCAATTACGTGTGCATTATAAATAAAATTAATACCGAATATGACAACATTTAATTAGAATATTTATTCATTTTGAATATTAATTTATAGGTATAATTCTATCTAATAATAAATACATTAAATAAATAAAATGAAAATAAAATGAAATAAATACATTAATCCAATAATTGCTCAAAATGACTTCCATTGACTGCTGTACAATAGCCTAATCGATCGTTCTCCCAATTTCAGCAACGTCCCAGGTAAACAAATTTTATTTAGTTTAGATATATTCTATATTAAATTACTTTAATATAATTTTGGGCATATATAATCTTTATATAACTATATATAGTTATATATAATATTTTGTATAGTGTATGTATATATGTTACATATATTCTATATTAAATTACTTTAATATAATTTTGGGTATATATAATATTTATATAACTATAGTTATATCTAATATTTCCTATGGCGTATGTATATATGCAATTATATATAATTATATAGGATTCTTACATAGATGTAGATACTGCTATACAATTATAGTTAATTCGAGGCACGTAACTGCATTTAGATGTATAAATAAGATCTATATAAAGCTGTATATAGTTATATGTAGTTGTATATAGTTATATATAGTTATATATAGTTATGTATAGTTATATATAGTTATATATGGTTATATATAGTTATATATAGTTGTTTAATTTTTACGTATACCCGTGTGTATTTGTGTTCACTGCATAAAATTGTATACCATTTACACTCTAAAAATTCTTGCAGTGAAAACCACTTTATAGAAGTGATTTTCACTTCTAAATATTGAAAATGAGGTCATCCTCAAATAAAAGATGACTCAATTGTCACTATTCTAAAGTGAAAATCACTTCTTTAACGTGGTTTTCACTGCAAAAAATTTTAGAGCGTATTTTTATGAGTGATAATTTTGTATTAAGGAACAAACAATGTAATATCATTTTATTCATAAAATACAGCAAATTAACAAAAAATATCGCATAAGAGTATTTAAATATAGTCAACATTATGAGAACTAATTAACATTACGTAATATTAAATCGCGTATAAATAGTTATGTGTTTAATTTTGTTGTATCGCGAAGCTCGTTGAGTTTGGCTCGCATGCTAGTTACGACGACTTGGTCTTCATTTCCTTCCATTGACGTTTTACTGCGAATGCTCGAACATACACTGCGAAAGGATAAAAAAGTGATTGTTGACATATCCGATACTTCATAACAGTTTAAAAGAAAACAGGAGTTAGTAAAATTTTTCTTATGTAATATTTTTTTTTTTAAGTATTTTAAACAAAGCTTCTAGTAGATATAATGAAACATTTCTAATGTATAATTTTGAAATTTTACTTAAAATCGTCTTCCAGCCATCCCTGTAGAGGCCAGGTCGCTGGATACCGCCGCTTCCTAAACCTTTGGCTTTACCGCCTGTCAGCGTGCAGGTCTTCAATGCATTAAGCGTGAAGACTGATTTCAAAAGCCATCTCGCTAAATCGGTCTGCTTCCTTGAATTGTCGATAGCTAAAATTATTTCACCCTAATTATTCTGATTAAGAAGAAATCAAAAAAGGATATTTTCACTTAAGAAAACGTATCAGAAATGAAATTCTAAACTTAATATATTGAATATTTTAAGTTGTCATATTGTCGATAGCTACTTTCAAATCATTTTTGCTGACAAATATATTTGAATGTGATACCAATTCCACAACCTAATATAACATATAAAATATATAAGGATTGACTATTCATATTTCAGTACATTTTAACATTCTGAATATATTTGTGATGTTACATTGTCTCCTTTTTGATTATGTAAAAGAGTCCATCTTTCATTGCCCGGTTCTGATTCTCCATCCCCTAGTGGGATCTGAAATATTAAATTGTTATTTTTATGCCCTACGCTCAACCGCGAATGATAAAATTCCGAATAGAAAAAAATATCTCTCATAGTATTGAATTTCGGTAGTTCGCCACAGTCGAGATTTTATCTTAAAAGGGCCCTCTCGCTCGAACCGACCTACTTACATCATAAGTAGTAACAGCCAGTTTCATAATTTTGGTATTTATCTCGTTTTGCATAATAGATAGCAATATGCTGCCCATGACAAAGTTGCAGGTATTGAAAATACCTTCAATTTGAGCTGCCACTCGTTTCGAGTCCAGGGGAGGCTTCGGAAGTCGCGTTTTTCCTACGTCTCACTGTCAATTGTCAGCCAGTGAAAAACGAAATTTTCGTCAAATTTAAATGAATAATAGCTCAAATTGAAGGTATTTTCAATACCTACAACTTTATCACAGGAGGTAAATTGCTATCTATTAAGAGAATCGAGATAAATGCAAAAAACTCATAAAAAAACTCAAAAATGTCTGTTACTTTCAAGATCCAGAGCCTCAATTGTGGAACCTTAGTTTCTACGCGGGTTAGGAATAATCACATTCTTATACTCGTTTAAATGTGTACCTCTATACTTTTTTCATCATTTTTTTTTATTTCGTTTTCGATTGACACAGCAGTTGTAGCTTCATCTAAATTTAAAATCTGCAATGTATATTTATATATGAATAAGTGTTTTTTCGTGTTCAACTGAATAACATTGACGAAAAAAACATCTACGTACATCATCACTTAATTTACTTTTTTTTGATTCATCATCAGACGATAAATGTAATAAATTCTGTTCTGCTTTCTGAAAAATATGAATTGCAAGTCATTTATTTGGCATTTTATTACATTGAAAATAATATTATGACAATTATAGATTAATTGTTATTTCAATTAGATATTTGTATTTGTACCTCATTGTCTTTCTCGTCATATTTCTCATGAGAATCGAATTGTTCTTCTTCTATGAAATCTGTACAATTTTGAATTTTTGTTTCAATAGTCTTCTCGTCAAATCCATATGACCTTCTTGCTCGTTTCTGCTGAAATAATTTAGAAGTTTTATTCATTTTTAATAATAATAGTATTAACAGTCGTTTACTAGGCGATAAAATCAAAATAGTTACATCAGTCACTTCACAGTTTGACATGTCGACAGACATTACATCTGATAACGCGTTCAGTTTCTGAAAAATACGATTCACTTCACTGAATTTTTTTAATTTCTAAAACAGAAAAAAGCTTATTTAATTATGGACAGTTCCTTTGTAAAATACCCTCATTGGTGTCAATATAAAAATCTTCTCAAAGCGAGTAAAAGGCTTTAGGTTAACCTATGTTTTGTTAGGTTGGTTTTATGTTTTGATAAAAATAATTAAAATTAAGCCAACTAAAAGTTATTGCTTGCCTTAGTAATAGTAGTAGAACATTTTAGAAAAGTTAATGGGTTTATATTTGTTTATTTAATTTGTCACTGGACATATTATACCTTATTGTACTCTTCCTCGTATTTCTCATCCGAATCTGCATCAATCGAAATTTCAGTCGCCGGTTCCTCAAATCCATACGATCTTCTTGCTTGTTTCTGCTGCAGTAATTTAATTGCTCTTTGATTTATATTTAGTACTAATAACATTAATAATAATATAATGGGTGATATATACGTACATCGCTCGAATCGCAGTTTTGCATGTTGATAAATACTAACCCGGATAATGCTATCAGTTTCTGAAAAAAAAAATAGATTCAGTTTAATGCATGTTTTTCAGTTTAATCTAATTTCTCAAACACGCTAAGAAAGGTTGTTTGATTGAGAACAGTTTATTAAAATAATAACATCAAATACTAAATTCTTCACGCCAAATGATAACCTCTTAAGTTAAGTTTATGTTTTATTAGGTTAAGTTTATGTTTGAAGATAAATATTTAAAATGATAAAAATTAAGATGTATGTACAAATACACAACATATCGAGTAGACATAAAATTAATATACCTCTTGCGTTGCTTCCATCGAAGCTTGCAATGCTGA